>JAAONU010000014.1:17334371-17654660 GCA_012932295.1 Cyclina sinensis
TAAAAGTGTGTAAAACTTTATATTTTGATGTTTTTCTGTAACAAAAACTGTGTCAGTAACTTAGTTTAAATATGTTCTTCACGATTACAGCAAGAATTTTGATATGTATAAACATTTTCTTTTTATCATCGTTTGTGAGTCAGTCGCTTTAATATTGTACCCAATTTATTTAGAAGGAAGAACATTAATCAATGCAGTACACAAATTATCAAATATTGGAGATGATTAACTGAAAATTAAGAAAATGACTCATATACCTTGTGCTGCAATGTAGGAATTTCCACATGAATATCCCTATAACAAAATAAATTTAATCAAAGTGAAATTGCACTGCTGGAATAACAATCTGAATCATATTTATTTATTCATTATTATGATTATTATTATTATTTAAATAGCATACCCTATAAAGTATACATAAATTTATACAATTTTCTTCTATAAGTAAGACAGCATACACACGTAGTTTGTTAAGAAACATTCAATTTTTTACAGGTGGCTATAATTAATATAGTTGCACAAAAACAGACATTTCTCTGTCAGACAGGAATATGTGCAATAACAATGTGTGATGCCTTGACTGTTTATAAGAAAATATTTAAAAGAATTACCATAATGTTAGTTGCATTTATGTAATCAGATCCGTTGTGACTTTGTTTCTTTAAGACAACTCTGGAGTGGTCATCTGAAAAACAATCTCAAGCGTTTGGTATTATTTCACTTTAAATTTCATCTTTTAAACTGTTTACATATTAAAAAAATTAAGATAACTGAACCTAGATCATTGCTTTTTATAATTTCCTTTAATATTTCTTTCTTTAGATTGAATAGTATATGCATGACTGATTCTTATCTATTTATTGGAGAACATGTTATAACACACGAACAAAAACAAAACATGTAACACTTTTAAGATGAACACTAAAACACTAAATATGTACTCACAAGCATACATGGACTTGTATCTATTTTTCCCGACATTCTTTGGGTTTGTTGCCACTGTGGCAGGATACTGCATACCATACGGTATTTTCTATACACAAAAAAGATTTTATAATACTAGGCATAACAAGAAACATCGGAAAAATATGCTAGATCATTTAAACATATTTCAGTTGATGTTGGAAAAACAAAATAATCTTATTATTATAATTAAAAAATATGCTTCTTATCAATTACTTAATATTTAAATATAGAACATGGTGAATATGATGTTTCGAACAACCTGCTAAGAAAGGAATATTTTTTTAGATAAGATAATCATTTACATGAAATAAACAATATGTCGACGGAATATATATTGAAATAATCCCTTATGCCAGATGATAAATCATATAATTTGCTATGAGAGTCAGCATAACAAAACATTTTCCTTTTTTCAAGTAAATGTTTTAATCATAAGAAAATTGTGTACTTATACTTCACTTTAAAGTGATTACATTTCAAAATCGTCCCGTAGAATATGATATAAACTGGTGCATAACTGCAACAGTAGACTTCTCGTTTGACTTTTTATGAAAAACAACAGCTTACATGTGAATTTTTTTTTAAATTATAACTTACCTGGAAATCGTCTTCAAAATACCTCTTATCCGCTAAGCCTTTCTTTACATAATCCTTGAGATTGGAGATTAACACTTCATTGTCTGTTTTTGTACAAACTGGTGCTGTATCATTGGCATATTCACACTCGTTGACTTCCGATTCTTTTGGACCTTTAACATCGTCAATAAAATCTAATACGATTTCAAAATGATTGTTAAAAATGCAGGAAATTGTCAACATCATCTAATTAAAGCCACTCGTTTTGCATAATTTTGACGGTAAAAAATCGGAAGTGTGGCTTATATGGTGATTTAATGTCCCGAAACATTATCTCTAGATTAATATTTTAAAAACTCTATGTTTTTTTTCATAATCAAACACATTTTTAATTTTTACATAGAGTTTGGAAATTAATTATTAAGTCAACGTTATTCTACAAGTATTGAGTTAGAGCGAAATGATGACCACGATTACTCAAAACGATAAGCTAAGTGGGTGGAATTTATAATCAAAACAGAAGAGGGAACCTGACAATGCCGCGAGTCAAATTATCAAAGCCTTAACCTTTTTGTATTTTTACTTTTTCAAATGCTTCTAGTATATTTATATGTACTTTTTCATAATTTCTATGTAATAAATCTGGCTTCCAAAGCGAAGCTGGTAATGTTTCAAGGGTGCAGAAACTGAACCATCTTAGTTAAAGTCTTCTAGGCAATGCTTCATGTATACTTCCAGAGTACTGGGCTTTGCGTTTTAAGACGAGAAGAGTTTTCAATATTTACTTTTATGTAAAGCACTTGACCCAATGAACACAATTTTAGCAGGCTAGAAAGAAAATACCAGCCATTGTTTTATGCTAACTTTAGTGCTCTGGACCAAAAAGTATCACAATACCTTTTAAATTGACATTTTAGAGTCTATTCTAACCTTATGTGAATTATTTTTAACTTGTTTTCCTGGAAAGGCAAATTTGAACAATATTGTGAGGGTTACACAGGGATATTTCTTTAAAGTTTTGGCTGCGGACGTCGCATGATGGTCCACAACGTTGGACACTAGGATATATTTCAAGCTCACTTTGAGAACTGTGCAAAGGTCAGCAAAAACAGAAAACCAGTTATAAAAATGATTTGACTGAAAGCAATTTTTACAACAGACCAATACAAGTGTTTACCTGACAACATTGCAAAGTTCATGAGTTTAAAAAAATATAACCTGTTACTCAAGATATATCTACGAAGCAAGTATAATTTATATGTAAATAAATTAAATATTAATATATTATACTATTAATTCTGTAATGTTGTTTTTTTTAATTTATGTTTTTCAATACTATATATGTGAATAAATTAACTTGTTAATTTAAACAAACTAATAACAGACTAAATACAAACCTTCAGAATTTTGCAGCCTTTCCTCCAACTCTAACGCATTGCAATACTCATTTTGGCGAATTTCACTTTTTCTTGAATGTTTGGCGTCTTCTGTTGCAATTGCAGGATTGAGAATACTTTCTTTCCTTGACTTGTAGGTTGAGGTTCTTAACGAAATAGAAACAATATTGTATTTAATTTACACTAAATGATTAAAACAACTCTCTTTGCATTTTTTATCTGCAGGAATGAAATAAATATCATAATTTGTAAAATAATAGCATTCTTAGAAGAAAAGTACTTTCTCGGGTGACTGCTTTATCTCGTCGTCAATATTAATGTCAAGATGACTTTCTGACGACTAACATCTAATTTCTTACGAATTTGCAAGCTATACAAGTAAGGAATACTTAAAGCATCATAAAGACTATTTAAACTATCTGTAAATCTTCTTGTTTTACATTATAAGAATAACGGCACTGAAACCAGGGTGTGGGGGCGGGGAACTTACTTTATCTTTTACTGTTTATTTTCTTTCCAGCATGTAAATGTACAAACTTTAAATGATTTATATCTATATTTATATTTATTCACCTTTGACTTTGTTTCCTTTTTCTCAGACATAGAAGTCCTACCACAACAAGAGCAGCAAACACAACAGCACCTGATGCCCCACCCACTACTTCAGATACAGGTAAGTGCTGTGAAACTTCTGATTAGACATAGTAGAAAATTAATAAAATACTTTGAGTCTACCTCAATGACATTAATAGGATCAAATAAATACTTATTTTTATTGCGGAAATGAGTGCGAATGTATTTAAACTTGAACATCTCTTATTACACTAGACATTATTTTTGTCTATACGTCTTTTGTTGAGTGATATTCTGGTTTTAATTTAAAGCCTTTATCACAGAAATAATAAAATGCCTCTTTTTTAATTTCATTCTTTTCAGTGATAGTATTTCATTTAATACATCAATAAACTAAATGGAAAGTTGCAATCACTTTCAACACAAAAGCTTCCTCTATATCCATCTAAGCAGCCATCTAAACAAATTCCTGTGACCTTGTGACAGTGTGACGTTTGCTTGCACATTCCACAATCACTTTTGCATTCAATGCCGTATGTTCCATTTCGACATTCTGTAAATGTGTAAAACAAGTATTTGATCGTTTTTGTTCACGGTAAGTGACATACATGGCAGAAGATTTAAAATATAAGAACAAAGATAAAGCATGGTACCAGTTTAAAAGGTTTTAAATCAATCGCCCGACAGTCTGCAAACAAATATACTCTTTCTTTTTGAAAGGGGTTATAATGCCTTATTGGAAACAAAACTGTTCTAATAACTTTAGAGCAGGTTTAAGAAAATGGCATATTCAGTGGAATACATGTAAAGGAAACCATCATTTTATGGTCATCTCGACAACTTAATCACTCTTGTATCTGTACCAAACGTGACATTTACACATAAGAAACTCATCGGTTATACCTTTAGTGCACAAATTTGTTTTCTCAAAGCCAGGACTACAGCCACTGTTGCAGAGACCTTTTGTGATTTCACAGGTCTCATTATTGGCACATGTACCACATCTTAATGTACAGTTCTGTCCATAACTTCCGTTGTCACATGCTGAAATATGTTGTTCAATCTGCTAATATCCGTTTACCCTTACTTTACCTGTGATAGTACCCTCCATATTATCCTTTGGATCAGTAACATTTTTTTTTTACTTTTTGATATATAATACTTTTTGAAAACTGTGTTACAGATAGCATTTCTTCTGGAAAGATGAAATGAGATGTCTGTCAATTATTCTGGGCATTTTCAGCACACAACAGTGAGGTAAGTAGAATTACTACTATCAACTCAGATTATTCTAATTTTGTGATAAAGTCATGAATGTCAGAAGACTTCTTTTCAGAAAGTTTTGCGTATGTGTCAATTTATTATTTAATACAATTATTTAATATTTACTGATTATTACTTATGTTGTTGTTATTATTCTGACATTTAAATTTTAATAAGTATTTCAAACAAAAAAAAGTAAAAATACAAACAAATAAAAATAAAACATACTCTCGTTACATAATGTTGTATGCTTGAATCCAGGCTTACATCCTTCGATGCAAAATCCATTTACCTTGTCACAAGTCACATTCAAGCAATTGTCACATGTTTTTAAACATTCCCTGCCCCATTTGCCAGGTGCACATTCTACATTAAAAGATAAACACTTTTTTCTCAATCATAGAGGGATAAATAAAACTAAGGTAAATAGACATGTGTCCTTCAGTTACACATGTTAGAAAGTTAAACAATGGGCATGGATTTTTGATGAAAAAACAAGAACAATATTTCAATGTGTTGCTAAGCATAAACTCAACATCACAAATAAATAAACATGTCAACCATAAGAAGAAGAAAATTCGGATAAGTGTGAAATAATGATTTAGCTATAAAAATCAACAAAGCACGAAATAAAATTTTTTGAAGAATGACATAAGTTTTAAGAAGCAAACAAATACAAGCAAAATGCTCGGGCATTACATTAACCCCCCCCCTCCCCACCCACTTCAGTTTCTATGACAAAACTCCAGTTGCCATAAAATATTCAATAACACGTTCCCTTACAATTTACTCAAAGAAACAATTGAATCACCTTAATGCACAAACATTTAGTATGAACCACCTCAATACACATTTTTATTCCCAAAAAACGCTTTGAAGTTTGTATTTAAACATCAAATACAAAAAAAAAAATACTGTAGGATGGTTACAACACCTTACCGAAATACAGATATATGCAGACTTCAAAAGTGCTATTTTACCCTTTAAAAGTACAAATATGTGAACAATTCAGCGACACAGTAAATATTGAAATAAAAGTGTTTTTTTTTTATTGCTGACAATGACAATTTTTAAGAATGTCGATAATGCGCTACATGGTATCTATCAATATCTTAGGTACAGATTAGTTAGATAAGCACTTAATTTTGAGTTTGATAGCTATATACATTCTATAGCAGTTCATTTTTATAATTATTGTTTTTCTTGTTTACCATAGCCTTTAGTTTCTGTTTTTCCTTTTCTACTTCCCCAGGGCGTCGTTAGGTAGGTGTTGAAGTTGCAGACAGCTCAGATCTTATTTTTTCTTCTTTTTATCAAGTTAACGATCAAGGGTACGGGATATGCTTTGACATTGTTTCCAAGGTAGCATCAAGATATCTGGTTGCCCTAGTAACAGTCTCGAGGCCAAACGCACCTTAGAAATGGTGACTTTATAGTTGTCTCTAAGTGTGCTAGCGTGGAGCTGAGTGGGGGCATAGTGTGCATCTACAAGCTTTTCAAAAGGTAGGGTTTGACATTCCTTGTCCGGAGTCTTGGTTGTGTTCTCCTTGTTGACAACAAGTAGACTCACTATTTTGTTAAACTGGAGAGAATGCTATCTGAGATTCGCTGTCAGTACCAAGAATCTGGTGTATGATATCTTTCTCCTTGCTGTTTAGGTGATGGTATGACTCGGGTGTGTTTAACATAGACACATTTTTCGAAAGTTTGACAACAGGAGTACTTGTCTGTATGTTTGTGGATGGTTCTGGTAACCTAAGTGATGGTGTACGTGAACTCATGACTGTCTGTGTTGTCACAGGATCAATTCCTTAGGCGTTTGCAGAGAGTGCAGAGGGAACCTGAGGTTCAGACCTCGAACTGCAGGAGGCTGCTGCAAACATTTTCTCAAGGGGATCTTCTTGGATGGAGGTTCCAGTGTAGCTTGGCCGTAAAGGGTCATAGTGTAGTGGGGCTGTGTAAGGAAAACAAAGGCTGCATTAGTGTATGAGTCCTCGAATTCACGGATGTCACTGGGGAAAAGCAAGTTAGCAAGAGCAGCTGCTGGCAACTGTATTGTGATCCAAGATTGATTGTTCACACAAGATGAAGCAGAGACCTGTGGCTCTAGTGGGCCATCTAACCTGCGAATCAGCGGTTTCCAGGTCTTTTAAAGCAGCACTGTCATCAATGCCCTCTAAAAAAGCTTTGTTGTTTGTTAATGACGGAAAACTGACAGTGCAAGGAAACCTTGCTTGCAAAACGACCGTTTAAGATAAGCGTAAAACGTTCCTTTTTCATACAACGATGTGTTTCTTCGATGTAGAGGCTTTTACTGCAGACACACAAATAACTTTAAAAACGGAACCTCTTTCAATACAGTATAAATAAATCAAAGCATAAAAGGCCCAAAAAGAACCATCATTTCATTGAAATGTTGTTATTCTGATTAATTGAGACTGGGTAAGTTTATAGCTGTTGACTACCCTACGAGCCCATCTTGGTATGTTACTTCCAATTAATTTTGTTCAGTTCTTCTCTGTTTCCATTTGCAGTTTAAGAAAGTTAACCAGCGAAGTCAATCGCTATGGAAAATGTAGGTGACCCATTGGAGCCTTTGGGTCTTTTGTGGCGTTTCATTAACATCACTTGTATTACAAGATCTGATATCCATCCAGCAATCTCGCCACTTGGTTCCTTCAGGGTGAATAGCCAGACCAGGGCTTGATTGTCTGTCATCAACAGACATTTTCTTCCTTGCAGATACTGGCAAAAGTACTGCATAAAATCCTTTTTCAGTTATGTAGAAATTACTTTCAGCTTTGCTCATTTCCCCCTTCTCGCATAGGCGATTACTCTTACGTGCTCTTTTCGTACTAGTGCCAGTACCGACCCAGCCCAAAGCCAGAAATTGATCAATTGACCGTAATTGAGTGGGTAACCCATGATACTTGTTTAACTGCAATGGGAGTAGAGTAACCAATTATTTTTGAAATGTCTGTTGGGTCTGGTCTTACTCCTTCATCAAATTCACCATAGCCCAAGAATATTACTCTTTCTGCAAGAGGTGATTTTATCTGGTCGAAGTTTAAGACCTGCATTCTTAATCCTATCTAGAACTTGGTCTACCCGATAAACGTGGCTCCATAAACAATTATATCGTCAATATATACTAAGCATGTCTCCCACTGAAGACCTTGAAGTGCAAGCTCTATTGTGCTTTGAAATGTGCTGCTGCTGTTTTTCAACCCAAAAGGCACTGTCGTAATTGACCAAATTTGCAAACAAACGCGCTTTTGGGGATGTCCTCCTTTAGCGGTATCTGAAAATAACCGATTGTGGGATCAAAGGAACTAAATAGACTCAAACCTCTACTACGTCAAGGCAATCCTGAACTCTACGCATCTAGCTTTACTCACGCATTCAATTATCGATAATATTCATATGGTCTTATCGCCACTGTTTTTTATTTGACTTAAAAAAAATTAGACTGGCCCAAGGCAACCTGCTTTTTTTAATTAATCCTTTTTTATTAGAAAGTCCTCGATTGCCGTTTTCTCTTCGTCTTCGTAAGCAAGTATTACTCAAGTATTACTCTTCCAGGGCGTTTAGGAACTTTATCTGCAGGGGATGGTTCGAATGTTAAACAGTCACATATGTTTCGATTTGATGTAACATCAACCCTTCTTATACTGCTTAGGTTTTCCATTTCTTCTCAGTTTTCTTTGTCAGCAATTATGCCCGTCACAGCATCAAACTTCTCAGCTACACCAATTTTTGCATCCTTTCTTAGATTCACCAGGGTAGAAGAAGGGTTAAGCACCCTGACTCAAAAGTCGTAGTCCTTTTTATGCTTACTATTGTCAAGGCCATAACCAGTTTATAGCGCTCTGTGAAGTGTTTCGGGGGTTCAATTAGATACTCTGATATTTGATCGAGATCATCTTTTTTTCATATTCGTTTCGCGAGGAAATCCCATGTTTTCAAATTGGTCGAGAAATTCTGTTAATCGCGTAGTGATTGCTGATGACATTGACATTTTAGGATTTTTTAGAAACAATTATTGATGTATATGTAGACAAATCAGAAAAAAATATGTGGCCCAGACCATGTCACTTCAAAACATCAAAGCCCATGAGCTTTTATATCGGCAACTTTCGCTTCACTTCTTATTTCCAAAGTCCAAAGTCTCAACTCGAACTTGGCTTTACCACATTCAGATACTGGTGACCCCTCTGCTCTTCAAGCAGACTGTTCGAAACTTGAAACTTGGTCTCTTCTCGGGATTAATACTGTTAAACACTCTTGAGGATATAACTGTTCTTAAGGCTCTAGTATCGGCTGTAAAACAAAGGAAGTGTTCAACAGAACTCTGAACATAGACGCCTTCACTTAGTTTTGTACATACCTTTACTTGTGCTGTCGCCTCATTCATCTAGAATTTCTCCACGAAAATTTCTTCTGTTTAATTCTCTGATTCCTTCTATTCCTCTGTATTAATATTAATATTACCTTTGCTCAAATTGTCTTCATTTAATTTGACTGTTCTTTGTCTACTAGAGTTGGTTCTTGGCAGTGTAAAGGACTCTTACTGCTAGTGTGTTCTTTACGTTCTATTTTGACCCGGTTAAGGTCTGGTTAAGAAACTTTCTTTAGGCACCCTCGAGCAAAATGACCAAGTTCGTGACAACTGTAACATTCTAGTTCCTGTTTCGGTGTTTTTCTTTAATTATCATGAGAACGTTTATTATTTAGTCTATTTAGCCTCTCAAATATTGTTTAAGAACTGCCTGTTGGTCATCGTCACTAGTGTTCTTATTGTTGCTTTTAACTGACTGCTGATAGTTTTTAAATCTCTGGTTACTTCTTTCATTGATTAAGTCAGATGTGCTATTCTAAAATGCATCTCAATGTTCTTCTTGGTGTGCCTCACTAGCTCTTCTAAGATTTTCTCTATTTTTCCTTGGCTAGGAAGTCCTGGCTTATGGCCTACTATTGATGGTGTGTTACTAATTTTGAAATTGAACTCAACTGGTTCAATTTGTCTTTCTAGTCCACCAATGTGGTTAACGTTGTTACAGGTATTCTCTCTCTCACTGTCAACTGGTACTGGATCTGTCATTTTGCCTTACTTTGATGTTTCAGTATGACAGGCTGGCGTCAGCTCGATCACTGGAAATGAGGACAGCTGCTCAGATCCCACCACTGCCACCAATAAATGTTACGTTCCACTAGTAAAGGTTATGAAACGTTCTGGCAAATAACCCGTTAGTGCATTTAAATAGGCAAAAGTAAAATGACTCCAGTTTACTTCTGTTGATTGGGGTCTAGGACTGTACACTTTAGGTCTGGCTTACCGTCGGTTTGCTGTGAGCCAATTCAAAGTGTTGAACCGTAACCAAGACACAAGACAGACGGACACTCATGTATTGCTAGCTAGGCCATTGACACATTAAAGTTATTGGGACTTTCTTATTCTTCTATTAAGACAAACGCGTATAAACCTTATTAATGCCTTTTCTTTTAGACACCCTAATAGTATTCAAATTCTCTGACGTTATCAATAATAATGACTTGAAAATATCTAACAAGTTCACGCTAATGAATCTGACTTCATGAAATCATAACCAGTTATGTCGCAAGGCAACCTGAACTTTCAGTATTCCAAAATAACTATACAAAAAATCTTCACAAAAGAATATCTGTAATGGTATTAAAAATCAAATAATTAAATTACTTAAGTTGAATAGTTTAGACAGATCTGTGTTGAGATTTAAAAAACAGTGTGCATCACAAGTGGAGCCATGAATAACACTGCCTGGAATGCTCCATAGAAAACCTAGTGAACCACACAGCTTCCATAAATGAGTAAACCTATTTAAATTAAAGGAAATGTAAAATAAATAGGAATAACCTCATATTTTCTTTTACGTGAAGCAAGTTGATCAAATATTGCTAACTTCGTTTGTATGCAGGATTAGGACTGTCAAAAATGTAGACATCAGGTTGCTAAGCTATTATTCACTGCAAAAATCAATATGGCCGACAATACTTCATGAGCAAGTGCTCTTACAATATAACATGCTCTTATTTAGTAAGTTAACAATTTGGTATTAGTGGAGATATCGTTAATAGTCAATTGTGGTTAATGGTTTACATACAGGCGACTGACGCCGGACAAAAAAAAAACATACTGAAAAGCTACACCTGACCTGTGATCAAGTGTGCTGATAAGGAACAAGGCATCTATGTTTCTTGGACATTCATAAATTGTATTTTAAGCTTCTAATCAATTATCTATTTTACTTTGATTGGGAGGTAATTTTTTGCAGCTTATATTTATCCCCTCACGATTACTGCCTCCCCGATTCTAACCAGTGCTTGCGGCAAAAATAGGAAATGCGGAAAGTAACTGTAAACGTTCAACCTCGACTTATGCTCCTCTTTTAAGTTTTCATTTTATGCTTTGAACAAAGATTCATTATAGAAGTGTGACCTTGACATTTCAGGTAGAGACATAGGTGATGCACACGAGACATCGTCCATCGCCCATCGTGATGAACAGTTTTGCCAGATTTTTCTTTTCAATATTCATCAAGTATATAACATATTTATAGTCCGAGCCCGAATGTGTGCATATAAACAGGACTATTATAAAAGTGCGACTTTGACATTAAAGGTAGAAAACTGAATAGTGCAAGCGACACGACGTCTTCATGTGCTGAACAGATGGGTCAAGTTATTCAAAACAGAACAATGCATGAGAAATTTACTGCCCGGTCATGAAAAAATTGAAGGAAAAACACACAGACAGACAGGCGAACGGACGGACGGTCAGACATGCTATATGCTCAAACTCAGGTCATAAAAATAAAGTGATGTTCTGACCCTAACTGTTGTTTTTTTTATCTTTTAATGAAATTAAACTTGCATCATAACGCCAAACCTAAATCCAAAGATTATCAGAATTATTAGTAAAATTTGAAATAAACCCTAACCAAAATTTTATAAGATTTTCTTTTCAAGTGCTTTAACTACATTGATTATAAGGTCTCTTTTCTTTATAACGTAAACCACAGATGATGTAACATTAGATAACAGGATTTCTTAACGACATGTTGAAATATACATTTCCTCGTACAGTTGTTGGAACAATATATATATATATACAGTACGTTATAAGATAGATTTTTTTCTCAGAAATAACAACTTTTGTGTCTACTATTCCATTTTCATTCTCGGTAGCGCTTTCAATGTATTGTAACATATCTTCAGCCGAAACGTATTTTGAAAACCAAAATCATGTTACTTAATTGTAAACATGTAAATCACAACCAGTTACACGATTTATTATTTAATAAGTTAGGATACTAAACAGGAGAAGAAAGTATGGTACCTGTGGTGCAATTAATCCCTTTCCATCCTGGTTTACAAGACGAACATGTTCCATCTGTTTTACTGCAAACGGCATCACAGTTAGTGCTACAATTGTGCTCGCAGTTTATTCCATATGTACCCTTATAACATTCTACAAAAACATTTTAGATTCCCAATAGGTTCTATATAAATATAGCTAATATACATTTAAGTTGAGATTGATGTCATTAGCTTTCATTAATATATAGTATTTATAATTCATAATTCAATACAAATGCCACGCAAATAACACAAAGAAATATATACACGGAAACTGACAAACATGACATTTTAAAACAGCAGAAGATGATTCATTTATTTTCAAATACAAATACGGGCTTGCTCTTGCATTCCAACAGGGGGATGAAATGCGGACACAAACACACATAAACACACACTGAAAACACTACAGTCTGCATCAAGTTGGCATGCATAAGTACACGTTAGTAGTTAGGTAATAGTTTAACTCCTTAATACTCGTAGTTTCACCAAGACTTGTATCAATACAACTATTAAACAAATCGGAACAAAGAAAATTTGACAGACAGATGTCTGTACAACAAGGCATATTACTAAGTGTTCAGAGTTTCTAGAGGTATGTCCCTTTTTCACATGGAAAATAATTATTTTTTTGTATAAATACTAATATCTTGAACATTCACAATCACAAAGTTATTCATCTTAAGTGAAGTGTGTAACAGAATTATTGAATAGACCATAACACTGTTGAAATTAATTTTATTAAGTCGTTGCTCTTAACATACGAGCGTTGGTATCGCATGCGATGTTCATATAAGAGTCTGAAATGACCATAGTGTCTCTCGTCACATCTGTACGTCACAACTAGGAAAATACTTGAGAGATTGAGTTTATATAATGATCACCCTTGAGTGGAAAGGAAGTCTAAACAATGACTCTATGTTGGTTCATTTTTGGATTATCTCCTTTACTTTTATGTTGAAATTATGCTTTTCTATAGCACCTCTAAAACAGCCATTAAAGGAATTGATATAATCCTTTTCAAATGGCTGCATTGACAAAGAACAATCTTCAAACATTTTAACTTTCGCTTCTGACAGTCCTCTCTGAGCTTTGATGGTTACGAATGCTTATTTAGTTCATTGCATGTATTAAAGAATAATTGTTTTAATCTTATTTTGTTGTTTATTGAATACATTTATACTGGTTTCGATAATAAATTATTGTATGGTATAGGTTTTGCTAGGTACATCTTGTGATTCTTTATTAGGAAATATAGGAGTTTAAGTTTTATATCATCTAGAGGCAATTTAATTGGCAGTAAATGATTTAAACTCGCTTCCAGCCCAGCAAATTTCAATGTTTATTATTTATTTGCGACCAATTCTGTAAGGTATTTTTAAGTTGATTTCTCTGTAACACTAGGCTGTTTTTCGCTCGTCAATTAAAAAAATATAGGGAGAACTATACTTTACACCATTGGGCGTCGGCGACGGCATTGGTTACAGTCTTGTGAAATTCTAATATGTTGTATACTATCAAAGATATTTGCATCAACCTTCACATGTTTACTTCTTAAGATAAGATGCATAACTCTGAGAAGTCAGCAAGGTAAGTCTAAAACAACAATATGCAGAGTTATCTTATCATACAGATTAACTAGGTTTGATATTTCTCTATTCTTGCATTCTCGAAAATTGATTGAGCACCACTTATGAAAAACAGGCGCCTCTAAACTTGATATTTGATACAGTGCGCACAAAAGAAAAGTAATAATTCATACAAGATGCAACATATTCTCTTAGTGGATCTTGAAGGACACGGGAGCAGTAACTGAAGAGCTATTCATTTGAATCCACTTTCTAATCATGGCCCCCTGTAAGATTTTTTTGACGCTTTGGTTGGAAAAGCAACTCCTTTTTAACCAACAATAATATGTTATTCCAACAACTTTCGAAATTATTTCCAGCGTTTATTTCTGTTCGATGGAAGTAAAAAGCTTCAAACTAATGTGAATTATATCGGTCCTAGCATTGCACCTGCAACGCATATCTAAAACACACCCAAGCGTTTATGAATCTATATCGCTTTAATTCGTCTGGATTTGTTCCACTTCTGATATGCTACATTAAACAATTTAACAATCTAAAAATACAGTGAAATATCATTCTGAAAAGGCTTACAAGATTTGCAACATTCTTTTTCCAATTTCAGCGCTTACGCAATTCTTAGTGTAACGTTTCTAACAAATTAATTATTAACAAGGAATTGAATATGGGATTATCCCTTTTTCTGCCTGCAGCTACTGCTAATAATGATTGTCAACCACAGCATATATGTATCAAACGTTTATCAACAATAGGTTATGACGACAGCTGACAACGAGTGAACTAAAATTAGATAATGATAATCACAGGTATATTGTTATCAGTACTAGTGATACAGCAGGACTCATTCACTATGCTATAATATGTGTATTGATGTTTCCCATACTATATGAGATCAGAAAAAATAGTTTAATTAATAAAATGATAAATGAATATGTGTTAATGTTCTTCTTTTTCTACCTTACGGTTTGTCATTCCGTGTACATGAGCACTCAACTGTGTTGTCCTAATATGACAAGCTTAGCGCAATCTTTGAGAGACTGTTTGAGGAAGGATGAATTCACTAAAATAATGTTATCATTAAAATAATTATTTAACAACTATTTTTTTAAGATAAAAAATAAGGCCGATTTGACTTCAGGCCAATTTGACTTTGGGCCGTTTTAATTTCGTGTTTATATTAATCCATACTTTTAACCATTTGTAAAACCGTTAAATTAGCTAAATCATTCTTTTTATTTTACCTGTGGTACAATTACTTCCTTTCCATCCAGCTGTGCAAGTTTCGCACTTTCCGTTCTCCTTATTACAAACATCAACACAGTTTTCACTGCAATTTCGCAGACAATTTTCCCCATATGAACCGTTTCCACACTCTACAAACAATGTCTGATAAACTTAGCGTTAAAGTAAAATGTGATGTACTTCAATCATTTTATATAAATCAAAATGATTTGGCACCTAAATTATGAAAGCTCTTGTTTTAATCAGATCAGTATCTTGCTAAGGTCAGATAGATCCTAAGGGATCATGCAATACACAATGTGAATTATATAAAGATTAATTTAAATCAGCCTCCACCACCGCCTCCAAAAAAAAAGATAAAACACGAGTAAAATGTCCAGCTGTTTACCTGTAGTGCAGTTACTTCCCTCCCATCCAGCATTGCAAGACAGGCACGATCCATTTAACTTGTCACAAAGTCCATTACAGTTAACACTACAATTGTTTTTGCAACCTATTCCGTAAGTCCCGTCATGACACGCTAAAATGTAAATTGCAATCATTTAGGATAGTTCGTTTCCATTGCAGACCACTATGTGCGGAGTAAAAATAAAAAATGTCACCTACGGCCTAGAATTGCAAAATTAGACCACTTTAGACCATTCGGCTACCCAACAACCCAAAAAAAGGATGTAATGAACGGGATATAAACTTTAATGTTCGACACACATCACACCGTTGATTATCTTATGACAAAACTGACCATGTGTATGGGGAGACTTTTTACGGCCGCCACACTGCACAAAAAGCGCTGTTCTATGTTCTTTGTACTATTACCGTGTATGATTTTTCTTCCCAAGCAAATTCTGCATAGAAATTGAGTTTGCACTTTTTTACAAAAGTTGCTTCAGCTTAACATCATTTTTATTCACACCTTTTCCTGTCATTTGGTGAAACAAAAGAAGTCAAATGCTTGTATATATTTTGTCTTTATAGGTCGGGAGCACAAAATAAATAGTAAAAAGTAAAAAATTGCTGCTAATGCAGGAAAAAGAGTACACGGCGTTAAAAGGAATGTGTTTGTGTTAAAGGTATTGTAAAATTTAACGGGCAGTGTTCTGCAGTTGAAGTAAGGGGTTGTATAGTTAATGGAAATGGGAATGGGCGAATTAAACAAGCCAACACAAGGAATATGCTAAAACTTATGCTAATAGTAAAAACATATAAACACTGTAGCTCATTACTGTTGAGTGTATGACCTGGCACATGTTTTAGACTAGAGGTATGTATGAAATATCATTGTAAATTATGAACACGACTGAAACAGACATTATATAAATGTTGGAGATCATGCCACTTGTAAAAAATATTGAGATCTTCATGGGAACATGGATGGAAGTATGGAATATGCCAATGGAATGAGTAATAGCAATAAAACGGAAGCTGAGTAGTACAGGGTAAACATGATAATTATAAATAAGGAAATGGAAAAAAATGGATTTGGAATTTCTGTGTACTTGTATGGAAACTTTTAAGTTCGAAATGTAGATGGAAGAAGATGAATTCTTTCAGCAAACTGGAATGGTTTGTCAATGAAATGACAGGTTGTCTTTAAAATGTGGTGTTTTCAGGACATAGTAAGACATCACTAGGAAACATGATATAAAAAGAGAAGCTGGGAACCAGTGAATTATTACGGCATGTCTAAACGAAACAATAAAAATTCTGAGACAATGGTTAATACAAATATCAGACAGTAATTGTACATTTTTGTTGTAATATGGTAGGTTTATTACTTAAGAGAATTAGGCAGTCACACGACAGACAAAATATATTGATGTAGTCGTTCTTAGCAAACAGTTTTGAAATTTTGATATTGCCCTTTTTGTTTCTTTTGTCTTACTCACTAGAGAAGTATTCCATTTACACCTATTTGCAATACAATCTTAATTGTTACATGAGGAAAATGTCATGTGACTGTCTTCTTATCGATAATAAGTAAATTAAAGGACACAGTCACAGTTAATATTGAACATGAATAGGCATGAAATGAAGTATTTGCTTGATAAAAGTATTGTATTTTAACTAAAGTGTTCATCAATAATGTATTATGATGAGATTCTAATCATACATGACTGATGTTAGCAATGAAAACTTAGTGACTTTTTTTGTTAGTTTATGTAAAACAATGGCATGGGGAGGAGGAGGAGGAGGAGCAATAAAAGGGAGAGACATAGACAAAGAAGATTACAAGGTGCTGCTATTGTAATTAGAAAAAAATGACACAAAAGCAAAGAAATGGATGTGCTTACCGTGTAATAAAGGGGAATTCCTAAACACTTTTATGTGTAAGAGGATATTGATATGAGAGTGCAGAAGCTAGATAAAATGCATTTATGCAAGAAAATTTTAAATGGAAGTCATGAATGAAGAAAGCACACGGACGATGAAAGATACGAGTTGTAGAGGATGAAAGCTGGACAACTGTCATGAATTTGTATAATAATGCAGAAGTTATAACAGAATATGTGTTAAGAATAAAACGTAGATTAATGCAATTGTACGTATAAGAATAAGCGAAAGTGATGGAAGAAAACATGGTATGTAGATTGTAGAAATGGAAAGGTAGGAAGTGGCTAGCAAAAGATGTTTGATATTTGGAAATTGAAGATGTAGAAATTGAAAAGGGCAATCTGATAAAGAAAGCCAACATGACTCAGAATGATATCAATGACAGCAAGATGTGTGTCACGTAAATAGTAAATGAACCCTGTGGTCCATGAGATATCAACTATATTATATATATCATGGGCAAATGGTGTTGATTCAGATCAGGCTGTACATTGACAGATCAGAATTTTAGATGTTTGCTTTCAAAGTTTTTAGAATATTTTAGACAAGAAAGTGTACAGTTTAGATGCAGGGACCGAGATCATAAACTAAAATCTGAAGCGTCTGATGAGTTGAAATGACGTGTGGTATCGATGTAAATCAATCGTAGGTCCGAGATTTTAGACAGCTCTGCAGTTTAAGTTGTATGATTATTGCCCAGATCAAACTGAACACTGTGAAGTTAATCCTAAAAATGATTTCAAGATATAACACAATGTCTCTGTATAATCGGCAAAAGTGATTAAGTTTTTGAAAAGGCATAAAGTGGCCTTCATAAGATGGCTGTGTTTTGGAAACCTTTCGTTGGAAAGCAGAAAGTAGCGTGCACAAGATGGTTGTCTTTTGGAAAACTTCGGTTTGAAAAGAAATGGTATTGAGTAAAAAGAATGTTAAGAAGTGCCATGATACAGATAAGTAAGGCTGTCATGATAAATTGGAAGGGATTGAGTAACAACTATCCCTGTGTCATACAAAAAATGACACTGAAAATAAAACTGTTATACAATGCAGTATAAGTGATATGCCATGAAATTAGTGTAGACCCACGTTAATCATGCAAATTCGTGCAATCAAATCAGTTTCTACACTGTAGGCATTTGAATTTATGATTTCATTGCCAGCCAATAAGTGAACAGTGTAGGTCAGGATTAGACGACTGTAATGTGCAGGTTAATGTGGATTTGTGCTGTCGACCCATGCAGTGGAAGTGGTGAACAAAGAGTTAAGGGTTAAGGGGATGGCTGTGAGAGTAGAGCAAAAATATGCATTTTTCAGTCTTGGAAAATATATTGCATTTGCAGATGAAGTAATCTAAAGAAATACTTCATTACATAACTTTAAGTGAACGCATGTGAAAAATCCCAAATGTTATCTTGACCGATCAGATGGTTACCAAGGATTTGCGCCCGACACCCCATAACACTTAAGCTAACACTCATGCCGAATGTAAACAAAATTGCTCAATGTATGTAAAAATTATGGTCCGGACAGACGAATACACGCACTAACATACAAACATACACTGATCCACCATTGTGACAAGTAAGTCGTTCTTACCGCAAGCATGTTTGACCAAAATGAGGGAACATTTATATATTTAAAATATAAAATCACTAAAACTTTATGGAACTCCTGAGGACAATTGTTTTGGAATATTAATTATGCTGAAGTGTTTGTCACAATGTTCCATCCAATTAGTGAGTAGGAATTTAAAATATTTTGTATTCTGTTGTGTTACAAATTTGCGCCTCAGCAAGTTGTACATTAAGGGTCCCTTAATTACTGATTATCCATAAGAATATTTTGACAGGTCAAATGTAATGGTAGTGAGGTAAAATTGTGTTGAACACTAAGCTAGTAAGTGTTTATGAAGGGAAGTTTTAAGAAGTAAGGAACGTTGGTCACATCGCAGTGCTCTGTGACCTGTAGATTTCTAAATTGTTGAAACTACACTTGATAAATACTTACAAGAAATAAAAATCTCAACAACAAGGTTTGTAATAAATACGCTAAAGGAAATGAATTGTAAAAAGTTCTTGAAAGAGGAATTTCATGTTATGTAGATAGTAATTTTATTTCATACTGATCTGAGCTGTGTGATTATTTAGGTAAGATAATAATCACTTTGATAGGGACTAGCATGAGCAGAAGTATTTATATTCTATTGTCAATGAAACCATTTTAGTCAGCACTGTCATGAACAAATATTGTAACTGTGCATTGCTAGAGTGAGTCAACGCCTTGAAAATGTGTACTGGATGCTGACAAGGTTGCTATTATAAAATGTTGGAAGTCATTGTAAGAGTAATGTAAAGATTGCCAGAAATGGAATAGGACATAAATTTAAGATACATGTAGTATGTATAGTATCGCTAAGGTATGATAACATAGCATCAAGAGTATGAGAATGTGCACACAGACATGACGTGAAGGTGGTGCACATTAAAGCTGCCTGTTCACTGTTTAGGTTGTAATACTTCAATGTCTCAGTTGTTGGACCACTATAGCCTTCAAATGACTGAAATGAAGCGAACTTCGCCAAAACTCAGAACTTCGCATTTCAGATGTGCTGACTGATGTTACTGCATTAGGAACGTTAAAACATCTTAGGCTTTCGACATATTCACTGGTAATTGACTGTGTAAGAATAGTGCATCACATTTTATTTCTTTACGTTAAATTTTGATGTTTGATGGTATTTATTTCTGTCTGGATTCGTGATCAGGCACCTTTAATGCAATAGTTTATTAATCTCGAGACAAATGTTGTTGACAGGGTGTTTATCGCATTGCAGTCAATGGGCACAACCAATTGTGCATGAAACAGATAATGTACAGGATGGAGTAATCTTATTGCATTGAGTGCAAACATATGTTTAAATAGGAAAAAAAGTGTCATGCGTTAAAGAAGAGTTTGAGTCGAGGTGAAGGGTACTGTGTCGGTCGGGCAACCGCCAATAATGAAAATTGTTTAAGTCTGACCTAACAGGTAGCATCTTTAATCATCGGTAGTGGTATGTCGCAAACGTTGGTACTCTTCAGGCACATCATCACTAGCATAAACAACAATAGGATTGAAACGCACAAGGTGTAACTCTGTGAGATCTGTAACACGACCTAATGCAACATATGTCATACCTGGTTGGAAAATTACAGAGCCTAAGCCCAATGTGCACGATAAAACAGTCAAACCTTGTACTTTATGTATTGTGCATGCCCAACTCAAAAGGAGAGGGAATGTCCTTCGAACACTACTTCTTCCTGCATAAACAAATTCGTGCTCGATCATCTCTATAATGATTGGCGTATAGTCTACGGAAAGTGGATTAAGTAGTGTTATGGAAAAGCATATAAAATTCAGTAATATCACCACAAAAATTCATTGTGAACGTCTGTACCACGCCCATAGCTCCATTCAGGAGGCCGCGTGATATGTCCAGATTACGAATGAGCATGACCCTGGAACCAATCGACACTTGTAGAACTCTAGGTAGACTGCCAGCATCCCTGTCATCTGGTGAGATAAAATCACTTGAAAATGGAGCTCCGCAATCATTATCATTTGAGAAGTAATGTTTCGCCTTAATTGAATGAAACTGTGGACAAGTTTTTCAAGCATGCCAAATTGTGTTGAGCAACAGAATATCTTGTGGGAAAAACACACAGTGCTGTATCATAAGCAAACATGGAGCATAAACGTTTTCAAAGTTTCAATATCAATGTTGTGATAGCATACCAACGCAAGCTTGATTTAGAAGCAAAATAAAATTTAGGTCATTACATTGCCGACTATTTCCCTCAAAAACACAGGCTGAAAGAATTCCCATAAGACTCAGTTCTGAAACGCATAACCACCACAGACTAGCTTAATTTGGAAAAAGTCACCAAACAAATAAAATTGAAACCTCTAAAGGGGATGTCATTACCAGCAACTTCTCCAAGTCTTCTACTAATGAATGTCAGCATACTAACACTGACCATACTGATTTCATCAATTACGACTGTATGAATGCCAACAAAAGATTGACGTAGATTTTGAAGCTGCAAAGCTGTCAAACCTGCATAGTTAAGGTACTTATCGACAGGTATATGTAAAAGAGAATGAATAGTTTGTACATAGATGTGTCTAGCAGCAGTGCCATTCGGAGCACAGCATTTAAGAGGAGAAGTACCACACATAACAGCTGTTTGCAACTGTAGAAATGAAACAATTATTTTAAGCAAGAAAGGCTTACCAATACCAGCTCTACCAGTAATGAATAATCTAAGTGGTGTAATGATTCCAAACAGTTGCCAGTGTTAGGGTTTCCATAGATGCATGAAAGTCTTCTGGAGACATTATACATAATGTCATTTGGTAGTCATTGCTAGTCAAAGTGTCATTATAGTAGTGGCATTGTAAAAACATGTGGTGTGCAAGCTTGTGTGAAATCTAAGTCAACTTCAGTGTCAAGGTTATTGCTTTCGATTGGTTAGTCAGAGAGTTCGGTTTCAACAAGGCGAATACGCCTTATACCATGTTCAACTTGTTGCGAGAATGAGTTATACATATGCATGGAAAAATCAAGTAAAGAGTGTTTAACAACAAATGCCTCTTTTGCAGTAGCATAACTACCAACCAATTCAGACTCACATCTGTGCGGAAGTAACAACATCAGCAAGAAAAATTAAAGTCATTATTTGAAGAGGAGAAACTGAGAATTCGTACAACAGCAAAATAACCACGTTTGCGCATCCAAACATTGATATATGGAATGGAAATTCTTTCCAAATAATTGCGATTTCTTCGAGTATATGTAGGAGATGAGCATTTCATACACCGTGAAGCAAAGTAACGCAAGGAAATAGCCTCTAAATGAGCAGTACGATGTCAATAGTAATCCAAAATGTTTGTTAGGAAGACATTCTGATCCCCATCGGATATTGCATCAATTTCAATCAAAGGCTTAAACATTTTGAAACGCTTATAATGAGGCCTAGTATTCAAATATACAACCAATCGCGAACTTTGGATCAGGTGTAAATTACTTAGCCTGAAAGCAATTTCTTGGGCACTGCACTCATTCTCCGAGTTTTCAAAACACAAATACCAATATTCCAGACATTGAAACGCAGTCATGGATGGATTCTGACGAAAGACAGTATAAACTAGGTTGCCAAGGACACATCTGAGTTCATCAGGTTCTGACTTACACAAACAGCGCCATCAGCATTATTGATCATTTGCAAGTCCATATAAGCTCTCCAATGGCTTAAGATAGTTGGATTGTACGCGCTGATGAACAAAGAATCACGTGGACGGAATGTTTCATAGAATTTTCACTTGTTTTTTTATAGCCATGGTGTGGCCAACAATACGACTTTGCTTGCACCTTTTTTGGAAATTTCAATCGACAAGGAGACCTATTAGACTTCGTGCAGTAAGCAGAATGAGAATGAGTCTGAAGTTTCACAACCTAATTGTGCAAATGTTCATTTTTTTATTTCTTCATTGGATGAATGTGTGGATGATTTTCATGATTTAACTTAGAATCTGAGGTTGTGTGCTGTGATTAATTTCTTTAGGAATGCCTTCAATCCAGAAGAAAATGTGGTAATGAGGTGAGCCTCTGTTCTGAAACTCAACCTGGTAAAAGTAGTCTTTTACTACACCTAAAGGTTTATTTGGCCTCTTCATACGTAGTATCTTGTAGCTGCAAATCATCTGCAGACAGTGTCATGAGGAGAGTGGGGGTCCTAAACTTCTAAACATTGCCAATAAGTCATACAATGCATTGCGAAAGTATGTAACTGTACCACGTATGTTCTTCATGAACATGTATGGGTTTTCTAAGATATCAGGAATAATATTCCTCTATTGGACATTAGCAGCAGTAGTAGCTTCAAAATTGCCGTTGTGGGTGGAACCTTTGCACATCTTCATGGGTATGCCAATTTCTTTTTTCAAAAGCGAAGTGTCATACGAGACTGCAGCATGTAGGAGATATGTGATATTTTCCGCTAAAAACCATGTCTATTATATAGACGATGGCGAAAACAAAGTGTAGCAGTCTAAGTGTAATTTCGATGGTGATTAAAGCCAAACTTTCCCCGAGGAAATAACCATGGAAAGGTTTTTTCTTCTCCAAAAGGAATCTCATATATGGATACAGGAGATGCATTATTAGTAGGAATGGAAATGCTTTGAACCTGCTGAGAATTGATACTGCATGCATTTCTAGTTCTCACTGGCTCGCCATTATCAACTGGGGCCAACGTAATTTCTTCCAAAGTCCCAACAGCTTCTCAAACATGCATCATATACTCAGCAGACATACCCTCACATGTATCAGAGTACTCATTGAAGTCAGCAATGTCTTGGATTGAATTGTTTATGAAATGTATATTATGATGTTTAAGCCAAGAAAACCCAGCAATTACTTTCAATGGATTTATTAAGAAATGCAATGAAGAATCGGCAACATTATCATACTCAAATCTCACCATGCACATATTGTTAAAGCTCCGTAGTTGGTCTACAGTGTGATCAAATTCTCTTGGCAAGTTGACGGCTAAACCTTTTTCTGCAAAGTGGCCACCTGGTAGAACAATCATAGTCATGCATATCTGAATTTTTGCCAAGATTTTTTTTCTAAGCTTGTTAGTCCTGGCAACTCTGGAAGAATTTCATCAATAGAAATACAATTTAACTAAGAATGTAGAGAAGGGATTTTGTTTTGTGACAAATGTTGTGAACATGTAGAGCACAAGTCAGAAGCTGTATATAGATCCAAAGACTGAGTAATTTTGTTGTTGATGCCATTGCAAAGGTGTTTCACTTGATTCACGAATAAAAATCTATCGCAACTGTGACACCAATAGGTTGGCTTGCTTTGAATGAACTGTTCATAGGCGACAATTGTCAACCGGATAGCTGACCGACTATTTACAGAGTCTATTTGTACATGTGAAAACGGTTTGCCTAGTTGCGAAGATACAACTTCAAATGCTGCAATATCTAAGAGTAGACTGTCATCTTGCGAAGAAATGCCATCATGTAAGCAGTTATCACTGGGTATGAAATAGGGGTCGATGTTTGTAGATGTAAAACTTTTGTTTTGTCTTTTACATGTGTTTCTTTGTGGCCTTGCATTTTTCACATAGTATGTGTGGTTCATTTGAGATTTTGTGGGTAAATTGTGGAATCTGAATACTTATCTTAAAAGTAGTCCCGATTTCTACGGCAATTAATTAACAATAATCAATTACCTATTAATACCCCACTGAACTTAAAATTTCCATTGGTTATTTTGCAGCAGTCATTACTATGCTAGCAAAACATGTATCCAACAGGTGGCGCAACAAACACTCGGCACCGGTAACTTTCCCTTGCAATGAAACGTGATAACTGCGTATTTGTGGTACTGGGTGATATTTATAGAATGGCAGACCACGTTATGCGCATCATCAATATAATTAGATGCCCAGCAAATAATCAAGACCACTGACAACACAGGCGAGACCACTGTAGGCCTAAACTTATGGGTTAGAATTAGACAGGCAAAGCCTAGGCCTATCGTGTTTACGCTTTGTTCGCAGACCAAAGGATTTCATAATTCAAAAAAAGCAATTTACAATTAAGACCTTGGCCTATCTTCGCGGACAAAAGCATTGAAGACTTTTGCGAAACAGCAATGGAATGAAATCAATAACCTTGTTATTATTACATTTCGTTACATGTGTGTCCCACAGATGTCGCTAACATCAGACAAAGCGCCATGTCCCCTTTAAAGAAATAGCGTCTGATTCCTCTATCTTGTTTAAAGAGCCGAAAACCATTGTGGTCACGTGCTCCTCCATGGACCATCTCAATTCATTATAGCGCTGAGGCGCCGTGTAAGTATTTTACACAACATGCAATACATTCTCTAAATGAATCATGAGGGTCCCGGGAGCAGTAATTTGACAGTAAGGGCCTATTAATTGGAAGCTACTTTTAAGCATGGGCCCCTGTAAGAATATTTCGCGGTTAAAATCATGTTCACACCAATCCGAACTTTTAACAATATGAAAATATCCAAAATCTTTAAATGTTTACCTGTGGTACAATTACTTCCTTTCCATCCAGCTGAGCAAGTTCCGCACTTTCCGTTCTCCTTATTACAAACATCAACACAGTTTTCACTGCAATTCCGCAGACAGTTTTCCCCATATGAACCGTTTCCACACTCTACAAACAATATTTGATGTACTCAGCGTCGAAATTGTGACATATTTTATATGTTTATATAAATCAAAACCCGATAAGGATCCTATATTAAAAAAGCTCTTGTTTAAATGAGATGAATATATTGCTAAATAGATCTTAAAGGATCATGCAATGAACAATGTCAATTATATAAAGATTGATTTAAAACAGCCTCCACCCCTAGCCTCAAAAAGAAATAAAAAGATCAAAAGGCAAAACTTGGGCAAAATGTACAGCTGTTTACCTGTAGTACAGTTGCTTCCCTCCCAACCAGCATTGCAAGACAGGCACGTTCCATTTAACTTGTCACAAAATCCATTACAGTTAACACTACAGTTGTTGTTGCAACCTAATCCGTAAGTCCCGTCATGACACGCTTAAATACAAGCAAATTGCAATCATTGTAGACGGTTCTTTACCATTACTGACCACTATGTGCAGGGTAATTAAACATGACCAAGCTCCCAATGGGATTTGAACCCGAACCTAACGGCACCTAGGGCCTAGACTTGCAAAATTAGAACGCCTAAGACATTTCGGCTATTCCAATATCCCCCAAAAAACGTTGTGCAAACAGCCGGGATATTGATGTTCAACACATCACACCGTTGATTGGCGTTACATATATGGCAACACTAACTATATGTATGGGGAGACTTTTTACGGCCGCCACACTGCACAAAAAGCGCTGTTGTATGTGCTTTGCATTATACCTGTGTATGAGCTTTATTCCCAACCACACTCTGAAAAGAAACTGAGTTTGCACTTCTGTCAAAAGTTGCTACAGCTTTACAGCATATCTTATTCACACCTTGTTTCTGCCATTTTATAACAAAAGAAGTAAAATGCGTGTTTATATTTTGTCTTTATTGTAGTGAGGACAAAATAAATAGTAATTATTTTACACAACATGCAATACATTCTCTAAATGAATCATGATGGTCCCGGGAGCAATAGATTAAGAGTTAGAGCCTACTTGCTGGAAGCCACCTTTAGGCATTAGCCCTTGTAAGATTATTTCAGCGGTCCAAATTGTGTTCATACCTAACCGAACTTCTTACTATTTGTAAAATTGTTAAAATAAGCTAAAAATGTTTACCTGTGGTACAATTAATTCCTTTCCATCCTGCTGTGCAAGTTTCGCACTTTCCGTTCTTCTTATTACAAACATCAACACAGTTCTCACTGCAATTACGCAGGCAATTTTCCCCATATGAACCGTTACCACACTCTACAAACAATGTTTGATGTACTTAGAGTTAAAATATGTAATATGTAATTCAATTTTTATAAATAAAAACCTGCCTATGCACCTATGTTAAAAAAAATTCTTATTTAATGAGATCTGTACCCTGTTAAAAGTCAGATAGATCCTAAGGGACCATGCAATGCACAATGTCAATTATATAAAGATCAATTTAAAAGAGCCTCAACCCCTCGCCTCAAAAAAAATAAAAATGTAAAACACGAGCAAATTTTCCAACTGTTTACCTGTAGTGCAGTTACTTCCCTCCCATCCAGCATTACAAGATAGACACGTTCCGTTAAACTTGTCACAAAATCCATCACAGTTAACACTACAGTTGTTTTTGCAACCAATTCCGTAAGTCCCATCATGACACGCTAAAATAGATGCAAATTGCAATCATTGTAGACGGTTCGTTTCCACTGCGGACCACTATGTGTATGGTAATTAAAAATAATGAAGCTCCCAGTTGTATTTGAACCTTCACCTAACTGCACCTACGACCTAGAAATGCAAAGTTAGAACGCAATAGACCACTCGGCTATCCCAACAACCCCCAAAAAGGTTCTGCAAAAAATGGGATATAAATATTCAATACATACCCCACCGACTGGCGTTAGATATATGACAACACTGACTATATGTACCGAGAGACCTTTTACGGCCGACACACTGTATAAAAAGCGCTTGTGTATGTGCTTTGTATCATAAGCATATGTGAGCTTTATATTTCGATGCAAACTCTGCTTAGAAAATGAGTTTACACTTCTGGCAAAAGATGCTACAGCTTTGCAGTATATCTTATTCAGATCTTTTTCAGTCATTCAGAAAACAAAAGTAAATGCGTGATTGGCTTTTGTCTTTTTATACAGTAAGCACAAAATAAAAAGAAATTATTTTACACAACATGCAATACATTCTCTAAATGGATCAGGGAGGTCCCGGGAGCAGTAACTTAAACATAAGAGCCTACTGACCGGAAGTCACTTATGAAAACGGGCACTTGTAAGATTATTTCTGCGGCCCAAATCGTGTTCAATATGTTAAACTGTAAATGTAGCTGAAAACACCCTTATTCATTTAATGTTTACCTGTGGTACAATTACTTCCTTTCCATCCAGCTGTGCAAGTTTCGCACTTTCCGTTCTCCTTATTACAAACATCAACACAGTTTTCACTGCAATTCCGCAGACAATTTTCCCCATATGAACCGTTTCCACACTCTACAAACAATATTTGATGTAATCAGCGTTAACATTGTGATGTATTTCATTTTTTTATATAAATCAAAAACTGACTAAGCACCTATGTTAAAAAAGCTCTTATTTAAATGCGATCATTATCTTGCTAGAGGTCAGATAGATCCTAAGGGATCGTGCAATGAACAATCATATAAAGATCAATTTAAAACAGCCTCCACCCCTCGCGTCAAAACAAATAAAGGAAGATAAAAAGGTAAAACACGAGCAAAATGAACAGCTGTTTACCTGTAGTGCAGTTGCTTCCCTCCCATCCAGCATTGCAAGACAGGCACGTTCCGTTAAACTTGTCACAAAATCCATCACAGTTAACACTACAATTGTTTTTGCAACCAATTCCGTAAGTCCCATCATGACACGCTAAAATAGATGCAAATTGCAATTATTGTAGACAGTGCGTTTCCACTGTAGACGACTGTGTGCGGTGTAGTTAAAAATAATCAGGCACCCGGTAGTATTTAACCCTCACCTAACGGCTCTTACGGCCTAGAAATGCAGTTAGAACGCCTTAGACCACCAGACCATCGCAACAACCTCTAAACATGTCCAGATAACCGGGATATACGTGTCCACGTCACACCATTCCTGTGTCAGGCGTTAGATGTATGACAATACTAACTATATGTACGGAGATACAATTTACGGCCGCCACATTGCACAAATAGCGCTGTTTTTGAGCTATTTATTATAACCGTCTAAAAGTTTTTCTCATGTTAACTCTGCATAGAAATTGACAGCGCTTCGAAAGAGTTTGGACTTTGTAAAAAAAAAACTGTTCCAGCTGTATAGCATATCTTATTAATACCGTTCCATCATTTTGAAAATAAAAACAAAACGCGTGATTATTTTTGTCCTTACAGACTTGTTACAGACTTTATCTAAACTGTTTTCAAAAGTGATAGAATTTTTACTTCAACTATGTTAAATCATCCCGACTCAAGTGAGTAAATAGAAGCAGGAATATGCTATATCTTACGTGAATTTTTATTTAAATTGTATTCCTTATACTGATAATTGATCAGGAGCAGTCTATTCATAACAGAGGTCGCGTTATCATACAATAACCTTGGAGCGCCTCAGTGGTCCAGTGGTAACGCGCTGCACTAGTAATTCAATGGGTCGTGAGTTCGATTTTCCGCTACTCCTCTTATATCATTCATTGTATTTTGAATGATACATTAAACCGAGATCTCATATATCAGTGCTTAAGCTTGAGAATGGACAAGCACCAATGATGTCTCTGGAATGGGATGCTTTCTGTAACTTGTACTATCTCAACAACTTAAACTTCAGGAGGCGACGGTCATACGGACAAGGGTACCAAAGATTAATTATCTTAAACAATGAGGAATATTAAACGTTATACTTTAAGTCAATGTGAAAACCACATGTATTTAGTTACAAGCATTTAAATCATGAATTTTTCAAAAAGAAATACTTAAGTGGCCGAATGCAAAACATTACTCTTTATTTCTAGAATTGTTTATTTACATCATTTAGAAGTTTGTCACTACAATTAACATTATAATGTAAATTAACCTTAATTCATACATTGTAAGATTAAGGACAGACATAATAAAGCTTTCACTTAAGACCAAATTAATATTGTTTTTAACTTATATAATATAATATGATATGATATGATATGATATGACACAACACAACACAGCACACAACACAACACAATACAATATAATGGTAAGGAAACTGCTTGTATAGACACAAACTCAACAGAGAAAAATAATGGGAAAATAACAGATCTGCAAAATATATTGCAAGAGTAAAGGAATAAGAAACTGAAAGGGTATTTTATCAAGTCAAGATCTAACTGGATTTATAATGATAAACAGGTCACTCAGTATGTTTTAATCTAGACAAACAACACGTGATAAGTAAAAACCATTCACTATTTAGAAAAGGAGGATGGAAGTAAAGCACATGATCAAAACGAAATGTTAAAAGATAAGTTTGGTTGATCAACATAAGTTAGGAGATCACTTGCATAGTTGTTCTGGACATAAATTAAAAGATGACAAGGCAGATAACCTAGAAGGTCTTTTAACTTCAGATGAAATTTGTTTAACTTAAAAAAAAAACATGAAAAATGATAAAAGCCCAGGCTGTGATGGATTTAGTGTAATTTTTTATAAAGCATTTTGGCGTAAAATAGATAAGTGTGTGGTGAGATCTGTAAATCATGTTTTTAGGTCAGGAAAATGTGAACGTATGACATAAGGAACAATAACTTGCATTTCAAAACAGAAATAACCAAAACAATACCTAAAAACTGGAGAACTATAACATTATTAAATGTTATATATAAATCGGCAACTGGAAGTATTGCAAACCGACTAAAGAGTAGTCTTATCTCTCTTGTTTAAAAAAAATCAGATACATTGGCGAAAATACACGTTTCTTGTATGATATCATGAATTTCGCAGTAAACAACAGTATTCCAGGCTTAGTAATGTTAATTGATTTCGAGATAGCTTTCTAGTCAATATCCTTAAATGAATTTATTAAAGAAACTTTGTTATTTTTCAATTCTGGCAATACGTTCAGAAAATGGATACAATTATTTCTGTATAATACTGAAGTTTGTCTACAAATAAATCGTTTTGATTCGGATTTTTTCAGAGTTGAAAGAGGTTGTAGACATGAGGATCCGATTTCACCTTATATCTTAATTTTATATGCAGAAATCCTTACTATTAAGATAAGAAACTGTGCTGATATTAACATGATAAAAGGTATAACAATTGCAGATGAAGACTATAAAATATCTCAATTTGCTGATGATTCCGCCCTGTTCCTCGATGGAAGCAAAATATCATTAAATACTGCTCTTGATTTGCTCAATTATTTCTCATTTATATCTGGATTGAAAGTAATCTTCGTAAAACTAAAGTTGTTTTGATTGGTTCTCTTAAATACAGTACAAAGGTCAATTAAAACTCGCTGGAAACTATCCTGGGGAGAAGTTTAATTTAAAATGATAGGTAAAGCGTTTGATGTTAACATAAAAAACTTAAATAATGAAAATAAGTAAATTCATACAATACTGGAAACGCCGAAAGTTAAGCCCACTAGGCAGAATTATAGTTGTTGTTTTGTCTTTGGTACTTCCACTATTAACACATTTATTTGTTAGCCTACCTGACCCAAGCAACGACTTTGTAAACCAACTTTCAAAACTGCTGTATGATTTTATGTGGAATGGTAAAGCTATGATAAAACAATCAGTGGTAATTAAAGATTATTTAGAGGGAGCACTCGAATGGTAGGTGTTCCGAGTTTTATATAATAGTCTTGAAGTAAAATGGATAAATAACTAATCCTACGTGGAGATGGCGAATGTTATAAATTATTAAAATGCTAAGTTTAGGATCCATGTTCAGTGAAACAATTATACCTACATTAAAAAGTGAATTTTGGAAAGATGTTTTGATAGCTTATAAATGTTACATAAATAAATATAAAATCGAAAAAACCGATCAACTGATCAACATGCCCCTATTCTATAATAGCTCTTTCCTCATTGATAAACAATATAAATATTTGCCGGAACTATTTAATAGAGGAATAAGATATGTTAAAGATATTACAGATGATAGGAGAGAGTTTGTTGGCATTAGATATTGGAAAAAGACTAATCTTTCTAATTATTATTGGATTACAAAAGGCAGTGACCTCATATATAAAAACAATAAAATTTCCCTTACAGTATCAATTTAGTACTGAATATCACAATCCCTGTATTAACTGTTACCTTAAACCACTGTTTTTACATCAAGATACAAATGTGTGTGTACAAAACTCTTATTACTAATAATGATACACCTACAAGTCAGGGAAAATGGAATGATGATTTAAATAATTTAAAGAAAATATTGATTGGAAAATAGTTTATAGCCGGGTAATCAAATGTAAAAAAGGCTCTAATATTTAGTGGCTACAAACAAGAATATTACATAGACTATTGATAACTAATTCTTCTTATATATAATGGACATTAAGGATGATAATTTATGTACCTTATATTTAGTGGCTACAAACAAGAATACTACATAGAATATTGATAACTAATTCGTTTTATATATAATGGACATTAAGGATAATAATTTATGTACCTTTTGAGGGACACAAGAAGAAAAACAAGTAACATCTGTGAAATTTACAATAAATTACCAAGTGTATTAGGTACACGCTGCAGTCTTTAGGAATTCTCAGGCCAAAATGTGACGCCAAAATCTGTCAGCCTTTAGAATACGTATAGCCAAAACAGCCAATGGCTACTGGAATGTTCTGGAAATGACACCGATATTCACAAAGTCTAGTAAAATTATTTTTAAATGATATGTACTTTTGATAAACAGAATATTTGGCTTCAGTTTTATTTCTTAACACTAACCTAGGTGAAAGACATAAGTATTGCAGTATTAATAATGGTTTATTTCAGCCAATATTCCATGTATTTTCGAGGAACGGACAATAGCCCACAGGGACAATAGCTCACTATCCCACCGGACAATAGGCCACTGCTAAATTTGGCAGGGAGGACAATAGCCCACTACTTATCAAAAAGGTTTAATTGTTTTATTTTTTACATCTATATATTTTAAAAACAACTTCATTTATAGTCAAAACATTAAAATTAATATTAAATTATAAAGTGGTTTTTACTCATTTATACCCATTGGGCATACAATACATTGGGCTATTGTCCTAGTGGGCTATTGTCCGAAGTGGGCTATTGTCCTACACTCTTATTTTCTGATGAAATGATGGGTTTCAACTATTCAAGAGCTTGTCAGAGACAAAGCAACAGTCCAATACCGGTGCAATGTCCATCTCCCTAACTCCAACCCATATGTGGAAATTGACTAAAGAATTTGTCTGAGACATGCATAATCTCCATATGATCCTCTATCCATGTACAAAGTATCATCAAAGAAGAAAATGTCATAGGTCAAGGTCATTTAGAGGTTAAGGTCACAGAAATATATGTTGTTGAAAGGGTCTTATCAAAGGGGTTGTTGTGACCAAGTTTGAAGTAATTCTGTTCAGAAATAAGGAAATTATGGCCATATACACTATGCCAAAGTTACTTTCATGCATGATTTCGTATATTGTGTATAATTATCTCATTGGAATGTCATAAATTATCTTAGTATTGTAAGGTGCTATGGGGATGGCCTCGACCTAAGTCACTTATGACGAGGCAAATAAATGGGGTTTATCTCCCCCGTCCCCGAAAAAAAAATCAAATGTAAAATTCGTTGTCACACCCTTGTCACATCGATAACCTCAACTATAAAGTCAACTATACATTAAAACGTTTTCAAATACAAATCTTATGTTCTAAAACAAAAAGAAAGAAATAAGTCAACATTTCACAAGTACTTAAATTTGTCTTTAACTCGTCAACGTGTCAGTCGGTTTTTATCTTTAAAAATATCTTTTTGATAGGTCCACAGTTACCAGTCTACTCTTAGAAATGACCCTAATATATATACCATGAAAGCTCTGCTGATATATTTTTATTCAGATTTTTATTTTATCAGCATAATATATTATAGCCCGACAGAGAAAAATGCTTTAAACCTCAATTTTTGGACATTTATCAACTTTTGACAGACACCATGAAAACAACTTTAGATGAACAAATGAGTATTTTTATGTCAGCATATTCAAGCTTCAAAAAGATTTTGCCATGCATGATGTATATATTGAATTAATCTGTAAAAACAATCTTACAGAAAGAACATATTTTTTTTAATCTGAATTTGTATTGGACGATATCTTAACAGTCCCCTGTAAATAATATAAGATATACAATTCATAGAATGACAGTTTGTCATTTGTAATGTGTACTTTAGTAGCACAAATTCAAACTGGATGATTTTGTGTTGTTGTTTTGTTTGTTTTTTGTCTATCTATACATTGTAATAAAATTATTCCTATAAAATGATTAAATAAAAGTAGAAACTTGATAAACACTGTACTTTTTATCATCGCTTCGAATCTAAAGTATATACATTGAACAGGTTTTTAAGTTATTCTCCCAATAATCATAAATCATGGAAAAATATAAATGATGATAATAAAAAGACAATGAAAGTAGATTAATAGTTCTTTAGCACTACACTTTCTCTATTTACCTTATATTAGTATAATATCAACTAAGTTTACGACACGAAATTCTTCCCACTGTTCCAACGTCATGGCGGAAATCTGACGTTTCAGCAGAAAACGCTCGACCTCATTCCGCACGTGTCACTAGGGATTTCTTCCGTGCTCACAACATGACAGTATTGGAATTGCCTTCCATTTCACCGGATTTAAATTGATAAAATACCTTTGGGATAAATTTGGTCTTCGTTTACGTCAACGTCAACCAGCCCCGAAAACGTTGAATCAGCTCGCTGACGCCTTGAGGGAGGACTGGATACGCATTCCAAGACGTGTTTTTTTAAGATTTTGTGTAAGTCAGTGTCTTCCAGAATCAGGGAATGTGTTACACATACACGGTACTAAAAGTCTTCGTGTAACTGGACCCCTATGTGTTAAGGGCGTTAATTCACACGAATAACCATCATGAAAATTTGTTACTTAAGTGTCATTTATAAAATGAAATATTGTTCTAATGGCTATGAACGGATTTAATAAATATGCATCGTACCTGAAGTATGCTTTCTAAATATTTTTACATGAGGGGTTTATTTTGTGCTCAAGTATATATAAACAACAAATAGAAGGAGAAATAACCCAAAAACCGGGTGCAGCTAGAGTTACAGTTCTACAACAAAGTATTTTCTATTACTCCCCTCTAATAATGTGCCTTATATCAACTAAATGCCTTTATCAGTTTAAATGTTATGCCCCAGACAAGCAAAGTGTACTAAGGGGCGATTATGAGAAACACTAGACAAGATTAGTTGTGGTTCTTGTTATCTGCATCTTAACATCCCCTATATGTGTGAAGTTTAAAGTAAATACCGTTATTTGTTTTTGAGTTATACTTCAGACTAACTAGACATACAGACAGATGAACAGACGGATAGACAGACTACATGTTCTCCCTTCAGGGAGCAAAGAAAGTCTGAAAGTCAAGGTCAGCCTTAGCCAAAGTTGAAATTTACCTAGGATTTAAATGATCATACCTTGTTCACATTTGTCTTCTCGGTACCCTGGATTGCAGCCATATGTGCATGTGCCATTCTCTTTATCACAAATATTATGTCTACAATTGACACCGCATTTGCCACTGCAGTTCATTCCATACGTGCCATTATCACATTCTTTTATGGAAACATTTTTTATGATAATTGCAAGTCTACGTTAAGAAAATGAAAACTTAATTAATGAAAAATATTTAAAATAACAATTCCTCTAAAATATGTGGCGTTGAAAATATCATAATTACATCATAATAAAAAGAAATTTCGCTTAACTGCTGGGTAAGAATAGAACATTTTAAGAGCTTTAAAGCATAGCAATATTCATAGCTGCACATTTGAAAAGTTAAAAAAAATCAATTCAAAATAACCATTTCATATGCTTTAGTTTGATGTTAAAATCCTTTAAAAGGCATTTTTCTTAATTACTAGTATATGGTATTTAGAGAAAATTGCAAACCTGTTTTGCACATCGATGTGAATGTGTATCCTAACTCACAACCTTCTGAACAATGTCCATCATCAGAATCACACTGGGACAAATTCCTACAAAAGCCACATCGGTTCTCACAAGTACTTCCCCACATTCTGTCCTTGCATGCTATAAAAAAGAATAAGAAACGTGAATGGTGTCCTTCAGAATATATTTGTCACTTGCTGAATATATGTGTATAATGAGGTTTGTCAAAGTAGTCTGTAAGGAACGACCGCAGATGTGAACTCGTATAGTTAATTTCAAGTGACAGTACACGCTGTCCTTTTTTCTGCGTTCTAAGTGACTGTTGTCTGTCGTGAAACGCAATTGTTAGAGTAGATAAAAAGATTATTTAAAAAGTATAGCCGAGAGTGTCTAAATGACTTTAAACCAATCTGATACAAAGTCTACTTCTGTGCATTGGTACCGTGAAAAGATAACATTACTTAAGCTCAAATAAGTTGTAGGAAAAAACTATACCGTACAATTTGTATACCACGAAATGTTTAATCGCTAAAGATTACCGAAGAATCGTTTACATTGAAAGAAAACAGTGACCAAACGCTAAAAGATGTACAATAACTTTGTTTAGAATTACCTTCCGTCTAATTAAATGTTACATTTCAGTTCGCAATAATAGATAATAGCTGATGTTGTTGTCTCAGTTTTAAAACACATGAGCTGAACGATATGGAAGATCGGAAGTATCAACTCAATGAATAAATCAGTATGCCTAGAACATATTCATGTCATTTCTTTATTGTGGCATGAGTTTTAAGAGATTATAATAAGATTTTAATCTGCAAGATTCTTTCGCGTTTAGCTGTATCTTCCTATGACGAGTTCAAAAGATTTCAATATAAAAAAAAATGTAATGAGAATATTATCAAATTGTTTTGATAGATTTATGAGATTCGCCGTAAAACTAACAGATTCACTACTACATACCCCCGTATACCCTAACATCGCAAAGTACAAGTTGTGTCGAAGTGTTTGCTAGTTCTATTCGCAACTGTTGTCCTTCCAAGTCCCCAGCACACTTGACATGAACTGTTGTGTTTGAAGGAATGGAGTCATTATGCTTGAAGCAGAAGTGTCCGCTTTTGTGAATCTTTCCTTCATGTTCAGTTCTGCTAACATCTGTTTGTACAGTCACTTTGAAACCCGGAAAAAATGCTGGAATTATACGACACTATGATTATATCTCCAATCATTAAGCACCACTTCTTTGATAAATCAGCATTTCCTATGCCATATTAGTCTGAGAGGAGATTGCAAAATTTACACTTGTTCATTACTAATTACTTCATCAGCAGCGCGATATAATTGCTTCACCTTTGAACACATCTTATAAAAGTTTTACTGTACAGCGTTGTATTTCAAGTCTGAAAGTTACCTTCTAAAATACAAATCCAATGCTCAATTATCATGATAATTGATATCATCTGCGCGAGTGCAAGGCAACGACCCCAGCACTGAAATCACTTTCTACAAAAATATCAAATGCCTGATTGTTTAATGATGTATTCAAGGTCTGCATTAATCTTGGGAAAAAATCAACATTTTTAGCGGTCGTATGATATACCTTTCAGAATAGGAAATGCAATCTCGGTAATCAAATATCTAAATATAAATATGCTAAACAACGATGCTGAAAGTAGAACAACTTAGCAACTGAATTTTGATTATATTTCATAAATATAAATTAGAAAAAAAGAGCATAGAGTTTGAAACGTATTTTTTAAATTACATATTAAATTGGAGACATGAAGCAGGAACTCAACGCTTTACCATTCGGGCTTTGATTTATATTCATTTATATGCAGAGCTTAAATGCAGATATCTGTAGTCGGCTTCTTATATCTATACAGAAAACATATGAAAAACCTACACCCAAGTTCTTTTATAATTCACAATCAAAGACAATTGTATTATCTAGTAACTATATGTAGGTTTAATCTGTTTGTACATAAACGTTATTCAAATAAAATGTTAAGTTTGAATAGAGGATTTAGTATAATCGAGATTAAATCATTAAGTTTCGTTTTTCTCCAAGTTTTTTGAAAATATTACAACAACTAATATTTCAGTTTATGGCGGAAGTTTTGTTTATTGTTTTACAGTGAAGTCTGTATTTGGTGTCTGATAAGTGTATAAATCTAGAAAAAAATCTTTCCCGTCACTACTTGTTTTTTCAAACACTTGTTCTACACCCACGAGCAACGGAACAGTTGATCTTAATAACATCACTTATTTATGTCAGTTCTTACATTAAAAGTAAATGGGTTTGAATTGTCATTATATGGTTCAAATATTTTTAAAATTATAATACCGCCCATTCTCATAAAATGAAAAAAAAAATACTTCATCGCCAGTTATGCAAATGTTTACACTAATGCATACACACCTTGCTAAGAAGAAAATCTAATTATTGTTTTCACCTACATCATGACTGCGGTTTTGGATGTAGGTGGATACAAAAATCACACCTTGTTTCTGTAACTTCTCGACCATTGCTCGGATTTAGTCGGAAAATGCTTATATGTATACATCAACTTTTATTTGGAAACATCATTTTATTTATTCGTTAAGACCTAACGAAATTAATGCAGATGAGTGTTCTCGACTTATCGAACGTCTTCTTCCTCTGTATTTCTACAGTATTTTCTCAGTATAAGTAAGGTTCTGACAACCATAATTTCGAGTAAGTTTTGCTCTGTCTATCTGTTTTAATAAATTTAAAAGTTGGTGCAATTGTTGTCTACGTCACGTATTCAAATTTGATCTTGTGACATTGACGGCTCGTTTTAGTGATACTGCCGATGGGTCTCAAAATATTTTAGTAATTTTATCCTTATATTAGGCATATCTTGCCAATAATAATAATAATAATGATAATAACAACAAAAACAGACAGGGTGCTGATAATGCTTTTAGGCATACTTGAGTTCTTATTTGGTTTATTTCTATGACGATTATAATGGCCAGTATTATGACAGCGCAACATGTACATAACAATTATTTGTTCATGACTGTAATTATCGGATGTACACAGACACAAATTGTACTACTAAACCAGTTTTCTATGTTTCAAGCTCATAAATCAATTCAGCTTCATTTGTGTGTTTGAAATCAGATTAAAAACAAAAACAACAAACAAACAAAATAAACAACAAATAATTCCACATAAAGCAAGTTTTAACATATCCGTATAGTGAGATTATTATGCTCCTTTTTATATTTTCCGATCCGTCGGTACATGAAGTGGTTTTTGATTACTAACATGGGCCTTGATAAACAGATGACTCTACTAACTGCTGTTTCATTATCTGATTAATAATTCAAGAGCTATTGAATGATAGACAATGAACCTTTTCAAGATGGTTTCGAAGGATATTTATATTAATTTTTTTATTATTATTAATAGAAAGTCAACTTTATAAGGGGGTGAATTTTGAAAAGTTAATGATCGACACTCCAAGAAGAGCTGCACCTATTTTTCTAGTTTTACTACATCAACATCAATGTTCTTAGAAATGGTTTTCGGTCAAATTTTCATGAACCAATAAATCCATGAACCTTAACTCGTTTCATTTGATGGTGTATAACCCAAAATGGACAGGCTGTATTTCCTAATAAACATGCTTTGTTTTCTTCTGATCACGATCTGTTTTACTCAGGACACTTTGTTTTAGGAGAGGATATATTACCATTAAATATCAGTAAGAGATTTCTACATTTAAAGTCGAGGTCATAGTGACATGTTCTGCCTTACTAGGCTCCATTCACTATCATAAAAAACTTGTGAAGCTAGAATTTTCGATTTAAAGAGATGCTGATAATGATGAGTCATTATTGCACGTAATTTGAGCGTGTGTCAGTTTGACATTTCTTATTTATTGGTATTATCACTTATATTTTCGTTTTAATCTAAAACAAAAATGAGGTACGCTATGAATTCATTTAATTTTGTTAATTTCATTCATTTCAATTACAATATATTTGTTACAAAATGAAATGAAATTCAATGCTCATCGAATATAATACATAAACCTTTTTATGAAAAGTTAATAATTTCAGTGTACTTACGTAGATGACTCTCTAATGTCACGAACAGAAACTCTCTGAATGTTTTTTTGTTTGGATACCACAGTGCCCACCAGGGTGCTGCACTTCTAGTTTTTGTCGATTCTCCCGTATAACTACATGTTTTTACAGAGCGATCATTTGCCAGTTTTGAATATTTAACGTTTGAGCCTAAATTATCCAGGTGACGAGATTCTTCTTCAACAGCAATGTTTTCTTAAAAGAGAGAGAATATATATAGAGAGATCTGATAGATTTCTATTAAAAAAAGACAATATGCCTATGATTCTACTCGTATAACAACAACAAAATATTTATCTATAAGTCAACTGTGCGAGTGTAGATTAAATAAAACTAGATAAATAACCCATTCAGTACACATTGCGAACATTCATAGTGTAACTTCCCTTTAACTGTATCATATATAAATGAAACAACTTTTTTTACTACAATAAATATGTTGTTTTTTTTCATAAAAAACATGTCAAAATAGTTATTTGCATGGATTAAATGCTTCAAATTTAGTAACGTTAAATTTATAGATAAATATAAATCCATACATGAACATATATTGTGAATGAAGATGTTTAATTACAATAATAAGATTTATTCCTTTTATCAAAACATCTGTAAATTTCTAAAATTTGCTCATTTTCTGACCAGTAGTTCAATAAACTTTATCATGTTTGGTCGTTTCGAGTAATAAGGTTTAATATGTATTTACTAATATTTCAAAATATAAGGGCATTCTAACAAAAAGTGAAATTCATCTTCTAAACTATTGCAGAGTTGACATTTTCCTTCATTAAAGGAACTTTTGTTTGCTTTATGCCATTTGTAGTTTAAATATTTAATCTATGTGCCGAAAGGCGAAAGCGATTTAATGCTGTTCTGAATTTCTTGTTTTAGAAGATGTATCTAACTTATTAAAACAAAATTATAGATAATTATCTTTTAGTCTTTGTTTAAAAAACAGGCAAAAACAATTCAACATTTTCAAATCCTTGGTTCCACCATACATAATAAAACCCTTAGTTTTCAAATAATGTTTTCTTTACATATTTTGTCCAAGAGTTTTTGTCCTGGTATTGCTCAATATCATTTAACATCATACTGTAAACTAATTTCATGTACTTAACATCTGGAGATCTGGTTATTTTAAACCAGTATGCTATAACTCTAACTAATCTTTTCACACGCAAAGGATATCTACCTAGTTCACCGTATATTAATAAAAGTATTTTGTGTTTGACTTCTAACACCTATCAGCTGTTTACAATACTGGATATGCATATTCTAACCAAGTAATCTCATTCATACCCCAAACTTTACAATCATAACTTAAAATAGGAGAAACAAGTTTGTCAAATAAATCTAGTTCATGTACAATAGACATATAAAGAAATCTTAACATGTACGGTTTTAATTTAAAAACAGCCTTTAAAGCTTGACCATGCAAAGTCTCATATGCAATGTTAAAAAAACACCAGTTGTAAAAATAATTCCTAAATATTTAAATTTATTCACTATTTCCAATGTCTCATTTTTGTTAGTAAAAATATTGTTTGGCGACAAACTTTCACCTAGTCTTACCGCAAGAGTTCATATAAAACTTTCACTTAACGTGTTATCCTGTTCAACTTTACATGTCGTTTTCTAATGTTCGTAAATAGATTTTAACAATATATGTATATTATACATACAAAGTTGTAATGTTTAGATGGAGGAAATTATTTCGTTTTGTTGTTGATGATGCTGCTGAATATATTCAAAAACGCTCGTTGCATTTTTTATCTATCTTATATAAAGAAATGAGGAACATGTAGTTGTAAACAGTTTTTTTCTATTACTCGTGACTTTTAACAGGGTTGTAAGTTACACTATAGATTTTAAATTGCTAACAAACAAACATTTGTGATTTTCTGTATATGTATCTAAATCGCATTGAATATATCGTTAAATGTTCTTCTTTTCCGTTTATTATATTTCATCTTATACTCATTTCTGGATTATCATTATTCAGGGATGAATTCTTATCCAGGTAAAACCATTTTTGTGTCATCTGCTACAAAGTAGCCGCGACATATAGGGATCACTTTTCCGTCGTCTGTCTGTCCGTCTGTCCGTCCATCACAAAACTTGTTCGGACTACTCCTCAGAAACTACTGGTGCGATTTCATCTAAACTATACAGGAATCATAAATAACAAGCCCAGTTGTGCAAATCTTCAGCATTTTCCAGTTCAATGATTTTTGTCAGAGTTATGGCCCTTTAATGATTTCTAGTTTTAAAGATTTTCCGGACTACTTCTCTTATTCTACTAAAGCAATTTAGTGGAAATATTACAGAATTTATTAGTACCTTAAGTACTTGCGTATATCTAACGGTTTTTTTTTGTTAAATGATTTTTGGCTGAGTTATGGCCTTTGAATGAAAAAGATGTTTTGGTTTAATAATGAGTTTTGTGTTGCAGGCTTCACAGTAGCTGCGACATGCTACAAAGTAGCCGTGACATATAGGAATCAATTCTCCATTGTCTGTCTGTCTGTCCATCCGTCCGTCTGTCCGATATCTATCACAAAAAATCGTCCGGACTGTTAAGTTATATGTATCACATATGTCCCATACTTATGTTTAAGGAATCATATAAGAACTACAATACTGTGTGTTCTAACTACTGGTTTAATGATACTGAAGCACATGAAGATTATAGCCTGAAATGCTAACGACTGATTAAACAAGTATCAAACTATACAGGCTCCCTCTAGTGGGAGCGGCTTATCAGTAACTGGCATTGATAAATAGCACCACTTTACAGTAGTAATACTTCATCTTCCTTCTTTATCTGAAAGGCATGTAATCATATCAAAACTCTATGCAAAACAATCATGACGAAAATTTAAATCAAGCAATAACAGTATCTGCATGTTATTGAAACAAATTGTGAAAACTCTAGCATCACGATTTTTAACGGAACATAGATTGCGAAGTTCTTCTAACGATACTCTGTAATTTATTTTTATAATTCTCTGTATTCTAAGCTAGTCATTGTGATCATGCCACTGAAACACTAAATTACTGTATTAATTGACAGTCTATTTATTCTAAGACATTTATGGCTCCCTATTTACAAATCTAAACGCACACGTGGTGTAACCACTCTGCCTGACCGTGTAATATAATTAGTTCCACTTGTAGTGTTTCTAATAGATTCTGATTGTTCAGTAGGGTTCAATTGCTGCTTAGTTCTGGTGTCAAATATTTCATCATTGTCCTGACCTTCACAGCTGGAATCCAAAGCACCATGTCCTAAAAGTGGTTCACTAGTCTTAAGCAAATCCCTACGATTTCTCCTATATATCTGACCATTGTCAGTTTCCACTATATATGATCGTTCACTAGGGTTATCAAGGACAATAGCAGGACTCCATGTTTTATCCAGACGTTGGATTCTCGCGGACTCCCCAATTTTTAGAGGAGAGAGGGGTTTGGCATTGCGATCATAATAATGCTTTTGACGGGCTTTGGACTCTGAGATTTTCCGTTTAACCAATTCAGGGGCGGGTATATTTGGTACTAAGTTTTCAGTGACAGTTGGAAGGACCGATCTTAATTGTCGTGACAGGACCAACTGTGCTGGGCTATAGTTCCCAATGTCAACTAGAGGGGTGGATCGGTATTCTAGGAAACCAATTCTTGGGTCTGATTTGTCCTCCTTAGCTTTAATGATTATACGCTTGTAAACTTTAACCATGGCCTCTGCTAAACCATTTGTTTGATTATGGTATGGACTGCACATAACATGTTCAAAATTCCAACTTTTTGCAAACTCCTCAAATTCCTGACTAACGAAGCATGGGCCTCCATCAGTCATAATTTTCTCGCAAATTCCCCAGTGTGACATAATGTCTTTCATGTGTGATATAACAGTTGAGCTTTTCATGTTTGAAAGTTCACAGACTATGGGATATCTTCAGTAGTAATCTGCCATGACCATGTAATTTGCTTCCCCTATTGAAAACAAATCACACCCTGCTATCTGAAATGGATACTCTGGGACTTCAGAGCTAATTAATGGCTCTTTTTGTTGAGATGACCTGTGTTCCAGACAAATCTGACACTGATTAACCATTTCAATAATGTCATTAGAAATCCCAGGCCAAAACATCACAGATCTAGCACGATTAAAACATTTCTGGGCATCAAGATGACTAGAATGTAGGACTTTTAACATCTGGGATCTGAGGGATCTAGGGATAATGATTTTTTCACCCTTCATTATGATGCCATTAACAACTGTCAGTTCGTCTCTGTAATTCCAGAAAGGAGAGACAAGAAGTTCACAATCTTTTTTCATGTTACGCCAACCTAACTGAATTGTTTGTTGCAAGGCACACAATTGCTCATCCTTAGCTGTGTGTAACCTGATTTTCTCAAGTTTTTTGTCAGATATGGGCAATGAAGAAATGACCATGCACACATGTGCATCAACCCCTTCAGTAAGATCGGGACTTGTTTCTGGACTGGCATTGCGGCTGAGCCCATCGGCTAAAGGAATTGTCTTGCCCCCGACATGCCGGAACTCAAACCTATACGGACTTAGCTTAAGGACTAACCTTTGCAACTTAGGAGGTATAGAATGCAAAGGCTTCTGGAGTAAGCCTACTAAGGGTAAATGGTCTTTTTCAAGAATGACGTCACGGCCATAACAGTACTGGTGAAATTTGGTGAGGCCAAAAACACTTGATAGTAATTCTTTTGAAATTTGTCCCATATTCTGTTGGGATTGGGTTTAACTTCGTGATGCAAACGCAATAGGACGTTTGTCTTGCAGTAACACTGCACCCATAGCATGACTAGATGAGTCAACTTCTAAGGTCAAGGGCTTGGATGGATCATAGTATGCCAATACAGTTTCCTTACAAATGCATTCTTTCATTTTTTCAAAGAACTCACTTTGTGTTTTCTGCCAAGAAAATAGGACATCCTTATGCAACAATTCTCGCATAGGAGCGGTCACTTCTGAAAGGTTATCCCTGACATATCGACTGAGATAACTGACCATTCCTAACACCACCTGGAGTTCAGGCTTGGAAGTGGGTGGTCTCAGACTTTTAATTGCCTCAATTTTGGCGGGATCAGGCTTCAGGTCTTCTGATGTAAGTACATGACTCCTACTTCTAACTTTCTTGGATTGAAGCGAATCCCTTTGGTTAACGCTCGGTCAAGGACAGCTTGCAAATTTTTGTCATGTATTTCCCTAGTTGAACCCCAAACACACAAATCATCAACTATAGTTGCTTCCCCTTCTAAGCCCATTAATGCTTCCTCAAGGGCACGGACAAGAAAATCACCTGATACATTCAAGCCATAAGGACAACGGAGATACTTAAACACACCTAGAGGGCTGTTGAAAGCAGTCAAATATGACGACTCTTCGGACAATCGTATTGGCCAATATGCGCTTGTAAGATCCAGTTTAGTGAAATACTTGGCATTACCAAACTTATGTAATACATCATCGAGAGTTTTCAGAGGGTAGGGCGTCCGCTTAATAGCTTTATTGAGCGAACGAGGGTCCAAACATAGACGGATATCCCCATTAGATTTCTGTGTAACAACTAGACTGTTACACCATTGGGTCGGTTGCTCACATTTAGCAATCACGCCCATTTCATGCATGCGTTTAAGTTCCTGTCTTACCTTGTCTTCTAAGGCAACAGGAATCCTACGAGGAGGGTGAACTACAGGTGTGACGTAGGGTCAACATGAATTACACATTCCCCGGGAAGTAAACCAATCCCGTCAAATACATTGCTATAGTCCCTTAAAACGGATGCTCTTGTGAGAAAAGTTTCCCCATTCTGTACCCCTTTTTCACATTTTTGTACGGAATGCGCCAGTTCAATTACCTTGAAATCTAGGCAAGACTCACAACCAAGTAATGGGGGTGACTTGGTGTCCAATATATGGAACACAACGTTCCAAACGTGGCCTGTCCCCAAATGCGTACATCGCAACGTAATTTCCCCCATGCTACTCAATATATTGCCATTATAAGCAGTTAACTGGGACTTGGACTTCTTCAAAGGTGTTTTAATTCCAAGACTGTGAAATATAGACAATGGTAAAATATTTACCTGCGATCCAGTGTCACATTTAATTTTCCCGGCATTTTCCCGATTACCAATTTGCAATTCCGTAAACACTTGCCCATTTTCACACTGAATTCGATCAACACTATCCATAGAAAAGCAATCCTCGAAGTCAGTCTCCGAAATCTCATTAACTTTAACATTTCTGCAACATTTGCTCCAATGGTTCCATTTGGAACATTTGCGGCATTGTGTCCCTCTAGGGCACCGTTGATCATCTGTGTGCGATCCTCCACAGCGACCAAAGCATATTCCCCGAGCCTGCTGATTTCCCGTGCGCTCTGGTCTCGACTCTGAACGACCATACTGCCTTCCCGCGCGGTCTTGTGGGTTCCCCCGACTGTTCGTACGTGTTGTTGAATTGTTAGACCTCGATAACGCATGAACCTGGCTAGTGTCCTTGTCGAATATTTTCATTTGAGACGCTGAGTACTCGAATTCTTGACACATGGTGACGCATTTTTCCATTTTCAGGTCTTTTCCAACCTGCAACAACTTTTCCCGTAACTTTGTTAATGAAACCCCAAATATAATTCTGTCTCCGATCAAATCATCCTTCAAAGCACCAAAGTCACAATCCTTTGCCTTGTTTTTAACTAAAGTGATGAATTGTTCTATGTTTTTTTCGTCTTGCACGATGTTATTAAACTGGTACCGTGCAAATACCGGATTTACTGTCGGTGCAATATATGCTCGAACTTTACTGAATATTCTTTCTGGCTTCTTTCTATCATCTTCAGTCATCTCCACTGCGTGATATATTTCACGACCTTTTGCACCCATGTATAGCAATAACATTGTCACGTGTACATCCTCACTTTGGTCCTTTAAAGGTCCTCTGAATATCAACTCACAATGTTCTTGGAATTTTTCAAATTCTTCTATCATGTTGGTCGCACCCCAGTCCATCTGTGGAGCAGGAATTCCACTGAGATTCATGTTTGATAGTTTTATAGTTAATATTCCAACGTTCAAAGAATTATGTTTACACAATACTGATTATATTCTGTTTTGTAATGAATTATAACCGTAAGTTCCAGATTCTGACACCATGTTAAGTTACATGTATCACATATGTCCCATACTTATGTTTAAGGAATCATATAAGAACTACAATACAGTGTGTTCTAACTACTGGTTTAATGATACTGAAGCACATGAAGATTATAGCCTGAAATGCTAATGACTGATTAAACAAGTATCAAACTATACAGGCTCCCTCTAGTGGGAGGGGCTTATCAGTAACTGGCATTGATAAATAGCACCACTTTACAGTAGTAATACTTCACTGACTACTCTTCAGAAACTACTGGTGCAATTTCATTTAAACTTCATAAGAATGATCAGTACTATGGCTAGTTGTGCATATCGTCCCAATTTTCCAGTTCAATGATTTTTGTCAAAGTTATGGCCCTTTAATGATTTTTATTTTTAAAGTTTGTCAGGACTACTTCTCTTATACTACTAATGCAATTTAAAAGAAATGTTACAGGATTGATTGGTACCTCCAGTACTTGCTCATTTCCAACGGGTTTTTTGGTTGAAAGATTTTTGGCTGAGTTCTGGCCCTTGAATGAAAAAGGTGTTTTTGAATAATAATGATTTTTGTGTTGCAGGCTTCACAGTAACGGCGACGTGCTACAAAGTAGCCGTGACATATAGGGATCATTTCTCCATCATCTGTCTGTCTGTCCGTCCGTCCGTCTGTCTGTTCGTCCATCACAAAACTTGTCCGGACTACTCCTCAGAAACTACTGGACGGTGCAATTATATTCAAACTTTACAAGATTGATGAGTGCCACGTCATGTTGTGCATATCGTCGACATTTTCCAGTTCAATATTTTTTGTCAGAGTTATTGCCCTTTAATGATTTTTATTCTTAAAGTTTGTCAGGACTACTTCTCTTATACTACTAAAGCAATTTGAATAAAATGTAACAGGATTGATCGGTACTTGCGTTTATTTAACGGGTTTTGTGGTTGAATGATTTTGGCTGAGTTCTGGCCCTTGAATAAAAAAAGGCGTTTTAGCCAACAAACTGTCTAGTCACCTCTCAATACAACTGCTTAATTGGCTATCATCAGGCGACACATGTGATCACTGATCGCCCTTGTTATAGAAGAAATAACTAGTAGCTATAATCATTTTATTCAACTATGAATTTCGAGATTTCTGGATATTTTTTCTTGGTTTATTTTTTTTCTCACCTGAGCACAAAGTGCTCATGCGTGAGCTGTAGTGAAGGACAAATGTTCATCTTCCGTCGTCCACAGATGCTTCTTATATACAGTACCACAACGTCTCTTCATACTCGGGATCAGCTTGTTTAATGTTTCAACGAGCACAGCAACCCATTTCTCGTGCAAAGCGCGCTCGAGATCATTCGGGGATAAAGCGGTTGAACGAGAAGCCCTGTCCAGTGACTGAACGTTGTTAGCTTGTAAAACTACCTGTGTGTTAACTGTTGTGTGCGGGCCTGTCTTATCATGTTGGAATAGCTTTCCGTTACGTTGCTGTATAAATAGCACTACCAATGACACGATTATTCCATTACTATAACGTAAGTGTTCTGAAAACGGTAAGCAAGTCGGTTTATCCATTTCTACATATCCCTCCCCACAGCATTACCTTTCCGCCTCTGTTACGGTTCCTGTGCAACGTTATGGTCATAACATTCTCCACGTTTTCGACTCACCCGTATTCGTCCATCAGGGAACTAAATTGTGATTCATCACTAAAAAGAATGTTATTCCAGTCACGCTGAACCCATTCCTGATGTGCGTTGGCCCAGTTAAGTAGTAAACGTGCATTGTTACGCGTTAACGGCACTTCTATGTATGGACGTTAACCACCAATACCTCGAAGGTGAAGGCGGTTTCGAACAGTTTGCACCATACACGAATACTTGATGCTGCATACAACGTGCCTACAAGTTTTTGTGCTGACTTAAACCGATATCGTCGTGACGTTTCTGCACTCTTCTCGTTTCCTCTTATTGGTGACTCAGACGTGATATTATGCTAGCACTAACACCAACATGTCGAGTAACCTCTCTAACGGACGCTCCACCATGCAGCATGCCGATAGCTAGGTGACGTTGATATAACGTCATTGCAGCGCTCCTTCCCATATTAAAATGCTATTTTATATTTTTTTTCAATTCTCTATTCCGGTACTTATTTCCTTGGCGTCAGTAATACAGTTCTTTAAATTTAAAATTGATAGTGTCAAAACTATATCGGTACTTGAACAATGATTGATGTGTTTGTAAAAATACAAATAAAGTCATATAAATCTAGCAAAACACATTTATCAAAACGAGCGTAAATATAATAAAACGTACTAAAATTATCTCAATTTAACAATTTTAACACTTCTTTGCTTTTTCGATGTATCATTGTCGGTGACATTACATGTGAGCAATCTTATAACACTGCAAACGAAACTTACTGTACTGGCAGCCAGGACCTGTCCAATCAAAAGCACATCCTGATTCGCAGTCTCCCGTATCAAAATTACACTGCTCAGTCCTGTTTAAACAGTGACATCTTAGGACACAGTTTATTCCGAATCGATTCACACCGCCTGTGGTTGTACTGCAGTACGCGTCTGAAACAAAATGGGAGGCAGGTGCGAAATTTATGCCGACATAAAGACGATAGAGCATTATCAGGGAGGGTGATTACGTGACCATTTGTTTGGATAGAGTTTACGAAAACAAATGGCTGATGGTGTGATCAAAACGGGAATATGCATACATTTTATACTTACAGTTGCCTTTACCTGACATGACACCTAGTCCAATTTCCAGTGCACAATATTCCGAGTATTTTGATACCTTGGTGTCCATGCAGCGTGGTTTACTTGCAGCGGTTTCTTTAACATAAATTTCGAACCGAGGAGTCAAAGCCGATGCAACTAGAATAAAGTTTACGAATACCACTTGAATTTGTTTTGACACATTCCTCGAAAAATCTCTCAGTGGTCTTTTTCTATTTTTCCCACATATTAAGTGATACTCCCTGTTCATTAAAATCATTTACAACAAATCAACAAGCATTATGTTGGAGTTCAGCAAGTTTTGATTGTAAAGATAGGGTCTACGAACAAACTATATGGATAGAGATTACTACCGTTTTCGAAATCGGGTACACATGCAGAATAAAATTGTACAGTGACATTTTGTCTAGGTGGATATTTACGCGTTGTTTTCATAGTTTCCATATTATATATATTTGCATGGCATTGAAATATTTTTAAAAAATACATTACCTCAAGAAGTTCTTTAACTCATGATACGATATAAGAATAATTCAGCCAAACCTCAGTTAAATAAAAAAAGAATTATAAAATGAATTGTCTGTTTCTGTCATATTTTGCAACAAGAGCGTAATTTTTACCTGAAAATTAACTTGTTTGGTGTTTTAACTGCATTTGTACATGCAACATAACGTAAGCCTTTCCATTGTAAGGAAACTATCAGCATAAACAACAGAAGCCAGAGTTTGAAAAAGAAAACAATTAAAAGAAAAGTCACAAAAACATGCAGTTAAAATTTAGAAATGTTATAAAAGTATTGTTTTATCCTCCTTTAATTTGAAAATAGGAAATGCCATTTAAAGTCTTCTTGCATAACTTTACTTGACGTTTAGTTTCTATTATGCTGTTTCAAGTGGAATAAAATAATAAAAGTATTCGTGAGAACAGATGCGTTTAATAATGGCTTTGGACTTCAATTTCTATGAAAAGATACACAAAATACAAGATAATTGCGTTAAAAACTTGTTTATACAGAATACATTGCCTCAAATGTTTATCACAGCTATCTCAAATAAAGTGAAAAGGTTATATAAATACAAATCGCCATAGCTGTAAACAATTATCAGCCACATGACACTTTCCTCTTTTCTCCGACCGTCAGGGTGCTATTTTAATTGCCAGTTATGTTCAAAGTAACGGAAGAATATGCAAAAGTTGCTTGTTTTTAATAGAACTGGCACATCCACGTTTATGTTCCTATAGGTATCTGTATTGTAGGAATGGCCTATCAGATTGCTGAATATCAATTAAATTCGTATTTCTCTTTTTTTGAAGGGAGTGGAGTACACAAAAAGGTCTACTTTGGACAATATTGGCACAATGTAAATCTCTGAACATCTTAAATATATACTATACCCATCTTTGCATAAAATACCTTTATTGGAGAAATTAATTGAAAATCTAGGAATTACTTACTGAATATGTCTAATTAGGCCACTAGAATACACACACTATGTATCGGAAGCTGCATTCCCTATTACAGGTCATTTTATGTTGGTGCTTTCTTAAAAAACTGCCAGTTTTTTAAATGACACTATGTATTTATACTGTATCTAAATTTGTACCTGTCGTGTGTATAAACGTAGCATATCTACTCTGTCTGTACTCAAACATATTTATTTTTTTTCTTTACGTAGAAAATGTGTAGTAGCTATCTGTATCTGAACTTGAGCATAATATATCTTTAAGTAGACTACATGCTGGAATAAACTTCAGTCAAATATTCAAAGATAAAACATTCTACTTCATGAGAAAAAATCAGACTTCAATAATGACACTGCTCTTACTGTATTTAAGCGTTTAAATTTCCATTTATGGTGCAGTAAATGAAAAATAAAGCATATCTTGAATACAGAAAAGGCTGTTGTATAATTAAATGGAATAATGATATCCTTGAAAAATAGAACATGTTATCTTTAGGTTAAACATCACCTTATCAGTGTTGTCGAGAACCGGTCAATTTTTGAAGGGTTTTAAGATGACAAATCTACTTGATTGATTAAAGAAGGAAAGGGTGTTCTGCAAATCAGTTTTACTTGAAAGCAATACATAATATTGAAGGGAAAAAACGAAATCAAGCCCAAGTGTGTCCGACTTCTCTTGGCTAATTATTGTCGTTTTAACATATCGAAAAGAAAAAATACCGATGTTGTTAGGGAAGGTATAAAGGAAAAGTTGAATGGTCATACTATAAAAAAGTCTGAATGAAATTGTTTCTCATGATTGCTTTTGTCTAGATGAAGGTAATATCTTCAAGAGGGAAAATAAATGAGACTTGATTCTTCAGTGGAATACTTACGAATTTGGTTAAGTTTTGGTAAAGGATTCATGTGAACCGCTGATCACTATTTTTTCCGAATCCTTTCACCGAACATTGCAAGATTTTTTAGCTTAGATTAAATGTCTGGCTGTTGAAAATGAGAACCGAAATAGTTAACGTAAATGTATAAGTCTTGTCACATATGATGTGTAAAGAACACTCGACTGAAGAGGAAACATGTACAAGACGAATGTCAAAATGTCAGAATGTCCATAACTGCTGCATGATGTGGCACAACAAATGTCGAAATTGGGAATAAGTAAATAACGGCCAATATACGGTGTTCCGTTAGGGCCAGCGCGTTTTTCCTGAGAACGCAAAGCGCAAAGCGCGAGAGTACGATGTCAATACGACGGTGAAGCGCCACAGTACGCTGGTGACAATTAATCGTAATGTCGTACTGTCACCATCGTACTGTTGTGCTTACACCATCGTATTGTCGCGCTTGGAGTTCTCAAGGAGAAGTCGCTGGCACTAACAGAACATCCTACCGTACTAATGACATGATCAACGTTTTCTTCAATGTTCATATCATATTATATTAACATAAACGCGACAGTACGATGGTAAAGCGTGACAGTACGATGTTGACAAAACGATAGTAGGATGGTGAAGCGCGACAGTACGACAGTGCAATGGTGGAGGGCGACAGTACGATGGTGAATGTACGATGGCGAAGCGCGACAGTGCGATGGTGACAGTACCACAGCACGGTAGTGAAGACAGTAGAATTGTGACAGTACGACAATGCAATGGTGAAGGGCGCCAGTACGATGATGACAGTACGATGGTGACAGTGCGATGGCTAAGCGCGACAACACGATGGTGACAGTACGACAGTACAATGACGAAGCGCGACAGTACGTTTGTGACAGTACGACAGCATGATAGACTGTCAGCATCGTACTGTTGTGCTTTGCCATTGCACTCTCGTATTGTCACCATCGTACTTCGCGCTTGAACATATTACTGCCGTACTGACATCATCGCACTGTCGCGCTTCGCGATTGGCTTTCTCAAGGAGAACGCGTTGGTCCTAACGGAACATCGTACTAATATGATTATGTTATTTTTCTTTTGCATTAACTTATTGAATGTTAACATGAAAGCCAGTGTATAACATTTGAGTACACACCTGTAAACTGCCTCTAATAAATATGTAAGCGATTCTTTGGCTAAGTGGTAAGAGCATTCGTTTAGCAACCTACCTATGATAGACGCGGCTTGAATAGAAATTGCACCCATAGACAGTTTATTCAAAAGCACAAATAGTTCTACTTTTTTACTCTTTTCACACTTCTACTTTTTTTCAAAATCTGATGCGCTGCTTTGATGCCCTACCTCTAGTTTTTTTCTACAATTTTACCGATTCCATGTAGTTAGTTTGACCTCAGTATAATAATTACTCGTATGTCTAATGAACTACTAACAAATAATTACTATGCTATGCGTTTACGATATCGTGTTAAAGCAACGCCTTATTCTTAATTATGTACTACAAACCTTATGCTAGAACACAAGTATGGTGGCATATTTCTGCCGTAAGATAACCAGTATACATTCGCAAGCTCGTGTTAGTTACATAGTTTTGGCGATAATCAAGTGGTTGACTAGTTATCATAAGATTTTGAGAAAAAAAGATAACCGTTAAATAAATATCTTAACACAAATAATAGACCTGATAGTGCCCAGAACTGCCACCTGGTAACTTACTTTGTACAACATGTTCAATCAATACAATAACTAGATAAAATTCGTGTTACTGCTCAATAACTTACTGGAAACTGGTTAACTAGATAAAATTCATGTTACCAGTTATTCTGTTTCTTGATTACAGATATGGCGTTACTCGAATTTTATCTTGTCAGTCACCTTTTACAGAGAATATAACGCTAAAACGCAAGATTTAACTAAATAATCGGTTAGGTCAAACAAAAAATGCGCTTCAACTACATAATTATTTAGGTAGAACTAGAAAAGATTTGTGTAAACGCTTATTAACTTACTTAGAAGTAGCTAATTAGATGGATTTCACGTTACCACTCATTTACTCAGTGAATAGTTCGTTTACTATAATGTTTGCGTTATAAGTTACAACTTACTTATTACTTACAATTTGCGTTACTACATATCTGAAAATAAGGAACATAATTATTGGTAACGCGAACGGTAACTTGTTAGCCAGTTAAAATAACAAGTAGCATGGATGGTTTTTTTATCTAGTATGTCAGTTATTCGGTAAGTGGTTACGCTATTTTTTTCTTGTTATCCTGTTTGCAAAAGAAATATGTATATAAAAGTTTACTGGTGTCAGATCTGGGCACCATCAGTTCTATTATTTGTGTTAAGATATTTATCTTACAGTAAAAGTTTTCGCAAATGTTAACTAATTAACCAATTAATTATCACAAAAAATTATATTACTAACGCGCACGAGTTTGCGAACGTTTATACTGATTATCTTAAGGCAGAAATATGCCAACATACAAAAGGGACATTTATCAACACTTATTTAAAGTAGATTCAGTTGTCTTTTCATATTAACCTGAAATAATTATTTGAAAGGAAAATAACATGTTTACAAGTGATTAGCCGGTTCAAAACAATTCGACTTCTTCTTGGCAAAGAATTTGTTAGGAGTTTAACATTAAATAGTAAAAACAACCCGCTGAAGTTAAATTCTCTACCTATAATGAAGCCTCTAATGAAAGCAAAACCAAACCAGAAGGACGCATGATCATGACAAAAGATTACTAATTAACAGGGAATTGAACAAAATGCAGATGCTTTAAATCAGTGTGATCTGCACCAAAAAAAAAAGAACAGTCTTTACAATAAAACCTTAAAGCGCTTAGATTGTTTTTAACGTGTTTGTGTAACAGTCATGTTATGAAAAACTTATTTTTTAAAGAATAATTATAATAATTGTAAGTTTCTCAATATAATCATGATAAACACTCATTATTAAATCAAAATTTCAAGAAGGAAGTGCTCAATTTAAAAAATGGTATCCGAAAACGTGAGATCAGGAGCAAAGTTCGTAACAACTTTTAACATATTTATGTAATTTAATTCTTGATTTAAATAACTGTCTAATCTGTCCTTGAATCTATATTGTAACTTCCTCGTATTTCGATAAGATGACTGCTTTATGCAAAGTGGTTTGTTTTTCAGCCTCGACCTTGCAGGTGCATATAATCGTCGGTCAGATCTTAATTTGTTTACTTTTAAGAAGAAATACCACAGTTATATAATTGCAATCTAATCAAAGACCTCAGTTGTTACAGTTTTAACGAAAATAAAAGATTAACAAAGGCGTTTGTGCCATAAACTAACGGGCCAATAGGTAGAAAGGGTTTGTATATATAAATAAGTGATGCACAACATGTTAAATCGTTGGGAAAAAAAAGCTATCAAGGTCAGGATGCATATGAAGTAAAATAACTGTGTCCTGAACTTAAGACCAAATCTACCTTAATTTATAAAGCAAACTACTTATTTGAATAATTGTAATATGACCGGTTCATACGTAATTTTTTTTTCGACGTTATGCAATAAACCACTTTTGTAGAAAGTACTAAAGTCTACAAAGAAATATAAAAATTACTACAATAAGCTCATTAAAATTTTCACAACATGGAGCCGTCGCTCATGAGACAAGATACTACTAAACTTTTAAATATGGTTATACAGTGACCAACCTTTATTACCAAATCTGTAGAAGACACACGGCAGGAAAGTGTCTGGTGCCTTTTCCCATATTCAATAGGTGAAAAGAGGCAACGGAAAACAACCAAAGTAATCATTGTCAAAATTCGCTTATTTTTCTTAATTAGAAATAAAAACAATAACGTTAATTTGATTACAAATTATGAAAAATGAGATCAGAACGTAGAATACGAAAGAATTGTCAAAAGTACATGAGGTTTACTTATACCAGTACTGAAAAACATATAAAACCATAAAGCAGTCTGAACAAAATATTACAAGTTTACGTATAGGTCTCACAACTTGACAACTGCATACACAAATGATATCTACCTACCAGGTTTAGATGGATTTTTTTTTAATTCAGTCACAAAATTAGCTCATAGGACTTTAACATGTGACAGTATCAATCAATATATTCCTAACTTAAATATGTTTTGTATATTTACCTTTTACTATGACGATATCTACCCTCAATGGAAAAATAAATTACTACTTGAATTATCATTGCATTTCATTCTTTTTTATAAGGTACCTTTGCAATTAAACATTCATTGTCTTTAGAAATGTGTAATCTCCACCGGCATTAATAAATTAGAGCTCTTTTAATCCATACGAATGAGATTTATTACTGATACACGCATGTATTTTAGTAAATTAAATAAGAAAAACAGATTGTTTCGTTTTTTCGTAAGTTAAATTGAGCTTCACAGAGTATACGTAAAATAAATCATGTTAAATCTCAACCGGTGTTGAATTGCTGAAAAGATAGTGATACAAACACATGACAAATACTACGCTTCAGCTATAAACTACAAATAGATATGATATTGTGTTTAAAAGAATTATTCGTTTTGAATAAAGTCAATCAGATTTATTTTGTACATACCTGAACTGGTAAAGCAGTATTTAATAATCAAAAAGATTTTACAGAAAAGAAAATTTCTAACAGTTACACTCCCCATTATTTTGAAAAGCTTGTTTGTTTAGAAGTTTAGCACACCAGAGGAAGTGAAAACTGACAAAATTTACTAGAGGAAAAATGATACAATATTTGAATAACATTAGTTCAGACGGAAAATGCTTTGACTTCTTCCTGCATGTATATTTTTCATAATGTATATTAGACGTAAAATGATTATTTAAACTTTAAAGATTTTTACGTTTTATTTTGATTACTAAGCGGCCAGTCTACCACCATAAAAGATAGCTGGTTGGCAAACGAGTAAAGGTGCCTTATTATACTTTTGTTACACAAATCTGATACGTTTACATTATTGATGGGGGTTAGCGCCCACTTATAAGTCCTAAAATCAAATTATACATATTTCAGATCCCAGTCAAAAGTGCAAAGTTTTTTCAACATAGTGTTTACATTGTCTCAAGAACGTTACAAAGTTTTTAAACTAATGCTTAATACAAACATGGGCTAAACAACAACGTGTCAATACATTTTGTTTTAGCACACAATATGTTTTGGATGAGCTTGATCCAAACGTGATGTCACTTTTGGAACACCAAATGCCCATCAAAATCACAATAAGTCCTCTGGCGACATGTTGCCAGAAATTACACAATGTTCCAATGTAGCTGATTTATAGACTTATACATCAGGCAATGTTGTACAAGGATATCACTATATAATGTCTTCACATGCTCATGAAACTAATGAATAATATAGGATTTTGTAGTCGAACGCCACATGACCAAAATGTGTATTACTTTTTTAATTTGTTCAGCGTTTTAATGGCTATTTGAGCTTGTTGAAGACTGACAATGTCTTTGTCTACCATCGGGTCTTTATTTTATTTTGTTTGTTAGTAGAGTCTATTCTTAAATGCTAATGGAACCAAACACAAAATATAATTATTGCAGTTGTAACTGTTCGAAGCTTGTAAAATAATTTCATCTTTGTAAAATGTCGCATAATTATGTATAAAATGCTAAACAGAAATATCAAGTATTAATTACCAACCTTTCCCTATCGAAATAATGTTTGAAAGCAAAATGCAAACATGATCTTTATGGTAAAAGTACTGACCAAAATAATGAAATGACATCCCAAAGCTAGTACACTGTGAAGAACTTACCTCGACCAGATACATTAAGTTCTGGGGAAAGTCTCTTAAAGAATTCAGCGTCTTACTTCTAATGTTTAAAAGTAGCTGTATCAATGCTGGAAATCACGTGACTAAAATTGGTAACGTACACGAAAAAAATGGTCGCCTGATACCGACGATTCGCCTAAAAGTCGGTACTTTTTTCAGGTATGTCTGTTTTGTTATCGCTCTGGTCAGAATTCACCTATCCGACCATATGGTTACTTTCAAGCGCTTTCTCCGGCTATACAGATCTCTTCAGAGAACGGCCAAGTTTTCGAGAACACTTCGACACAACATTAGATCACTGATTTTTTATGGTAATTTCTCTTAAATTCTTTTTATATTACACATAAACAACGTAAAATTTGAAGCATGTTTAATCTTTTGTCAATAATGGGGGTAATAGTATATGAATCAAATTAGTTTCAAAATATTTTTTTTAATTGAATAAATGATTCGTACATGTTTTGTGAAGCAGTAACCTCAGTAAAACTAGGCTTTTTCGTTACAATCACTAGAATACGGCAATATTTTGAATAAATAAAATCAAGGCTAATAACGACGGACAAATAATACAAATATAAAACTTAACCTTACACATGATCCGTTACATTTAATTAATTTGACTGTATCGTAATTCGCGCTTGAACATAATTACTGCCGTACTGACATCATCGCACTGTCGCGCTTCGCGATTGGCTTTCTCAAGGAGAACGCGCGTTGGTCCTAACGGAACATCGTACTAATATGATTATGTTATTTTTCTTTTGCATTAACTTATTGAATGTTAACATGAAAGCCAGTATATAACATTTGAGTACACACCTGTAAACTGCCTCTAATAAATATGTAAGCGATTCTTTGGCTAAGTGGTAAGAGCATTCGTTTAGCAACCTACCTATGATAGACGCGACTTGAATAGAAATTGCACCCATAGACAGTTTATTCAAAAGCACAAATAGTTCTACTTTTTTTACTCTTTTCACACTTCTACTTTTTTCAAAATCTGATGCGCTGCTTTGATGCACTACCTCTAGTTTTTTTCTACAATTTTACCGATTCCATGTAGTTAGTTTGACCTCAGTATAATAATTACACGTATGTCTGTTAACAAATGAACTACTAACAAATAATTACTATGCTAGGCGTTTACGATATCGTGTTAAAGCAATGTTTTATTCTTAATTTTGTACTACTAACCTTATGCTAGAACACAAGTAAGGTGGCATATTTCTGCCGTTAGATAACCAGTATACATTCGCAAGCTCGTGTTAGTTACATAGTTTTGGCGATAATCAAGTGGTTGACTAGTTATCATAAGATTTTGAGAAAAAAAGATAACCGTTAAATAAATATCGTAACACAAATAATAGACCTGATAGTGCCCAGAACTGCCACCTGGTAACTTACTTTGTACAACATGTTAAATCAATACAATAACTAGATAAAATTCGTGTTACTGCTCAATAACTTACTGGATAACAGGTTAACTAGATAAAATTCATGTTACCAGTTATTCTGTTTCTTGATTACAGATATGGCGTTACTCGAACTTTATCTTGTCAATCACCTTTTGCAGAGAATATAACGCTAAAACGCAAGATTTAACTAAATAATCGGTTAGGTCAAACAAAAAATGCGCTTCAGCTACATAATTATTTAGGTAGAACTAGAAAAGATTTGTGTAAACGCTTATGTACTTACATAGAAGTAGTTAATTAGATGAATTTCACGTTACCACTCATTAACTCAGTGAATAGTTCGTTTACTATAATGTTTGCGTTATAAGTTACAACTTACTTATTACTTACAATTTGCGTTACTACATATCTGAAAATAAGGAACATAATTATTGGTAACGCGAACGGTAACTTGTTAGCCAGTTAAAATAACAAGTAGCATGGATGTTTTTTTTTATCTAGTATGTCAGTTATTCGGTAAGTGGTTACGCTATTTTTTTCTTGTTATCCTGTTTGCAAAAGAAATATATATATAAGTTTACTGGTGTCAGATCTGGGCACTATCAGTTCTATTATTTGTGTTAAGATATTTATCTTACAGTAAAAGTTTTCGCAAATGTTAACTAATTAACCAATTAATTATCATAAAAAAATTATATTACTAACGCGCACGAGTTTGCGAACGTTTTTACTGATTATCTTAAGGCAGAAATATGCCAACATACAAAAGGGACATTTATCAACACTTATTTAAAGTAGATTCAGTTGTCTTTTCATATTAACCTGAAATAATTATTTGAAAGGAAAATAACATATTTACAAGTGATTAGCCGGTTCAAAACAATTCGACTTCTTCTTGGCAAAGAATTTGTTAGGAGTTTAACATTAAATAGTAAAAACAACCCGCTGAAGTTAAATTCTCTACCTATAATGAAGCCTCTAATGAAAGCAAAACCAAACCAGAAGGACGCATGATCATGACAAAAGATTACTAATTAACAGGGAATTGAACAAAATGCAGATGCTTTAAATCAGTGTGATCTGCACCAAAAAAAAAGAACAGTCTTTACAATAAAACGTTAAAGCGCTTAGATTGTTTTTAACGTGTTTGTGTAACAGTCATGTTATGAAAAACTTATTTTTTAAAGAATAATTATAATAATTGTAAGTTTCTCAATATAATCATGATAAACACTCATTATTAAATCAAAATTTCAAGAAGGAAGTGCTCAACTTAAAAAATGGTATCCGAAAACGTGAGATCAGGAGCAAAGTTCGTAACAACTTTTAACATATTTATGTAATTTAATTCTTGATTTAAATAACTGTCTAATCTGTCTTTGAATCTATATTGTAACTTCCTCGTATTTCGATAAGATGACTGCTTTATGCAAAGTGGTTTGTTTTTCAGCCTCGACCTTGCAGGTGCATATAATCGTCGGTCAGATCTTAATTTGTTTACTTTTAAGAAGAAATACCACAGTTATATAATTGCAATCCAATCAAAGACCTCAGTTGTTACAGTTTTAACGAAAATAAAAGATTAACAAAGGCGTTTGTGCCATAAACTAACGGGCCACTGATAGAAAAGGTTTGTATATATAAATAAGTGATGCACAACATGTTAAATCTTTGGGGAAAAAAGCTATCAAGGTCAGGATGCATATGAAGTAAAATAACTGTGTCCTGAACTTAAGACCAAATCTACCTTAATTTATAAAGCAAACTACTTATTTGAATAATTGTAATATGACCGGTTCATACGTAATTTTTTTTTTGGACTTTATGCAATAAACCACTTTTGTAGAAAGTACTAAAGTCTACAAAGAAATATAAAAATTACTACAATAAGCTCATTAGAGTTTTCACAACATGGAGCCGTCGCTCATGAGACAAGATACTACTAAACTTTTAAATATGGTTATACAGTGACCAACCTTTATTACCAAATCTGTAGAAGACACACGGCAGGAAAGTGTCTGGTGCCTTTTCCCATATTCAATAGGTGAAAAGAGGCAACGGAAAACAACCGAAGTAATCATTGTCAAAATTGGCTTATTTGTCCTAATTAGAAATAAAAACAATAACGAGTTTACGTATAGGTTTCACAACTTGACAACTGCATACACAAATGATATCTACCTACTAGGTTGAGATTTTTTTTTTAATTCAGTCACAAAATTAGCTCATAGGACTTTAACATGTGACAGTATCAATCAATATATTCCTAACTTAAATATGTTTTGTATATTTACCTTTTACTATGACGATATCTACTCTCAATGGAAAAATAAAATACTACTTGAATTATCAATGCATTTCATTCTTTTTTATAAGGAACCTTTGCAATTAAACATTCATTGTCTTTAGAAATGCGTTATCTCCGCCGGCATTAATAAATCAGAGCTCTTTTAATCCACACGAATGAGATTTATTACTGATACACGCATGTATTTTAGTAAATTAAATAAGAAAAAAAAAATTGTTTCGTTTTTTCGTAAGTTAAATTGAGCTTCACATATTATACGTAAAATGAATCATGTTGAATCTCAACCAGTGTTGAATTGCTGAAAAGATTGTGATACAAATACTACGCTTCAGCTATAAACTACAAATAGATATGATATTGTGTTTAAAAGAATTATTCGTTTTGAATAAAGTCAATTAGATTTATTTTGTACATACCTGAACTGGTAAAGCAGTATTTAATAATCAAAAAGATTTTACAGAAAAGGAAATTTCGAACAGTTACACTCCCCATTATTTTGAAAAGCTTGTTGTTTAGAAGTTTAGCACACCAGAGGAAGTGAAAACTGACAAAATTTACTAGAGGAGAAATGATACAATATTTGAATAACATTAGTTCAGGCGGAAAATGCTTTGACTTCTTCCTGCATATATATTTTTTCATAATGTATATTTGACGTAAAATGATTATTTAAACTTTAAAGATTTTTACGTGTTATTTTGATTACTAAGCGGTCAGTCTACCACCATAAAAGATAGCTGGTTGGCAAACGAGTAAAGGTGCCTTATTATACTTCTGTTACACAAATCTGATACGTTTACATTATTGATGGGGGTGAGCGCCCACTTATAAGTCCTAAAATCAAACTGTACATATTTCAGATTCCAGTCAAAATCACACTAAGTCCTCTGGCGACATGTTGCCAGAAATTACACAATGTTCCAATGTAGCTGATTTATAGACTTATACATCAGGCAATGTTGTACAAGGATATCACTATATAATGTCTTAACATGCTCATGAAACTAATGAATAATATAGGATTTTGTTGTCGAACGCCACATGACCAAAATGTGTAGTTCTTTTTCAATTTTGTTCAGCGTTTTAATGGCTATTTGAGCTTGTTGAAGACTGACAATGTCTTTGTCTACTATCGGGTCTTCATTTTATTTTGTTTGTAAGTAGAATCTATTCTTAAATGCTAATGGAACCGAAGACAAAATATAATTATTGCAGTTGTAACTGTTCGAAGCTAATAAAATAATTTCATCTTTGTAAAATGTCGCATAATTATGTAAAAAATGCTAAACAGAAAATGTCAAGTATTAATTACCAACCTTTCTCTATCGAAATAATGTTTGAAAGCAAAATGCAAACAGGATCGGTTTGGTAAAAGTACTGACCAAAATAATGAAATGACATCCCAAATCTAGTACGCTGTGAAGAACTTACATCGACCAGATACATTAAGTTCTGGGGAAAGTCTCTTAAAGCATTCAGCGTCTTACTTCTATTTTTTAAAAGTAGATGTATCAATGCTGGAAATCACGTGACTAAAATTGGTAACGTACACGAAAAAATGGTCGCCCGATACCGTCGATTCGCCTAAAAATCGGTACTTTTTCAGGTATGTCTGTTTTGTAATCGCTTTGGTCAGATTTCACCTATCCGACCATATGGTTACTTTCAAGCGCTTTCTCCGGCTATACAGATCTCTTCGGAGAACGGCCAAGTTTTCGAGAACACTTCGACACAACATTAGATTACTAATTTTTTATGGTACTTTCTCTTAATTTTTTTATATTACACATAAACAACGTAAAATTTGAATTTGTCAATAATAAGGGTAATAGTGTATAAATCAAATTAGTTTCAAAATACTTTTTTAATTGAATAAATGATTCGTACATGTTTTGTGAAACAGTAACCTCAGTAAAACTAGGCCTTTTCGTTACTAGCTCTAGAATATGGCAATATTTTGAAAAAATAAAACAAGGCAAATAACGAAATAGTTACATAGTACAAAAGGTTGATTTTTTCCCTGTTAGTACGCACGCGACAGGTAAAAAGAGAGAATCAAACAGAGAAAAATGCGTACACATTCACAAAGGCTAACAAAACTAAAGTTATAACTGAAAATAAAACTTACACTCATATTTCATCTGGTCACAAGAACAAAAGAAACGCAATCCAAAGCACTAACTGCATACTATATATGACGTAAAATTATCAGAAACAGTTGTTTTTTTTTCAGTTATTAGAAACAGTGACATTGATCTTGAAAGCAGACATCCCAAGTGCGACTCAATATGATGATTGCATACATTGTACCAAGTTTAATTTCAGTACTAAATTGAACATACGAAACAGACTTTATTGCTAATAAACCTTTTTGTAATTTTAGTAACTGTGAATTGACCTCGAACGTTAACACCGAAAACGAAGTCACAAGGAACAGTTGCATACATATTATACACACAATCATATTCTAAAAAAGGACATTACGAACGTAAGGTACAAGGTCCATAATGCTGCACCTCCACATTGAAGAGTACACAATTCCAATTGAGACATTTTTCACTTGACATGTGTTCAAACCCCACTCGAGCTTTTGTTTTTATTCTGGTTTTGAAATATTTCTTTTCAAAACTACACGGTAAAACTTGTTCATAATGTGTAAGGTTGTTCAGAATAACGTAGCAATAACATATAATAATAGCTAATTTGAAACTCCTAAGATTGTCTTGAACTTTTTTTCATTTATTTTCAAATAGCTAATTTGAAAACCCTAAGATACAGCTTTTTGTTTAAAAAATTTACTTGATTTCAGTCTGATTTTATAGACTTTGCTGTCGATAAGAAAAAGACGTTGAAAAAAAAGAACTTTATTAAGTTTTCTTTCTTTTTGATATGCCTAGAATTCCACCAAATTTACGTGAATGTGCCATTGGAATGCTTAATGCTGGTATGGCGACGAATGAGGTTGACAGGGTTGTTGGTAGTTCTAGCCGTTCTATAAGAAATCTTAGGCAACGTTTCCAAGCAACTGGGCAAACAACATAGAGGACGTCCGCGCGTCACGACGCCTGGTCAAGGCCGCTATATCATGAACACACGCCTACGCAATCGTTTTCAAACTGCCACTGCCACTGCTGCTAACACCCCTGGTACACATCACAACCAAATATCTGCCCAAACTGTATGCAACCGTCTGCACGAGGGTGGTCTACGTGGACGTCGTCCTTACGTTGGTTGTGTTTTTACGCGATGCCACCTCGTTAGTCGCTTTAGTTGGGAACGTTCACGCCATCGCTGGATAAGGCAACAATGGAATAGCGTTCTTTTCTCCGACGAATCGAGATTTTCCATTCATCAAAGTGATGGCAGAGTTCGTGTATACCGCAGAAGAAATGAACGTTATGCCGACTGTTGTGTACTTGAACGAAGTCGTTTTGGGGGGCGGAGGTTCTGTCTTGGTCTGGGCAAGCATTGCGCATGGTTATCGCACACCTCTCGTCGTGATCGATTGGAATTTGAATGCCCAACGCTACCCAGATGAGATTCCTGCAAGGCAGATCATTCCATAGTTTCGCAATAATGCCAATATCACTCTGTTTCAACTGGATAATGCCAAAAGCCATACAACAAGAGATACGGTGAATTTACTCAGGACGAATAATATTGCATTCAGTAATGACTGGACCGCCAAAAGTCAAGACCTGATTCCCATCGAACACCTGTGGGATAATTTGGACCAACGTATTAGACGTCGCCCTGTTCCATCGTCGAACATCAATGAACTAACACAAGCCCTAATCCAGGAGTGGAATAACATTCCGCCGGCAGAAATCAACACACATGTAGGTTCTATGCGCAAACGATGCCAGGCAGTACTCCATGCTCAAGGTGGCCATATCTGATATTAATGTTTGATTTTGGTCTACGACCCCTACCACATTTAATCAACCATTTCATCAGTTTTCCCTGAGTGTAGAACAGTTACACATTGAAATACTCTTGGAATACAAGTAAAAATAATTTAACCATTCTTTCTATGTTTACGTATATCTGCACTTATACACAGCGGAAGTTTCTTGTTTTGTTCAGTATATATATTTTTGTATTTCAAGTTTATTTCAATGACGGCTGAACGAAACTTTATTCGGTATCGTTAACTTTTAGTTAATGAATGGAAAACGTTATTCTCTGATTAATTTAAGTGAGTGAAATATCTTCTTTACTGCTGTTGAAAATTGTCAGTGCTGTTGTCAATGTAAATCCGCGGTTAATTGTTTGTAGGTTGTATGGTTATAATCAAAATGACATAATAATAAAAAACTGAGTTGACTTCTCATGACTTATTTGCTGTAATGAGGCATTTATGACTACTTATTTTAAAATTCTCTCTTGCATGGCAAATATATAACCCAGAACCGAAAATATGGACGACCTTAAAGTTCAACCTTGACTTTGAAGATAGGTCCATTGTAGCTAGCAATATTGCACTAGCAATTGTAAGTTTATGAGTACTAATAACTAATATCAATGATATTGAAGATGCGTTTCCTAAGAACAGCACTTAACATATCGAAAATTTATTAATTGCCTGACTAATTAACCACAGAAAACTTCTTTAAAATAGCACAGATAGCTGATGTGATTTTTCCTGGTACTCAACAAGGAAGTTGGAGAAGGAATTTAAAAGAGAAAAAATGCTTACATATAAGGAAAATTCACAAAGGCTAACAAAACTAGAGTAATAACTGATATAATATATAACAAATACACTTACATTCTACCTTATCACGGATACAAAGAAGCATTGTAACACCTAAAACACAATCAGAAGCAACTACTGGATACAAGGTTCCTTCAATCAAAGTATAATAAAATTTTGAACGAAAATATTTTTTTTTCAGTAACAGTGACGATGATCTTGATAGCAGTCATCTCAAACGCAAACCGAAGCGATAATGCATACATATTACCAAGTATAATTTCAAAACTACAATGTACTTTCAAAACTGGCCTTATTGCTTGGAATTCGATTTCCTAATTTTATTAACTGTGACCTTGACCTCAACCATAAACACAGAAAATGCAATCACAAGGGAAAATTGCATATACATTATACACCAAGTCAAATTCAAATGAGATTTAAAACTTAGCTTAGTTAAACGATTAGAAAATGTTACTCAATAATCGGTAACGCTGAGTACACGCAGACGTTTGCATACGAGCTACTTACACAACCGGTTTATTTCAGTAATTCATTCTGGAAGAAAGCAATTAATCGGAATGAATAACTTTAACTTTTTTTTTTTTTTTTTTTTTTTTTTTTTGTTTTTTTTTTTTTTTTTTTTTTTTTTTTTGAGTGTTAACTTTTGAACACTATTATCCTCTATTACTTTTAATCGCTAGGTATAACATGATGAAGTTTAAATTGACAATCACAATTAGAGGTAAACATATGTTTGGTACTTTGCATATTTTTTTTTAAGTCTGACGCATGTTTAATCTTTCGTCAAATAGCTGACGGTATTTTATAAGCAAATGATTACTTTTATTGTTTATGGTTTATTATCATTGCATTTAATTTTCAAGAAAACCTTGTGTTTGAATTAATATTAAGAAATTTTATATTGTAGTAATTATAGCAAATAAGCGCAAATATATATAAATCAGATTAGTTTTTAACTATTGTTTAATAAGAATAAATGATTTTATACATGTTTCGTGCAACAGTCGACTGAAGAAATATAGGCTAAGCTCACTTTTTTCTTACACATGCTACAATATGACAATATTTGAATACAAAATCGAGGCAAATAACGTCGAACAAAGAATACAAACGTATAAAACTTTAGTTTTGTATTCAGTTAAAATTTAATAAATTTACTGTCACTTATAATGTGTGCACGATTTTCCTAACACGACAGTATATGAACATGATGAAGATGTGAACAAATATAGTGATACTGCACTTATAATGATAAGATGGTAAGTACTTATTTAATAATATGGAAAAGGCGTCTCTTAAGAGCAGCACTTAACAAAACGAAAGCTATTTAAAACACGTATGAAATAGTACAAATAAGTGATGTGATGTTTACTATTAGTACGCGACAAGGAAGTTGGAAAGGAATTTAATAGAGAAAAAATACTACAAATAGGGAAAACTAACAAACTTTAAGGCTAACGAAACTAGAGTTATAACTGAAAATAATATTTACACTCATATTTCATCTTGTCGCAATGTCAATGCTGTTGTCAACGTAAATCCGCAATTAATTGTTTGTCGGTAGTTTGAAAATAATAAAAATGACTAAATACTAAAACTTGAGTTGACATCTTATGACAAATTTGCTGTGATGAGCCATTTGTAACAACTTACATTAAGATTCTCTCATACATAGCAAATTTATAACCTAGACACGAAAATGTGGACGACCTAAAAGTGTAACCTTGACATTTTAGATAAGCCTCTGGTACTGTTCGCGACACATAGTCCCTTTTTGGTTAGTATTTGTGCTAGGTTATTTGAGAATCCCGACATCCATGGTGAGGTTTAAGCGTTGACAAAAAGAAGCATTCAATTTCTACATTCGACATCTAACAATGACCTTTCAGGTAATAACCTGGCCCTTGCGCGCAACACACCGTCTCAGCAAAGTAAATATTTATGCTAAGTTATTTAGTTATTCTTTGACCCATGGCGAAGTAACAGTCCTGAATAAAAAAATCAATACTCAATTTTATTTAAACTTTAAGTATTACCTTGACCTTTTGAATAGCGATATGCTGCTTGTCCGCAACAAGTCGTCACATTAAGGCAAATAGTTGTGCCATGACAAGAGTTTACTGCAGCTGTAGCTAGTATATAGACTATAGACATTCTGCTTGACTCCACATAATACGTTTTCAAGCTTACATATTCGCCTTTTTAAGAACAACACTTAACAAACCGAAAATGTATAAATTGCCTGACTAAATAACCACTTAAAATTTGTTTAGAACAGCAAAAATGCTTGATGTGATTTTCCTATTTGTACGCGACAAGAAAGTTGGAGAAGGACTTTGATGGAGAAAAACGCATTCAAATAAGGAAAATTTAGAAAACGGCTAACAAAACTAGAGTTATAACTGAAAATATATAACAAATACACTTACATTCCACCTTGTCACAGAAACAAAGAACCAAACGCAATCCGAAGCGATCATTGCAAACATTTTACCAAGTTTAATTCCAATACTACATTGAACATACAAAACTGACCATTTTGCTGGGAAACCGTTCCCCTAGTTTTCTGAACTGTGACCTTGACTTCAACCATAAACACCGCAAACGCAATCATAATGAACAATTGCATACAAATTATACACCAATACCAATGAAATTTAAAACTTAGGCTAACGATTGGAAAACGTGATTCAATATTTAGTAACTCTGACTGCACGCAGACATTTCCATACAAGATTCTTACACAACCGGTTTATTTCAGTACTTCATTCAGGAAGGAAGTTATTGATCGGAATGAATAACTTTAGCTTATATTCTTTAGTAATAGTGAGATTTTTCTTAAGTGCAAATACCCGAATGCAATCGCGATCGATCAGTTATCTCTGAAACAAGCCGCCGTTATTTAATCTGGTCTAAAACTAAATGTAATTTATACCCCCTCCTCACCCTCTCTCCTCAATAACGTCTTGTCAGTGGCAAAAGGGGGAAACTCAAGAACTAAATGATGTATCACAAAAATGTCAATAAAAGAAACGTTAATACTCACAAGAATTTCAATCCAGTAAAATATATTTTTACTGCTGTTTAGAATTTTCAATATTGTTGTCAAAGTAAATCTGCAATTAACTATTTGTTGGTAGTTTTGTAAAAGAAGACTGAAAAGTAAAACGTACGTTGACATCTTGTAACTTAACTGGCTTTGATAAGGTAAACATTAGTGATAACTTATTTCACAATTACTTCATGTATGAAAAATGTATAGTTCAGTGACTAAAATATGGATGACCTTAAAGCGTAACCATGACCTTTGAGATAGTCGCTTAGTAGCTGTTCGCCACACATCATCTGTATTTGATTAACATTTTGTGCTTAGTTATTTAAAAATGCAGCAATCCATGGTGAGGTATGATCCATGACAAAAAGGAAACATTTGACCTTTCAGTTAACAATCTGGTTCTTGCACGCGGCACACCGTCTTAGTAAGGCAAACATCCATGCTAAGCTGTTTGTTTATTCCTCGACCTGTGGAAGGATAACAGCCCAGAAAAAAACTCAATTTTATTTTATCTCTAAGTATGACCTTGACCTTTTGAATAGGATATGATTCTTGTCTGCAACAAGTCGTCTTATTAAGGCAAATATGTGTGTCAAGTCAATAGTTTACTGTAGATGTAGCTAGTATATAGAAATTCAGCTAGATATACGAACTGATTTTTACAAGTATACATATTTGCCTTGTCTTGTTTGATAATTTTCTGAAAGATCACTTATTCGTTCGTTTTTCATTGAACTTATTTACACTGTTCCTTAATCTATTTCGATAGTTTTGTCACGATGCTTTGATGAAACAACCTTTAAAATGTCTGCTGAGCCCTCACACAGTAAGAAATTCGTAAACACATAGTACACAATTTTGCAGTTTGTATCATGCTCCACATATGATAGTACCTCATGCGCTGCTTATAATAAATTATTACTCTTCAACCCTCTGTTATTCCGCCACATTTTTTTGATTATCTGAGTATTGTTCTGTTATACTTAGAATTGTAATGTATCTTGCTTTGCGACTGTAAATACATTCTGCGTCAATACAGTTAACTTGTTCTTTTATTCACATAAGCATATAAGATACTGGTTAGTAAGATTTATATAATACTTAAATGTCTTTTATCAAAATGAATCTAGAGTAAGTTGATAAACATCTTTCAGAGTTATTATGCTTCCACGAATTTGGAGCTGTATACGAGGATCAATCAATATATAAATGATGTGATTACCACGTAAATAATTAACTTCAATATTAATTGTAAAAACATTATAAGGAGCTTTTGAAGAAATAGTCATTGTGGTAAATAAGTGACTTTCATCATTTCCGAATTCCTCATTTATATTTTCCTTTTTTGCCTCTGACAAGGCGGTATAGTTGATGCATTAATTGCATTCGTTGATATCTCTCGTTTATACCGCTTACATAACTATTTTCAAAAAAAAAAAAAATAAAGAAAGAGTTTATTCAGTACAATATTAAAATTCGAGTAAAAATAACGTACAATTGTACTAAAATTCCACAAAAACTGAATTTTCCTAAAGTCTGATTCTCTGTTTTGTTTGACATTTTACTTTTAGAGGAAGTGAGGCGTGTACACATTTGCATACAGTGAAAACTTGAAATGGTTAATTTGTTATTTCGTCTGCAGTTTTCTTTCTTTAGCATTGAATTTGTAAAAGTTAAACAAATCTTTTCACAGTAAAAACTTTTATTTAAAGGTATATCCTTGACCCTTTTTAGTCATTATTTTTTTTTATTGACTTCATGTATGTAAACAAATACTTATGTCTTAAACATCTAATTATTCTTGCAAGCGTGTGACGCTTAAGCAACATTTAAAAGTCATATTACACTTTCAAAAAATGACTGAAAATGAAGTTCGCCATAAATGCAAAATTATGACACCATCTTTGCCTAAATGAATGATACTTACTCTTTCAGTGAATCAACAAATCGGTTACAGAATGTTCTATCTATCTATTTGAGCTTATTTATCGTCGGCAACGGTTGCCCATATGACCGACGCTCCCTGAAGAGCTTAGTTATTATATGTCGTGGGGGTAGTGCAAGATACAGAAAGCATCCCATTCCAGAGACACCCCTGGTTCTTTTGCATGCTCAGTGTACAGCACTGATACATGGGACCTCGGTTTAACGTCTCATCCGAAAGACTATTAGTAATGTTAGTGGAGGAGCACGGGATCGAACTCGGGACCCCTGGTATACCAGTCCAGCGCGTTACCATTGGCCCACAGAATGTTGCTCAGCCAATTGTGTATATAACTATGAACTACCAATGTGAGTTTGACAGCAAGTGTACTTAGGCAAGAAAAAATGATAAGTAATTTTGTTCCCTCCAATACACAAATGGATAACAACTATAAAGAATTTTTCTTTTCTTTTTTCCATTTTGTTTAATGCTTTGATCAAAACCATTTAAAGGAAAAGGTGTGCTTAAATCTAGGCAGAATTTAATTATCATAGGATAAAGGAATATTTCATACATACCAGATTGCGTGATCTGACCAAAAAATATCATTAACACTAAACCTCCAAAAAAATGAAAGTTCACAACAGGCTTACACTCCATCATTCTCACATCAAACTAGCAAACGAAGGAGGAAGTGATGTAGTTATAACACGAACGAAACTGATACACTAATCGTGATGATGGCTTTTTAAAATGTATTCAAATTCGAAAAATAAATACCTAAAGTACCTAAATTACTATGTACTTCAACAGAAACTACTTCCTTTTCCAAATTTAAGTTTTCAGAGTTCTGAAGACTCCTTCCGTGTTGAAATCTGTGTGTTTATGTTTTATATATCATCTGATAAAAAATCTTTTAAATTGTCAGAATAGTAGTTGTAAGTGTAAATAAAGACCAGTAGTTACTGACAGAAACTAGTAGTGTTTAGTTGCAGTGTAGAGAATAGTAACACACAAAATATGCAAAATGTGTTTTTGAAATAATATTGAAACATATCAAGTATCGATAACTAAACATGTTTTTCAAGCACAAACAAATTTAATATTTCTAACCAAGTACCATTCACCATATTTTTCTACATATCAAATAAGTAGCGGTCGGGAAGGTTATGTGATAAATACACAGTCTATGTTAGTGAATATGATCTAGCATTAGTTATTATCATGATGAAATAATTTTCTGCCTTCCTATTATCACCTATGTAAAATTCAGACATTTATACATCTACAGAAAGGCGTGATTTTATGTGTGTGTGTGTGTGTGTGTGTGTGTGTGTGTTTATATATATATAAATCATTACCGAATGACCAATATACTATTGTAAGCATAATGTAAATATAAAACTGTACTAAACCTTTATTTAGGGTCGGTTGGCTGGCGGAAACCAATATAAAATTACAAAATTTTGTTTTTCTTTTTCCATTTCCATAACCGAACAGCATATTTGGAGGCAGCAAAGTGGCTTCAAAGCGGCAGCTTCATTTTAAACTTCTTGACACTTCTATTTGGTCAGTCAGCATTCACTGTTAGCGCAGTAAAAGTATATACTCCATTTAATGTTTGTTGCGTTTGACAAATTGTTTTAATCGTTGTTGATCACTTAACACCTTAAACATAAATGTTATCAATGTTATAATGATCTCCCACAGTTTTTGAAACCGATTGCCACACGTTTTCGTATTTTTCTTTAATTGGAAAGACAACACCCTAAACATTTTGAATATATGTTTTGCCTAAATATTTTCAAATACGATAACGGGAATTTTATGACATAAGGAAATATCTGATCCAACAACTTGAAACGCAGATGATCTTAAGATGTTGTGGTGAAAGCTTAAGTGGTACAAATGGTTCTTACCAAAGATTAAAGAACGCAGGTTTTTGTTTCTTGTTTTAATACCAATGGTAAGATTTTTCTTTTAAAAATGAGTCAATCTGCCAAACCTATACCTCTCTGTTGCAAATGTATGGATTTATAATATTAAAAAGGGAACAGTAAAATTTGCATGCCACATATAAATGCTTTTGGGAATATTTCCTTTATATTTAAATGTTAAATAAGTCTAGAACATTTTTGCCTTTTTCATGTTTAAATATGTGACCTTATAATAAGAAAAAGGTTGTTTTTTGAAAGGGCCACGGAATAATAATTCTTCTGGTTAGTTAGATGAGAGTAGATGGATGTCGGACTTCACCAGGGTATCACTAAAGTTCACCTTGTGCTAGGTTAGCTAACAGGATAAATAATACGCATACACATATTATGATGTCAAAACTTCAAATCAGGCCTGTAACCCCATGCGTCAACCTTTAACTATTTCTAACATGAAATTTTTATGAGAAATATGTTTCCTGATATAAATAACTAAGAAAATAAAATAAAGTTCTCAAAAATCGGGCTGTAGAGTTGTCAGTCGGAAAATATAATATTTTATGCGTATTTCTTGACATCCGCAATCATGCACCATAGGCCGTGTTTTTCTTACTTCGGTTGTAAAGGAAACACACTTATTGTTGGCAAGAATTTATGGTGAAAATCGTAGGTTTCCATGACGTAAACTTACAAATCGCTTATAGATATTATATTTAATGTATTAATTTGAAAAACAAGAATCTGAATATCAATTTTCTTGTCAGATTGTTAAAAAAGAAATGTAATGATTTAATGTTGAAGCAGCAGTAATGACAATTACGGCATTTTATCAGTTTATAACGATGTTGTGTGCTTACTCCTTCTTTTTGAAGACTAACCAAACAGTCATTATTTATAGTGTATTTATTGGCAACCACAGACTGCCAACTACGAATGGTCATGTTTGAAACTACTACCTATATAAATGACACTCCACTTAATGTTTACTGACTCACTTCAGTTCTGGACACTTCATGTTTGAATAAAAACTCGTTAAAACGTATAAAACTTTCACTTTTAGCAAGACAGTTTGCTTTTTTTTTGTTTTTTTTACCGATACCGAACAAATTTTGTGTTCTTTCTAACGGTAAAAAAATGGATGTTCAACTGCCATACTTGGTGAAAAGGGATGCATGAGTTTATTGAAAGGCAGTAGGAACAAATGTACTATTCATTCTACTCCGACAGCATTTCATTTTCAGAATACCTGAGCTTGGCAATAATAGAATTTTGGTTTTGCTAGTCATACTGTTTTGTATTAAATAATGATTTGAAAGGTTCGTTTAGCAAAATCAAAGGTATAGAGATCTACTGCTTAATCAAGTTATGTCACTGCTGAAAGTACCACCTTGTTCTTTTTCCCATGAAAACTGGTTAATTTATTATTACGAACTCGTCAAGTCAGATAGAAACTAATGAGCACATCACATTTTTATTTCATTTTAGGTTATCGCCTATATGTTTTGCTCGACCAGATTGTACATCATGAATGCAGGAGAGTTTACTATCATCCTAACCAAATCATTAGATGAACAACCTAAAGTTAATGCAGTTTCAAGAACATATACATCTGGTGAAACAGGTTTCTTTGTCGAAAGCAAATGTATCTTTTATGGAACTGAAGCAAAACAAAATTAAAAGAGAAGAAGCTATGACGTTTTCCAAGTTAGAACTCTAGATTTTTAATTTACTATAAAACACGTATGTAAACAGAGAAATGGCGGATGGGGAAATTCTGTAATATATATGCTTGGATTTGTGAACGACATTTCAGCAGCTCAAGCTGGATATTGTCAAGTTTGTAGCGTTAATTTAAGGACAGGATGTCAGATTCCTACGCAGTATCATTCTTCTGTAACTTCTCAGTAGTTCAGGTACAGGTATTGCCCCCTACAGACGAAGCCCTAAAGTATCATAGTTATAGAGTTTAACATCAAGTTCAAACATGATTGGTAACAAAATTAACCCACCAGAATTGGGCTGGTGTAAGCTTGGTGACTAACTGGTTCATTTTAAACGAATTTAACGGTTGCACCTGAAAATTTATCTAATATCTTAAATGTAACTGTAAAATCAGTTGTGATACAAACGGAAGCACGGACTGTCATGTTCTGCTGGATGTGGAGGCTAAAGGGGATCATGTTATTCAAATAGTATAAAGGTCGACGGTGAAGATTTTGAACCTCTTGTTTAAATTGTTCAAAATATCAAAAATGTCGTGCAAGGAGCATAGTTGTGAAATATCACAGTAAATGTTATATACAGGGGGGAACAAGTTTTTCTTTTTTTAACTAAAGCAGCAACATTCTATTCGTTTTCGACAGATTTGTAAAAAAAGAACATTCGTATTTTACAATAAAACTCACTGACCTAAATTCGATTGTTATTGAAAGGTAAAGTATGCAGAATTATATTAAAAACGTCTCAGTGTAACCTTCAAGAAAATCTTCAACATTGTTTATCAACAATTGTTTCTGCACCGATCGGCACGAACCGCCTTATAATTCAAATAATGATCGTTCAATACTTTCCTTAAATGCTATATACATCACGTTTTCAGGTCAAACACATTTCCTGAAGCCTGGAGTAATAAGACACACACACAACAGTCTTAAAGATATTGACAGTTAAGTTCAAAAGATTTTTACAATACTCTGTAGATTGAGAACCGAAATGGCGCCATATTCTAAAAGGATTAACAACACATAGAAGGCATGTTTCCATAATTGTGTGTTTACTATAATCTTATATATACACGTATATAATAAAAATCATACATCTATTATTAAGGATCTCTTATCACTGATGCATGGAAATTTACACGCTATCAATACTTTCAAACTATAAAGTTATGCAATCAAATAAAATTAAAAAAGTATCAATCAGTTAAATGGAACAAAATAGACAAAATAGATAAGTAGTGAAATATGCACAAATAATAAAACCTACTACTTCTAACATAGAATTGCTTGTTTTTTATTTTAGCTTTATAGACAAAAAATGTGCTGAAAAGATACATGATACATGAAATCAAAGCATCACGATTCGTTACTTATTTTCACTATAATATAGTGAAGTATATATTTTCTTTGTTACTTTACACTGCACAATAAAGTCGTCTGCCTTTGGTATTAGTATAAACCGAATGATGCAACTTAAATCATTCTTGTTACAACTGTATACTTATTACCTATATTGAACCAAACAGATCGAAGAAATTTTCTATCGTGGGGAATCACCCTTTCCTTTGTTCTAATTCATACACATTTTCTTCCCCTGCAATAGAAAAAATAGATCTAGTATTACCGGTATGTATTCTTTTTCTGTGTGTGTATGTATATTGTATATCATGTTTCATTTTTTGTGTTCTTAAAATGGTTAAAATTAAATTCAGCAAGGACTCTTTATCCTATTACCCTACGTAAAAAATGATAAAGTTAAGGACGATGTCTGTTCATTGTGTCTAAAAAAACAAATGAGATTGCATTGATTTTAACTGAGTTCAAACCATCATACATGATGCAAAAACGATGTAATGGTTACAGTAGAATATATGAAAACGCGAAATAAGAAATATTTTAAAATGTTTTCAGAAGTTTACTTTGAACACTCGCTAGTTGTACTAGTTTTAGCGTCTGTTTCCAACATTCAAATGCTACAACACACTCACACTTAAACTTTCAAAATACCTTTGCTTTCTCTTATAGTGTCTTATTCTGTTCGCGATTCTTTATTTGAATTTAAACCTGAAATTATATACAAAGCAGCATTTAGTACAAATTTACCAGGATTTTTTAATGAAACTAAATTCCAATATGTTGTACTTGCTGTTTAATAAGTTAATAACCATACAGACAGACTAACATTTGAATAGCTTTAACCCTTGATATTACAGCCGTAATCACTCTCTATTTCTTCCAATACAAACAACACTATCTTAATTTTCAAATGTTTCTGTATAATCATATAAAGTTATATTACAGACGCAAGTAAGGGAATTAATTCTACTTTTAAATAAAGAAGTAGCATAGACATAAAGTGAATTACCCGCTACCACATTTGCATAAGAAATCTTCGTACTTTCTGGCTTTTTGTGACATCTAAAAAGTACATATGTTTTGTAAATATGCAACTTTATGCTTTATATGAAGCTTAAACAGACTATGGAAACTTGAACAAGTTAGTATCTTGTTTATTATGTAAAATTATACTCTTGATTTTATTAATTTGTGTGGGAAAAAAAATAGAATCATGTTTGCTGCCATTACTTGACAAAGATAAATAATGAAAATTATGTTCCTTAGCAAATCATTTAGTTACCTTGATTCAGAAATGCATTTTTTCCTTCTAAGAATAAATACAGTCAGAAGAATGCTCATGAGAATGCTAACAACAATCAGAAGGATCACAACCACAACCGCCCCTGCAACCTCATCTCCTGATAACTTCAGCAAGGCACCTGTATCTACCTCGTCAAACACTATCAAAATAAAAATAAGCTTTTTGTTTAATATTCGAGTGATTTTCAAAATCATCTTGACAATATATTTCGATCATTAGAGACGCCTGGCAATATCAGCGAAACAGATTCAAGATTAATATTGCTGTATCTAATGGCTGGTACATAAATATATATGTCGTCAAGAAGCAAGGACAGAGGGAATAACACTGCAAAACGTTTTAAAAAGAAAAATTCCGTTGAAAGGTTAAGTATGAAATCTGTCGTTGATCACTGAGTTTAGGAAAAAATGACAACATGATCTCTGAATTTTTATATGAAAGACCAACGTCATCTACTTACTAGACACAATTACCAATGTCGCAGTGCTTCCCTTTCCACCCTGTAATGCAACAACCACATGCTCCGTTAATTGCATCGCAAACATAAGGCCTTGCACAGTTTTTGCTACAGTTCTGGTAACAATCAAAACCGTATGTACCCGAGTCACATCCTGCGTTCATACAAAAATATTGTTTTAGGGATTATACAAATTAGATTTGCATTATTGTTAAAAACAAAAAACAAAACGAAAAGAAAAAAACACCACAGTTACATATGAAACTGCCCTTTTGCCTAACATCTGAAAGCTCATTTAACTATTAGTACGTTACACAAAACAGCAAAACTACTGAATAAAATGATTTGGTTTTATTGGGGTTTAACGCCAGTTTTAACTGCTTAGGTCATATCCCGGCGGGCAGTCCACCGCAGTGTTCCTGGGTATCCAACCAGTTTACTAACCGATTTTTCCGCAAGTGACTGACTACTTCCTAACTTGCTTCAGAGAGAAGGAATAAATGACATATAGACGCATTGTCCGAGATCAATTATCACGGAGAAAATTTGCTGGCTCTGATGGGAATTGAACCGGGATCGTCAATATTGACAATCTATTGATCTACCGATTGAGCTAGCCGGGCCGGCACTGAATAAAATAAAACACAAAAGAAAATCCCTACTTTCAATGCACATGTTTGAAGACTTGAACCCTGGCATGCATCCTTGTTTGCAAAATCCATCAAATCTATTACATGATCCATTCAAACAGTTGCCACATTTGTCTGAGCAATCTTTTCCCCACTTATCGGAAGTACATTCTGTGTTTAAAAATTAGCCCTGATAAGTACGTTCCAAACTTAGAAATACAATAGTTTGTGTAGAATTAAATAGCTATATTTTTAACTGCTTTATGCTATGTTAAGATAAACACTAATATAAAAGCAAACAAAACTTTATGTTGTTCATGACATATTTTCCATACAAAATGAGTATTCAATATAAATTATCACATAAATTACCTGTATAAAGGTATAAGCATTTGTGTATTAAGTATGTGCTTCCTTCTGAGTTAAACCACTCTATTTACAAAATTACGTCATTCTACTTCCACTTTTGAGAGTGATACTTGTGATTTCGATGACGTTTTAACATTCTGTATCTATACATTGTCAAGTAAAAAGTTATAATGTAAGCCGAAGTGAAAGTGGTTGATCTATGAGAATAAACCACAAATAAAATAGTGTTCAGTAACGTTCAAGTCTGTTTAATGCACTGATGCTCCCTTTGTTCAACTTATTTTTTTATTGTTAACAATAACAAACTAACTAATATCAATGAAATTGAAACTTTTACCTGTAGAGCAGTTATCTCCTTTCCAGCCGGCTTTACAGGACAAACATCTTCCATCTATCTTACTGCAATGACCAATACAGTTTTCACTACATCTGTGTCTGCAGCTATATCCATAAAACCCATCAGTACATTCTGTAATTAACGTTTTAGCATGTCCGTTACATATATTCAAGATTTCATTATACGAAGGCCACCAACCGATACACAAAAGACAAGCACGACAATCAAAACACATTATATTCAGTGGTACGAGACTATCATATAATCTAATGGTGCATATCTAAATTTGTCTTTCTTTAAATGCATAATATACAGTGTTAAATTCAGGATGTTTGCATCATTTGATCAAATTAAAAAGCAAAGCTTCTCGACACTAGGATTGACAATACAATAATTTGGTATATATATAATTTTTTAATCTGTATATAGTAAACATACCATAGCAAAATCTGTATATAGTAAACATACCATAGCAAAATGAAATTCACCCACATAACGCCCAAATTCAACAGACAATGCATAAGATGAACCTCTAAGAGAAGCAAATGACCTATATTTTGTTTATCTAAAACTGACACATCCTCGACAGATTAATACTTTTAAACTGAACATTATATATCGATAACGTATTATTCAGAAAAAAACTCTTGATCTCCAATCCTGAATATATTGATCCTATAACCTAGCAACATACTGAAATAAAAACAATTTCGGATCATTGACATTTTGAGCGTCCCACACATAACCAAAGGCATTTTATGCCAAAGTTCTCTTACTAAAGTAGCCAAAATGCATTATCCAAGCCTGTTATAACATATACCATATAACAAAACATTGTTGAAAATTTTGTAGAATAGCTTGTATGGGAGACACTTTAAATCTTTAATTGAATTAAAACATACAGAAATAAATACCCTCTTTGCATATAAAGCCATATTTTCTGACATTTAATAAAGTGACAGCCTACTTGTTATGTATACCCCCAAATAATCAAACCCCTTTCACTGCTTGGCATTTGATAAAGTGACAGCCTACTTGTTACCCCCCAAATAATCAAACCCTTTCACTGTTTGAATTGCATTATTACAATAAAACAATTTGTTACATATTAACATATGCATACGCATAAACGAAAGGGAATTAAAGCACACCAGACATGCATAATGAATATATAACAAATATTAAATAATCATTATGAAACCATTCAATTGTTTATTTTAAATAAAAACGAAAACATTTTCTATCGCAATGACATCAAACCTTAATGTCCAAGAAGAAAGAGCCCTATAATAAGTGCAAAAGGAAAATAATGTCAGGGCACCTTTTGCACATTAAAAAGGATTTAAACTAATATTATGCCAACATTGAAATGTTACTTATGGAATAATGAATTGTTACCATGATCACACATTTCTCCTAGGTAACCTGGATTACAGCCATATAAACATTTTCCATTCTGCTTATTACAATTAATATATCGGCAGTTGCTGTTACATGTGTTTGAGCAGTTACTTCCGTATGTACCATCGTCACATTCTTATGGCAAAAAATAATGATTATGTCAATAGAAATAATAATAAACAAGGATATCGTTGGAAACGATGGATGCTCCCCAAACGAACACAAGGGAGTAAAAAAATGCAAATGAAGGTTAGGAGAGAAGGAGTTGTTTTGTGTTTCATGATGAAGAGATCTTGGTGGAAAATATTATGAAAATATAGTTGAAAATTAACGAAAAGTAATTGGGGGTGTGGGCTCATATAACAGGGGTGTGATTACGTATAAGGCAATAAAGTAAATGTTGAAATAGAATTTGTTACATGTTACAAATAAAAAGGAATTACAGTCATTGGTATGATTTGACTGATAAATAGTACGAACAAACTTGATAGCCTAAAAGGCTTGAAAGGGGCATAACTTTGTGAGAAATTATTGAAACGAAATATGTTGCTGATATACACAGCTCCTCTTTATAGTAAAGCTTCCTATAAAGTTTTAAATCAATTCCAGTCAGTGGTTGCTGAGAAATATTCCAAACAAACGTGAGAGCGTAAAAGGCTTGAAAGGGGTATGACTTTGTGGGAAAAAAATACATTGAACCAAAACGTGCTGCTAATCTGCAGAGCTCCTCTTGGTAGTAAAGCTTCCTACGAAGTTTCCATAAATTCCAGCCAGTAGTAGTCTGGACAAACTTGATTGCTGAAAAGGCTTGAAAGGGGCATAACTTTGTTAAAAATCATTGAACCGAAGCTTGCTACTAATATGCACAGCTCCTCTTGGTTGTAAAGCTTCCTATAAAGTTTCAATGAATTATAGTCAGTGGTTGCTAAGAAATATTCCGGACAAAATTGATAGCTAATAAGGTTTGACGGGGGCATCACTTTGTTAAAAAATCATTGAATCAAACATGCTGCTAATATGCACAACTTCTCTTGGTAGGCTTCCATAAATTACAGCCAGTGGTTGTTAAGAAATAGTCTGGACAAAATTTCGGGACAGACAGACAGACGAACGGACGGGAATACAGACAGACGGACGGATGGACGAAGCAGCGACTATATGCCTCCCCGTTTGGGAGTTTTACAGAATTAATAATATTAATATTATAATATAAGTGTTAAACTGTTTTATTGCCATCAGTTACCAATAAAATGCAAGTAAATTCCAGTTTAAAAGATGTATATAACAAATACTTTTTGTAACTTAAAAATTTATGTTCTGTGGACTGTATGACAAAAGAGGCTTCTACATAATAGAAAATTAAAGGTTAATCACTGCAGACAATAAATTATGTAAATAAGTTTTAAAGATAAAAAAAAGTTGTCAAGACAAAAAATACCTCTATTGCAACTCAGGGAATCTTTATATCCGTACTCGCAACCGCCTGAACAATGTCCGGTTTTGAAATTACATTGCTCTAAATCCTTGCAAAAGCCACATATATTCTTGCATGTATTTCCCCACACCCGATCTTTACAATCTATAAATATGAAAAATAAATTTAAATACTGGCAAAAGACAAATGTATATGTAATTCGCCCGAATTATTTGAAAGCTTAGTAAGTATACTTATCATTTATTTTAGTTATAGCCACACTCTGAACTTTATAGATAAGGAAAGTAACTGCATTACAAATTTAAATCCTAGCTCGCATGTCTCAACTTGTTAAAGGAAATTAAGATGAGTCCAGGTAGAACCAATGTATTGGTTGTTATTATTAATTATTTGTCAAATGAAATAGCCTCTTTTAAGGATAATCTAAGTCAATTTTGTTTGTATCCTTATCTGTAACAACACTGAGGGAATAATTATAATTACCTGCGTTAATTTTGGAATATTAACTGGAAAGAGTTTTGCTTTAGAAAGAACAAGGAAAGTATGTCTGATTGACCGTGTTACACTCTTACATAATAAAGTATATCTAAGGTAGTTTAAAGAGCAATTATGTTCCCGAACTCTTTATGATTATGACCCCTGCAAATGACCTTGTCACAGAAAGTATTTTGTAAAAGTACGGCCACAGTAGCTGTTTTCTGACATTATGAAGAAACTGTCGTTTACAACTTTAATCCGTGTTTCAGTTTTATGAGTTTATGTCCCATACATATGTTATCAATTAGACTCTAGTGTATTGAACCAATGCACAGTCACTGTCATGAATACTTCGTCAGTTAAGTATACTGAAGTTGTATACTTAAGTTTACTGTGATTTTTGTCATTTTGATAGCATATGCATGACATTTATTTAAACATGTTCACGTGGCTGTGTTCTGTAAGAGCTAAAGCACACTGGGTCGGAACGGGAATTGTAGGGTCCCGTGAATAAATATTTAATGATATGCAGTGCAAGAGAATGTATATTATTAAAATTATACTTGACTGCAAACAATAATTAAAAACGAATGAAAAGTGTAGAAAGAGTAAGTTATAAAGAAACCTCCATAAACTCTAACATCACAAAGAACAAGCTGCGTAGAAGTGTTTGCAAGTTGTATCCGTAGCTGATTCCCTACTAGATCCTTGAGGCACTTGACATGTACAGTTTTATTAAGAGGCGTCGAGTTATCATGTTGAAAGCATAACTCTCCACTTCGGAAAACCCTATCACTGTGATCATCAAAACTAACACCTCGCTGTATTGACACATTGAAACCCGGAAAGTAACCTGAAAATAATGCTATTGAACACCTAGATACTTTTACTATTATTAAGTTTCAACTATTTCATCAGGGATAGTGATAAAAGAATATCGATTTTACAAGTCAAAGTACAGTTGTATTTGGTTATGTTCTGGAATCATGATGGTGACATAATTTTACATTGCGATATGTTTTATCGATAAATTCATTCCTGCTAATACTTTGCTAAACGGTCATATTAAACCCGGGAAAGTAATCATTAACCATTCGAACGTCCGATTATCGGTTACAGATTTCAATAGCTGCAGGATGGCCAACCCACGTGACGTTGTACTATGAAACTCTTTCGTGGAAACTGGTAGGAAAATCATTGTGTCTTACTAGTAATAACGGAGCTCACTTATACGAAATGGATTTTGTTTCTAATGTACGTCTTTCGATGTATTTAATTAAGAGTTAATTTAATATACCTGACAAAATGACAGATATCCGGATACCTGTATTACACTGTATCTGATGTTTACCTATGCACCGTTTATCTCATTCAAGCTATTCAAAAATGGCCGACTGCATAGCCGATAAGCGTTGCTATTGAAATTTAAGTCAAATTTAATATCTTAAAATGTTCACTGAAAAATGATATTTCGGGAACTTGTAAAACAAATGTTACTCTAAAAGTTAATGTTGATCATTTCTCCCAAAGTATGCTAGTTATTGCTTTGACTTTTAATTTGGTATTTTCCGCGGATAAAAATGCAACTTGTGGTTGGACTTGGATAAAGACAAAAATTTGCTCGATGTCTTTTCGACAAGTCTGATTAGTTGGACTAATGCAAGGGTACCTTTTAGAGAGCACCTGACTCGGTCGCATGTTCGAGTGCAAGTACAATTTCACTGAACTTAGGATGGGGAACTCCAACGAGTGAGGGGGGCTAGCGACAAAAAAATGCCTTTACGAGTTGTGTTCCTCCTTACCACTTGGCGCTCATCAAAATGTCTGTCCACTATTATTCTTATCTTGGGCAAAGAAATGTAGTTACTTAACTGTCCTGATAATGGCAAAGATTCAGTACTGTTAACACAACTTGAGACAATATGTTCGTTAAAGCAGGAGGTGAACTTAGCCTCCAAGCTTTTGGGGGGTTGCTTGTTTATTTATTTACTTTCATATATTACTTGTGTCAGGTTTTCTTCATTTTTGTGAAGAAATTCTAAAATTGATGACAAAAAACTGTCGGTTAAGCAGTTAATTTTAGACCTTTAGAGGGAAATTAAATTAAATTCTGGCGAAAAACAAATAAAACATAAATGGCTTTATTCTTTTTCTTTTATACATCTTATAAAGTCATATGATTATTTTTTCATGATTTCGTGATCTCATTTATAACTATGAGTCTAAAATCACTTACACAATGACAAAGGCAACTCACTCTAAGATTGTAAAAGGCTGCACTCTGTGGCGTAAACATTCATTCCGTTTAATATGTATATAAATAGTGTTTATTTGCTAACTGATGATGTCACATCATAAATGAAATGCTTGAAGCAGTCCTTCGATATATGAGAGCGTTATTACTTTACATTTATTTGATTAAATATGATTTAGCAGGTATCTTAAGAACTGTTATATGTCAATACTTAAAAAATAAGACCAATAGTTTCGTTGAGCTATTGTAATGTTACACTTACTTAAATGACTATCTAATGTCACGAAGTCAAACTCTCTAAATGTTACATCATTATGGTACCAGATGGCCCACCATGGTGCTTTATGTCTTGTGGTTGTTGCATTGCCAGTGTAGCTACATGTTGTTAAGAAACGATCGATTGCAAGGCTTGAAAAATGGGCTGGAATCATGTTGTCTGAATGACGGGATTCTTCCTCTAGTGCAATGTTTTCTACAATAGTTTTTAACTACATTATTTATAAAAGACAAATTCACATAACAAAAATAACCTAACATGAGTCTGTTGCAAAAAAAAACGAATTCAGAAGTTTGTGTAAGATAGATATTGAATTGTTAAACATAACGGATGGAATCAAATTTAAAACAAGAAATGTTTGTAAAACATACATGCCCCCCAGCAGCACCTAATTGCTTGTGGTTGGGCCAAGGCGTTCTCTAGTTATTGATCAGAAACCGTTTATAGGATCAAGGTCCCTGTGACTCGACCTTTGACTTAATGACCTCAAAATCAATAGGGGTCATCTACTGGTGATGGTCAACCAGCATACCAAGTTTGGTGAACCTAGGTCAAAGCGTACTTTAGTTATTGATCGGAAACCGTTTTTAGGATGAAAGCCTCTGTGAGCTTGACCTGTGACCAAATGACCTCAAAATCAATAGGGGTCATCTACTGGTGATGACCAACCAGCATACCATGTTTAGTGAACCTAGGTGAAAGCGTTCTCTAGTTATTGATCGGAAACCGTTTTCAGGATGAAAGCCTCTGTGATCTTGACCTTTGACCTACTGACCTCAAAGTCATCTACTGGTGATGACCAACCAGCATACCAAGTTTGGTGAACCTAGGTCAAAGCGTTTTCTAGTTATTGATCGGTAACTGTTTTTATGATCAAGGTCCCTGTGAGCTTGACCTTTGACCTAATAACCTCAAAATCAATAGGAGTCATTCACTGGAGATGATCAACGAGCATACAAAGTTTGGTGAATCTGGGTCAAAGCGTTCTCTAGATCGGAAACCGTTTTTAGGCTGAATGTCCCTGTGAGCTTGACCTTTGACTAAATGACCTCAAAATCAATAGGGGTCATTTACTGGTGATGACCAACCAGCGTAACAAGTTTGGTGAACATAGGTCAAAGCGTTCTCTAGTTATTGATCGGAAACCGTTTTTAGGATGAAGGTCCCTGTGAGCTTGACCTTTTAGCTAATGACCTCAAAATCAATAGGGTCATCAACTGGTGATGACCGACCAGCGTACCAAGTTTGGTGAACCTAGGTGAAAGCGTTCTCTAGTTATTGATCGGAAACTGTTTTTAGGATCAAGGTCCCTGTGAGCTTGACCTTTTAGCTAATGACCTCAAAATCAATAGGGGTCATCAACTGATGATGACCAACAAGCCTACCAAGTTTGATGAACCAAGGTCAAAGAATTCTCTAGTTATTGATCGGAAACCGTTTTTAGGTAAAAGGTCCATGTGAGCTTGACCTTTTACCTATGACCTCAAAGTCAATAGGGGTCATCTACTGGTGATGACCAACCAGCATACCAAGTTTGGTGAATCTAGGTGAAAGCGTTCTCTAGTAATTGATCGGAAACGAAGTGTCTACCGACAGACCGACCACCTACCGACTGACCGACCGACATTTGGAAAACTATATGCCCCCTCATCTTCGACGGGGGGCATAAAAAGAATGGAACGGTCACAAGTTAAGATTAACACGAACATTTCAATTCTATGGCTTATCTGCATTGAGCATACGATACATACAGCATTGTTATAAAACACAACAGTAAGAGTGAATGTGTATCTTCCTAATGACAATTTGTATCCTTAAAGAACCGCTGATAACACGCTTAGTTACAGGGATTTACACAATTTTGTGTGTAATATCATTCATAGCAACTGGTTCAGTACGGATCGTTTGTACTAGGAAAATTCTAACGTTGCAGACTGCAGACGTCTTCGATCAGTTTAGATACGCAAGACCTATAAAAAATATCATTTTCATTCAAGTATAATAAATCTTCTTTATATATACGAAGGAGTGTATAAGTCGGATTTATTTTGCATGGGTTCTATGTAGCATCATTGTTCATTTGTTTCAGTGATAACGTTGTATTATATTCAACTAGTAATAAAAAAAATAATTCAAGAAAACCTTTTGTTTAGCAATAGTTTAGCAAAATCTTTTATATCTTTCCGGTACAGCATTCTTATGGTGAACAAAGACATAAAGGAAGTAACAATACTTATAGCTTATAGATATTTACTATACTGGCAACCAGGTCCTGCCCATTCATAAGCACATCCTGATGCACATGCCCCCGTCGTCATATCACACTGCTCATTAGTATTAAGGCAATGACATCGAAAGTTACATTTTGTTCCAAAACGTCTTACATCTTCTAATGTAGGGTTACACTGTGCCTCTGAAAGTAAAACCATTTTTTATGAGTAATTACGTCCTGTATTTTGATTATGAGAACATTTTAGATATATAATCTACCTCATTCGGTTTTAGAACACTAGATATGAAATTATATGAAACGTCAGTTGCCATTTTTATTAAACATACATTAATATTTTTTTTTAAAAACTTCAATATGAATCTGTATTCAGTCTCTTTGCACAATCTAAAGGGAACAGTTTCGATATCTTGTTTTATATGTAAAGCAAAATCATTCTGTTTAAAACGAATACTGAGAATTTATACGAGTACAAGAGTATAGTTGGACAGGCCTGTAGCGTGGTGCAGTCTTTTGTTGTTGTTTTTGTTTATGTTAGCTGTATTCGAATATTAAAATATTCTGTTACACAAAACAATGCCTGATATTATATTTGTACTATCATCTACTTGGTTCTGATTCGACTGGTCGCAGTTGATGCCCCGCCTTTCGTATGATCAGTGACTACACTCTGCCTCAAAAGATCCAGTTAACAAGATTAAGGCAGTCATACGTTCCGTTTCTTTTGTTCTATGGTCGTCAACCCGGACGGCAGCTGGCACTGATAGATGGTTATTCGAATCCCTAACTACATTTCAGAAGAAAATTGCTTATGTTGGAACTATAGAGTAATAACTGCCCGTAAAGATTATAGAAATATGTCAGTTTATGCAGCAAATTAAATATAGATGAAACCAGAACTCATCACAAAATTAGTTTCCTCGCCCCGAAATCTGTTACTCGTCAGTATTCCCAATACTCTTGAATATAATACTTTTTGTAAAGTGTACTAAACTTTGATTCAGGCTAAGAATAAAAAGGAAAATGAAATAAAATAGTACTCTCTTGTCTCGCTTGGTTTAAAGCAGTATTTCACTCATTTCATAAAACATAAAACTATCTACCTTTCCTGAATAAAAGGTATTTCATGTATAATCCTGCTCTTATTTTGGTGTCAAAACGAAAAAAAAGTTTTTTATAAGCGTGAACAATTTTACCTCCTTATGCCGAAAACGAAAGTAAAATTCTGGTTTACATATGAAACTCCGTCTTTGGATCATTCGGATACATTCGAACAGCAAGAAAATAAACAAACATGACATCAAGTACCAATCCAGTATAATTCATCGTTCGTTTTGGCATTTAGCGACGTTTTAGTATTTGTCCATCTCTCAAATGAGTTAATCAAAATTCTTATTATGTGAAAATATGTCTCCTCCTTCTTTTGTGATTCCCTTTTCAACGCTATTATCTCTTTTTCCGATTTATGTTTTAATATTGCCTGCCGTAGGCGTTTTTTTTTCTAACTGGGTTTTTCCAATGACGATCTGATAACCTATGCGCATGTGCGAACCAAATTTAGTACTCATTAGCATTTTAAAAGTTCGTATACGAACTTCAATGATGCCGAAGGATTTTCCCTTTATAACAATTAATTCTGAAAAGATTTTGTTCAGATTTAAGTCGATACTGTAAAAGGAGTTATTCAAACGCTAACAAATATTTAAACTTTCTGTCGTCAAAAAAAATATTTTCATTTATTTGTGAAATGTTGCTTTAATGCAAACAGTACTTAGCATTATAGGTAAAAGAGATTTTTTTTTCAAAGACAATCATAGTTTCATTAGACGTGTGCCTTGTGTACAGTATACTCGTTACTGAATTCATCGACGGTTTATTGGTAGACATATGTTATATATGCTATTTATGACCCCTACCCAGTCGTAAAATGTATACATATATGGACCTTTCAATACAAAGGTAAGCCTGTGAATTGTGTTCTAAGGCCATACCAAATTGTTTTTTCGTTTAGCGTCCACCCTAAGTTCAAAAACCTATCCAGCTATCCTGAAAACACAAACGAAGCCCCAAAAAATAAACAAGTCATAATGACTAGTATCTCCACCAGGATATAATTACCAAGTTTCATATATTCCACTTTACAGAGATGAAATATAGATATATGAAAACATATATCAAAAATCATTTACATGGCATTGCTATTTTTTCTTGAAAAACAATAAAAGGCATTAGAATCTGATTATAACTGACTGAAAACTAACCTCTTTTGACGTTGCCAACATGAACTAAGAAATGCAAATGGCATAAACATGTACGGGAGGTAACAACTCTAGTCACGTATAAATTCCGTAACATAACGGAAAACGGTATTAATATACTACTCAAAATTTGATAGGGACCACTTATAAGAATGTGTATATTTACTACATAAGGTTGAAAGGTTACATTTTTTGTAGTGATTCTGAAATTATGTTGATATGACAATAGTTTGGTACCAAAATATGAGTAAGTCTGTAAACCGTTGAAGTGTGACAGAGGCTGAGCCGTAGGAGGGGCACAAATTTGGGATAACACAGACAGGAGATGAAATGGAACTTTTTAGAAAAATCAAGTCTATGGCCTGAATTTTGCTTTAATATCGCGTGCGGTGTCCGTTTGCTTGGATTACTGCTCTGCACCGCCTTCTCATGCTGCTAATGAGTCTCCGGATGCTTTGTTGTGGGAGTCTAGCCCACTCGTCCAGAAGGGTCTGCTGTAACCCAGGGACCGTGGTTGGCTTGACTGGGCGAGTAGATATTGCAGTCTGCAGCATGTTCCAGGCGTGCTCTATTGGATTTAAGGTCTGGAGACCTTGCTGGCCAGTCCATTCTCTCTATGGCTGCTGCCTCCAGGTACTCGTCGGTGATCCTTGCCCTGTGAGGCCGGGCGTTGTCGTCCATTAAAATGAACTCAGGGCCTATAGCACCAGCGTACAGATGAACGTACACATCTAAGATCTCATTGACGTATCATACAGCCGTCAATGTGCCGTTTTGAACAATGTGCAGGTCCGTTTTTCCCTGCATGCTAATGCCCACCCACACCATGACCGAGCCCCCGCCATGACATTCATGGGTAGCAACACATACGGGTGCCAAACGCTCATTGGCGGATCTCCATACCAGCACTCGCCTATCTGTGAAGTCCACACAAAATCTAGACTCGTCAGTAAACAGCACTGGGGTCCAGTCATGCAGCGTCCACCTGGCGTGATCGCTGGCCCATTGAAGACGTGCCTGGATGTGGTTTCGCGTTAATGGGATTCGGATTGCTGGCCTTCTAGCCCTCATGCAAGCTGTATGAAGACGGTTCCTGATGGTTTGAGTGGAAAGTCTTACACCAGTGGCATTCTAGAAATCATTTTGGAGGGTGGTATCGGTAACAAAGCGCTGACGTCGCGCTTGAACCGGTCCTCACACTGAGTTGTGGACCTCTGATGCCCCCCTGCCATGCCTAAGCGTGACATGCCCGTAAGTTTGAAACTGTCGCCACATCCTGGCAACGGTGCTCTGGGACACATGCCACGTGCCGTTTGGAACGCCCAGCCTCAAGCATCCCTACCCCCCTATTCATCTCCTCATCGTCAAAACGCCGTATTTGCCGTAGATTTGCCATGACCAGTGCTAGGTTCGATATAAATGTTACCATGCACAAGCGAAGTCTGAATAAAACAGATGTGTACATGAAGGTACATGCCCGCGGTGCACCACTTTTCCTGGGGTATCGCTTTTCCCGTGCATCTCGAGCCATGTACAGGTAAATAATCAAAATCTGCTGGACAGGTTGGCTTTGCCATATGAATAAACTACATGTATGAGAAAAAATCAGTTATCTTGAGGTTATAATTAAAAGATATTTAAGAAATAAAAAGTGATCCCTATCAAATTTTGAGTAGTATACTTTATATAGTAAAGTCTTATGACAAAACAGTGTTTTTTTGCTACCTCAGAAGCTCAAACCTATCCGTCCACGGACGCTTAACGAAAGAACGATTTGGTATGGCCTAATTTTAAGTCGCAATAAAAAATAAAATATTACGATTTCGGGTCCATGCAGTGAAAACAAAATTAATAGGACTTCGCGCTGCGGACATTAACGTTACTTCACAAATCTACATATCAAAGTTTTATATAATGCTGCCTACATACCAGATCCTAGCTGCTGACAAACAATGAATATCATAATTCCACATATTTTTATAAGCAAATGTCTTTCAAAGCAACTCGCCTTCATTTTCAATACAGGAACACATAAATTCACGAATAGGAGGAAGTATGTAGTGCAAAATATGGAAATATGATACATAAGATGGTTTTTGTAGATTTAATAGTTGCACGCTTTTATTATACCTATCAACTTACTGTAATGTATTCAGATGTTGGAACGCAGACACACATTTTTACAAGGCTTATATATCTTAAATGCAAAACAAAATGTGAAAAAAACAATTAATCGAACATCTTCAGATAAATTGTAATCTAATGCTAAGTTATATAGTTATGTGTTAGAAATCTGTTTCTGTTTTGATATATGTTATACAAAGATTTTTTCACAAAGATTGTCTTCACACGTTAAAACAAAATTACGATTAAAGCTAGTCATTATTGTACTTATGACAACCATGAATTGTACACGATGGTGAAACAGGAAAAGAAACTAAGTTCATAGAATAAATGCAAGTTGCGTCGTTCATACCGTGTTTAACGAGTCTAAAAAATAACATTCATGTTTCCCCACTAGAAATCTTACTAAAAAAATAAATATTTGTTTTGCCATGCTGGTCATGTTGATGATAGAAGGAGTTCTCTTATCCATTGATATGATTGGTTCAGGAAACAAACAGTTCTCGCGTTTTTACTTATATGTTGTCTGTCATACGTTGGTTATATACTGAGTTAGTAATATTAAGACATCATCTGAATCGGATGTAGAACAACAAACTTAATCAGAAAGATTTATTGCACGTTTCTATTATTGTCGATACCATTGAAACAAAAGGAAAAATTTAAATCATGGCAGATACTTTTCATAATGGTGATAATGGATGGGGATATGAATGATTATTTATTATAACTTCAATCTCTTTGACTACAATATTCTGTTAACGACTATATATGATAACCATTCTATCACGATCATGGTTTGAAAGATTTTGTAATTATTGTAGTCTTTATTCTTTACCTAAAGGAATAAGAAATGAATATATAATTCGTTTCTTCAAAGTCATCAGTCTTATTTGTTGATATAAACTTTAATTTTTTAACATTTTGTTTTTGTGATAGGATATCCACAGCCACCAATTTTGTTATATATAAGCATTTATAAAATGTGCAAAATATTCGGACTGAAAATTATTTTAAAAGATTACAGTATTTTTTGCTTTAATACTTAAAGATCTTCTTAAAACATTTTAATTTTGATTTTAATTTTGTTAATTATCCATTTTTAGATGGTGATGTCCGAAGCCTTAAGTCCTATGGGGTTTATATTTCACATCTTGTTCGCTTTTCTAGAGCTTGTACAATGTTAAAGCTTTCAATAAACGCAACCTTTGCATGACAGAAAAAAAAATTGAAACAGGGGTGTCGGTAGCAAAACTTAAGAAAAACGTGTTGCAAGTTTTATCGCCGGCATCCAGATTTAAGTCCAAAATACAAGTGCAGTTTAAAATCATTACTGTGGTAATGTATTTCTCAACCAGTGTTTAATGGAGATTTATAAATTAAAGACAATAAAAAGCAGTATAAAATTATCCACATAATTTGTAAAAACATTTGTAAATTAATTAAGAAAATCTACCAACATGATATTCTACATTTCTCTGCCGGCTTGGTGATTAACCCTTTTACAGTTAATCGCTTTGCTTACATCTTTGTTTGGTGGCACGGATTTGAAAGTTTACGAAGATTTCAAAGGAAATCTTTATAAGAACGTAGAAACTCTTGCTGATTTTACACCAATTACTCTGGTCTCAATAAAGAAATTGAGTACCTGACTTTTTCGCTCCACAATGTCATAAGCTTTTTATGTTTTATATGTTGGTGTGCTTTTGCATGCAACATCGACGAATTTATGGGTGGCTTGGTGTTAAGTCACCAAGACAGATGTAGATTGGTCATGACCAGCAAATGACCTAAATAGTTCTTTTAGGTCACCAGGTCAAAGACCAATATCACAGTTACCTTGAAAAACAAAACTGTTTCCGACGAATAACTATAGAACGCTTAGCTTCAAGTTCTTCAAACTTAGCTTGTAGGTTGGTCATGACCAGTAAATGATCCATATAGTTCTTTCAGGTCACCAGGTCAAAGATCAAGACCACAGTGACCTTGAAAATGTAAATGGTTAAGAATGAATAACTATAGAACGCTTGGGTCCATGTTCCTCAAACTTGTAATTCAAGTTGTACATGACCATTAAATGACCAGTATTATTTTTCAAGTCGCCAGGTCAAAGGCGATGGTCACAGCGAAAAGCTTTGAAAAGCAAAATGGTTTCCGATAAATAACTATAGAACTTTAGGTTGCCCATAACCAGTAAATGATCCCTATAGTTTTTCAGGTCACATGGTTAAAGGTCAAGGGCTCATTGACCTTGAAAGCAAAATGGTTCGGTGAATTTCTATTGAACACTTTGGTCTAGGTTCCTCAAATTTGGTACGTATGTTGTCCTTAACCAGTTAATGCCCCCCACTACAGTTTTTTCATGTCACCAGGTTAAAGACAACGGACACAGTGAATTTAAAGAATGGTCTTTTAAGAATGCTTAGGCCCAGCTCCCGAAGACTTGAGAGGCAGATTTGCCATGATCAGTAGATGACTCCTGTAGTCTTAAGGATTATTAGGTCAAAGGTCATGCTCACAATAACCTTGAAAAGCAAAATGGTTTCTGCTAAATATCTAGAGAAGGTCCAGGTTCGTCAGATTTAGTATGTTGGTTGGTCATAAAAAAATAAATGAATTCCATAGATTTTAAGGTCATCAGGTTGAAGGTCAAGGTCACAGTGACCTTGAACAGTTAAACAGTTTTCAGTCAATAACCATAGAATGCCTGGCCCCTAATGGCCAGTAGTTCACCCACTAAAGTTTTTATGTTTACAAGATCGATTAAAGGTCAAGGTCTTATTGATCATTAACTGCAAAATGGTTTATGATGAATAATTAGAAAATGTTTGAGCTTTGGGTCCTTAAACTTATGATGACTTATATCACTTTTTGGGTCATTTGGTCAATGTTCAAGGTCAGAGTGACTATTAACAGACAAATGCTTTCCAATCAATAACTAGAGAACCCAGGGGCATTGGCTTCACACACCTGCTATGCAGGTTGGTCTGTTCAAGAGATGAGCCCTATTGTCATTGACATCACTATGTTAAAAGGCAAAGGTCACGTTGTCTATACACCATAAGGAGGAAACAGATTCTGATTGATAACTGGAGAACTCTTGAGTCTGCCTCAAAACCTCCTACCAACCAACCTTCCCACATTACTATCTACCTACTACCCATGCAGTTCCTATACGCTTTCGTGTTCTCCAGTAATTGAATTTTATACATTTCATAACCAAAGTGTCATAATCCGCAGTTCCTCTCATTCATCTGCTTGCCATGGCCAATAGCTTTTGATATCAGAAACACATGTCATCCTCCCATTAATGGATTGACACAAGTCCCTATCCTTTTACCTTCCAATACTTTGATGACTGCCTCAGGGATAAGGCGCTAGGGGGCATATGTTTTACAAACATCTTTTGTTTTTCCTGATATGTTTTTACCACTTCTTTTTTAAACCAGTGGATTCTATGAGGGGCAATTCGTTATTACGTTATTTTAACAGCTGGAATTGTCGGTTTCAATAGTAAACAGCGAACATTTCGAAATTAGTAAGGAAAAAAAAAGGAAAACAAGGTTAATTTGTGTTTTATCAATTGACTATAAATAACAGCTTCCAATTGTGTTTGATCATTTCCACGTGATCAAGTTGTAAGTTTCTACAACTTTTTCAGATTTTTTTTTTATTTCAACAAAGTTTCAAGAAATAGTGTCTTTAACAAGTATTTGTTAAAGCTTGTACTAAATAACTGCATACATTATGTCTTAACAAATACTTTGTTAAATATAAACCAAATTGTTTTGGTGTAATATCAAGGCTCTTTAACAATTATATGTTAAGATCACTTTTGCTTAGACTATCATCAATTGGACATCAGAGTTTAACAAATCTTTGTTAAACTATTCTCGTCACTTGACAGAGATGTGGAAAGAAAATTGGCTGAATTGTTAACAATTATTTGTTAACATCTCTGTTCGCTGTTACTGAATCTACCATCAGTCAGAGTTTAACAAATCTTTGTTAAAGCTTATACTATTCTCAGTGACAGAGATGCAGAAAGAAAATAGGCCGAATGCTTAACAATAATTTGTTAACATATCTGTTCTCTGTTACTGAATCTACCGTCAGTCAGAGTTTAACAAATCTTTGTTAAAGCTTATACTATTCTCTTCACTTGACAGAGATGCAGAAAGAAAATATGCCGAATTGTTAACAATAATTTGTTAACATCTCTGTTCTCTGTTACTAAATCTACCGTCAGTCAGAGTTTAACAAATCTTTGTTAAAGCTTTTACTATTCTCTTCACTTGACAGAGATGCAGAAACAAAATATGCTGAATTGTTAACAATAATTTGTTAACATCTCTGTTCTCTGTTACTAAATCTACCGTCAGTTAGATTTCAGAACATAACAAATATTTGTTAACGATTATATGAGAATCGTCAGTTGGCAAAGATATTCAATGGGCATCAGCTGGATATCGATGATTTTAACAATATCTGTTAAGATGTTTAATCTTTAATATATTATCAGTCTGATTTCAAAAATAAACGAATGTTTTATATAAAAAAATAAGTATATCATAGTGATTATTAGTTTGTAAAGATGGGGAATGAACGTCGAAGTGACCATGCATATTTCCCGTCAACAGATTTTAAAAAGAAGCTAACATGCTCTGTGAATCAATCTTGAAAAAAAACCTTATATGCCATTTATAGAAACCATTATTACTTTTACCGGTTTAAAGCCTTTACAAATATGCTGTCATCAATTTGTTTTGCTGATAATCATAAATTTTCTAAAAAGATATTATATTTTTCGCTATCAAACTCTGGATCATATCAGTAATCGTTCATATCTTCATCAAATCAAGTCCCCAAAACAAAATAAAATTAATTTGCGTGTGAACACAAAGCTAGTAAAATTTTAAATTAATTTTTATTTAAAACATTTCATTCAGTACTTGGCAAATGATTATTTTACTTACATAGTTTTCAAAAAAAAAAACACACAAAATATTCGCTATAAAGATAATGAAGATTCAAATTTACAATCAAGATGATAATTATTTTCAGAAAATAAAAACATTAACTTACTAAGAACAATTTTTAAGCAGTAACCCTAATGGGAACGTAATAGAAAAGTATTGTTTCAAACATGATTAATTTACACTAGTCGTGTCCATACGGATATAAAATCTGTACATTCTTTACAAGTCATGTCCATATGAATATATACAGATGTTCAGAAACGCAGGGTGACATCCGCAAATTAGCTCGAGAGTGCGTTGATCGGATATAATTTAAATCTGCCAATGAATTCTCTAGGTTACAGTGCCTGTTGTTATGTATCAAATGTCTCAAATTGGCATTGCGTAACGAGGTCTCCCGTGGAAAGCGTGAAACGGGAAAACTATAATTATCTGCAAGGTTTACCGAGCGTTTCTTTATTCCCTGAGCATATATTAGAATTTCTATAGTTAAAAAACATAACCAATGTCAAAATTACGTTATTAGATTTTGCAATTTAAATAAGTGATAGTTATTTCATCGGAAGATTTACACAGATATTGATATTGTGAAGTAAAGTAAAAATTTGAAATACCTGGAATGAATGTATCCTGACATAAATTAGCATTTTTGGTGTGGATACATTGAGCAACAGTATCATTTGTAAATTCTGCCTCTCTCAAAATTACTCGAAAATGAGATCTGATTGGTTACGATGTTTGATAAACAGCTTTGAATATCTTAACACAGAGCTGTAGCAATTTTCACAAGGTTAACCCTTCCAGAATTTTTAGCATTATCTTTAGCTTCTCAGCATGACATTATTGCCTGTCTGTGACCTCTTATTTCTCAGGGATGTGTTATTCTTTGTATTGATACAGAGTAAGATAGCACACAGCAGAAATTTTACAAGCATCTAGAAAATGCTTGGGCGTGTAATGTAGTTAATTAGCCTGGTCAATTAAGTTGTTATAAATATTAGATGACCTGCTGAGCACTGACAAGCATTATTAATGTTATCCTGACCACTTTATTTTTACAGATAAGTTTTCAGAGCTATGAAATAGGAAAATGTTATTTTTTCCTTTTACTGGGCTGAACATAAATTAATTTAAAAAAAGATAAAAAGGTATACTCTAGAAAACTAACTTTCAATTGTACTATACCACTTGAGGAAATAAAATTACTTTTCCGGTATGAACAGTCTTTAAAAGAAAGAAACAAAAACAAGTTTTAATTTTATTACATTTTTAAAAAACAGTGTGTCCTCACTAAATGTGCATGGTGTAATAACCATACAGGAAAACTGATAGAATATTTAGGCAAATTTAACATAAGTTATATAAGTGATGAAATAAAAGTGAAATGGTATAAATTTACTCTATTATGTAGCTCTATGCCTGTGGTCAGTTATGCACATATTAGCTTATATATTTAAGAACACGAACTATTTTCACGACGTCATCAACCTATCAATAACTGTTGTAGTAAGTCATGATATTTTTCTGAACATGAACTATTTATCCTTTAATAGTATTATTATTATTATTATTATCTGATGTCATTTACATGACAAACATAATCATAAAATATAAAAAGGTGAAGATTAACATTTATGCATTTCACCCAAATGGATGAAGCGACTAATATCTGAACTTGCCGGCCTGTCTAGCTCAGTCGGTAGAGCATCGGATTGTCAGTCATGGAGTTCCTGGTTTGATCCCCATCAGGACTGGCAAAATTTCTCCGTGGTAATTGATGTCAGGCAGTGGTTCTGTAGGTCATTGTCCCTCACCTCTGAAACAAGTGAGGAAGTAGTCAGTCACTTGAGGAGAAATTGTTTAGTGAACTGGTTGAATACCTAGGGACACTGGCTAGGTGGACTGACTGCCGGGATATGACCACAGCTGTTAAACCTGGCATTAAATCTCAATAAACAAACAAACAAACAACAAACTGAACTGGTTGGTATAATACAGTTTGACAATAGTCGGAATTGTTCAGACAAAATTGTCATAACTTTTAAAGGGGCTGTGCTCCAGATGACAAAAAAAGAAAGTTTTCTTGTATTATAAATTTCTTGTAATATTTATGACTAATGCTTAAAAAATGACTTACTGACAAAAAATAAGTCAAATAATTGCATTATAAATTGATTTTTTTCCCTTTCAAAGTGCTATACCGTAACGCGACGGTATAACTATATTGTATAAGATTTAAAGTAAATATCTGTAATATCATATGCGGCTATGGTGGTGACAGTAAAAGCGCTGGTAATATTTTGTTAACATGAGGGTCCAGAGTTCAAATCAGGCTGGAGCGAAAATATTGTTTTTATTCTATTTTGACTTTTATAATCAGTTTTGAAGTAAAATATTATGTTGCTATAATCTCACGGCATCTAAATATATAATTTATGATTTTTTTTTATGTCAAATCTGGAGTACAGACTCTTTAAGTTGAAAAATCATACTTTGAAACTTAACACACAACTGTCTGAATAATTCAGATTAATGTATCAATTAATTGTAAAGTGTAGTAAGAAAGAGTGTATCATACAACTAGCATGTTGTTTCTTAAGATGTTATTGCTTTCAAATATTTTTCAAATGAAAAACATATAACATGTTTTCTTTTGAACTTCAGTTTGAACTGAACTAAGTATCTTACACTATACTTCCATACTGTGATATGAAAACTTTTATTTTTCTTTTCTTGTAAGATTATTCTACTCATACCATAAAAAGAATATCGGTGCAGAGAAATAATGATAAAATTAGAAAAAAATATAAATGATAAATTCGGGCTGTTACGCTACTGTAATAAAACCAAAACAATGTAAAACTGCCCAAAACTAGAGACAAAATGATTTGAGTGGGGTTTGAACACATGTCCTTTTGTGAAAATGTCTAAATCCTACACAAATCAATGGAATTAAATACTCTAAAGAGTGGAGGTAGGGTATTAGGAATCTAATTGTAAAAGTGATTCTCTCTCCTATCTTTCTACTTGAGTTTATTTATCGTTGGTACCAGTTGATCATATGACCGACAACCCCTTCAGAGTTATATGAGTGGAGAATAGTGCAAGATCAAAAAGCATCCCATTCAGACACACCTCTGGGGTTCTTTTGCATGTTCATTGTACAGCACTGATACATTGCATTCAACCAGAAGACATTTAGTAATGTTAGTGGAGGAGAGGAGGATCGATCTCGCCACCGCTGGTTTAGTGCGTTACCACACTCATGTGCAAACTCATCCACTCCCTGATTTCAACATAAGTTTATGTAAAACAGTATATTTCCGCGGGGTAAAGCTGATAAAAAATTCATTGAAATCGGTTGATTGTTATTTGAATATCCTCTTTCCAAAATTTTTGATATTACAATAATATATGCTTTTTTCGATTAATCTAATAAAAACTGCTTTACATATACATGATAGGACATTACTGGAAAATTTGTATGATCTACACAATATTATAACTAACTGTAGTATATTATAAACTAGACTTTTTCAATTTACTGATAGTATGTTTGTAATTAAAAACAAGAGCCGGTCGAACCGGGTGATGCTCCTCGAATAGGTTTTAGACACAGAATAGTATGTTCATAAAGTCTTTTCCAAATTCAGCATAAAGATATTATGTTATTGGTTGTTGCTGGAAAAAAGTTTAAAACTGATTAAATACGCAATGAAGAATGTAAGACAGTTACCATTTTATTCTTTATTTTTTTCTATCAACTAAGACAGTGGCAGTCCTATCCAGAAAGTGTCATGGTCACTGAAGTAGGCTGGTGACAAGTAAACCAGAGGTTTTTGATACCTCTTGTAGTTTCAGAGATATGTCCTGGACAAAGTTCAAAGTGTAAAAATGAACAAAGGGCAATAACTAAAAAATTAGGCAATGCAGAGTTATTGTTCTTATGCACTGCACTTCTACTCAATAAGATCTATCTACCTAAAAGGTTTCTTGTTGATACTTCTTGTAGTTGGAGTTATGTCCCGGACAAGAAAATGCGGACGGACGGACGGACGGACATACAGGCAGACAAAGCGGCGACTTTATGCTCTCCCTTCCCTCGAGGAGCACAGGAAACTGTCCTCTTGTAAATTTCAGTTGATCAAACATGCCATCAACCATGTAAATAAAGTTTTTTCTTAATTTCAATATTTGTTCAAATTTGGAACAAAATTCATTTAAAATTTCTATCAAAACCTAAAAAAGTTTGTCAATACCTTAGAGTTATTTGTTGAAATCATAACGAAGATCATTCTTTGTCGACTGTTTTGACTCACAGATAGGTCGACAATGCAAAAAAATAATGTTAATACACCTAGAAATTCTAGCTGTTTTTGTGAAGAACATAACTAAACTAAGTTGCTGACTCATATTTTGATACAAAAACACATTACATTATAAAGTTTTACACACTTTTATTGATAAAAAGTTACTCTGTTCGTCACGGGGTAGATATTTTATTGATTTTGACAAATCTTATATAACGAGCCTCTGTGACTCAGTGGTGTAGAACTCCGCTCTTTATTTTCCTGAACAAAAGGGCATGGGTACGAATGTTTTTTTGTCAGTTTTCTTGGTGTAGAGAAGCACATGTTATGTTTTTCCATATATAGTATAGTTTAAAAAAAAATTCAGCTATATTTGTTGAGTGAGTCTCTGTAATTGTAATCCCCTAATATTTACTTGAACAAGCTGATATTTGAAGTGGCCTTCTTTATAAGAAAATTAGTGTATGATATAAGTAGAACTGTTTCCTGATGTAAATCTCTGTCTTAAACCAGTTTGTAATTTTTTTTAATTTTTAATTGTGCCTAATTTTCTCAATTTCTAGCTGATCACATTCTGCATGTGCTAACATGTAACATGTTACAAACTTGACCTCTGATTTTCTGTCAAACCAAGTGCAATGTGTAGTTGATAAGCCCTAGCCTGGCTGCAGGCTGTATGATCCTTTTCTTTTTATGTTAACACATTGATATACTAAATGTTTTTACCCCTCTAATAACAACATTTTTCCTCTCCTAGCAATCATATAATCCCAGCCAAGTAAAGATAGAGCTGTAATTTGAAAGGGACTTAAAAGTAATTAACATAACTATGGAATAGCATATTAATTGCTGGGCCTGAAACCAGTCTAGATTAGCCCCAGTGTTTTAACATAAAGTTGTATAAGTGATGGTATTATCCTAATTTCTTAGCATGAATAGTAACTGCTAGGTTTTAATTTTGACTGTGATTACAACATTTGATTTTGTAAATTGAAGCTACCTACCAGAGATTAATAGTTCTCCACTTTATATTTTTATCTCCAGAATGTATTTTAGCTTGTAAGACTGTTTTGTAACACAAGTAGTTAAAATTAAATTGCAATATCTACACAATCATACAAACTATGAGGCATATTATTAAACTATACTCCATGAAAAATTGTCAAAGCATTTTGTTCTGGCGTTAATTCGGAAATAAATTTTAAGTCTGAGAGATAAACCATTGAATATTATCACAGTGTCTAGTTCAAATGCATAGTAATTTGATTTAAATGAATATGCTTATTAATGAGAAACCATGATTTATACGAGAGTAGATCATGAAAATTTTAAAATCTAGTCCATTCTAACACGTACGTGTATTTATAAGGGGCAAAGTACGTGCACTATTTAACGGTGATGTTTGCTGTGACGTCAGCAGTCGCCCACTTGTGTTCTGTGTGATATAACGTGTATGATATATAAAGGTTAATTTCTTCTTTGTTAAGTGTCGGCGAAATGCAGATAGTGCATTAAACATGTAACAATATGAAACATAAAACCCGTCACACAGCAGTTTTTCTTGTCGTCAAATTAAATTTAAAAAAGTCGCTGTTCACTGTCGCTCTTAGACAGTTATTATACCCCCACCACAAAATGGTTGGGTGGGGGTATACTATATTTAACAAATCCAAAAAATGATGGATGCGTGTGGGATAACATATTTAATATGAATACATTATATATTAACTGTCTGTTTTTTAACATAACGGTTCTATATTTATCAGTTTTAAGGTTTAAGTAAGACAGTTTTTTTTAAATGAAGTAAATAAGACAAAAATAACATTGCAATTTAAGCTACTAATATATTTGTTCACAAATATTTTTTTGAAATCGAAGAGAGGTAAATATACAGTGTAATTGCATCCTATTCACCTAAAAAATGCAAGATAAATGTATTTTCCCTTGAAGAGGACTCAGATCCATGCAATTCCAGTCATTGAAACTGTGGTTTACCATAAAAGCAACAGCACACTAACTATTGAATATAATGAAGGACATATGAAGACAGTCTCTCCTCTGTGACTACCAGGGTAAGAAATATCAATAAAAGTATGAAAAGGTTTGAATTCTGATGTTTTTCAACAAGCCAACATGTGCTTTTCACAATATTTTCATAAATGTCGATAAACATTTGCCTTTTTATGCACCTTTAAATGAACTGTGTGTTCGTCACTGTAAATTAACATGTGCTATAAAAAGGTGAACTAAATAGAAACAATTTGATGGTGTCAGTGTCAGAATCAATGAAAGTAGCAACTTTCCGTTCTTAGCATTCTTGATAGCAGCAGCTTTCCTTTGGTTCTTGAAACTTTAAATCTATATCAGCTGCAAGAGGTAGCAAGTACTTTACTGCTCCTTCTAGTCATTCTGCAAAATCAATTGCAAATATCGCTTGACAATGACGCATACTTTCAACATGAAGAGCAAATGTGCCATTGTTGTTTTCACCTCTTTTTTATGAAATCATGATTGTCTGGCCTGATTCTTCAGAAATCTGCATTGAAATAATTGATTTGATATAATTATTGTTCTGCTGAGGTGCGACTCAGAAAGAATTTTTGAATTAATGCAAGCTGAAAACCTACAGTTAGACAATGTCAATGTGTCAATGTGTTCTACTGACATCAGTTGAAAACCTACAGTTAGACAATGTCAATGTGTCAATGTGTTCTACTGACATCAGCTTTTTCCATTCTATACATTCATCGCCTCTCATGTATTTAAAAGTGTGAAGTAGGCCAGCATCTGTATATGCACTTACAGGAATTATAATTTTTGATTTTCTCAGATGCATGACAGAGAATATCCTCTAAAACCTCTTGCAGCTTTGTTATGGGATCATCTCTTCCAGTCACTGGTGAAGGGTGCAAAGTTATCATTTTAGGTGGTCTATGTGGCTCAAAACCAAGAGTGTGTATGAAATTGTTCATTTCATTTTCTTCTTGTAGAGCTTCATATAATCTGCCATCAGTATCTTCTACACTTTCTGTCACTAATGAATCTAATACTGAATTCTATATTGAACTTGACTCGTTTTAAAAGATGCCTCTAACTGCAAATATATCTTCAATATTTAAATGTGTTATTCAGATCATCTGTGTCATATCTTCCATGTGCATTCTGAGCAACCGCAATGCACAAAGTTTTGCAATATTAATGTTTTCTTCCAGATCATTTGAATTTGTTTCTATATAAACATTTATGGCTGCAGGGTGGCGGCATGATGAAACACAGACAGCGCATAACATTATTGAGGACTGTACAGTTTCTGGAATGTTTTTTCTTTAAACAAAAAATCTAAGATTTGAGGTATATGCAAATATCTTGCTTTCAGTTTTATTCCATCCCTCTCTTCTCCAGCTAATTTTCTATCCGTTCTGGTTTTAGCCTTTTGTTTTGACATTTTTCGTAATGGCTTCGGTGAAATTCTTCAGTTTCAGTAAATCTTGAAGGTTGTTTGATTTTTTCTCAAGCAGGTCTTCATAAGTTTATTCACAATATTTATTGAATTTGACATCATGAGGTGATGTTCAAACATACATATATTTTTTCCATTTCTTTTCAATAAATGCTGTTAATAAATTGAGCTTAAAAATAAAATATTGCTTTCGTATAGTGAAATGTCCTAAAGATCTTCATAATACTAGATTAAATTAATGTGTCATATAAAACCTTGATACTTCAATCTATTGTCTTCGTGTTGATTACTATGTTCTGCAGTTTTATATATCAGAGTAGTCCTTGAACACAAATAACTTCCTGCTCATTTATGGTTTTTATTTCGACTTTTAGTTCCCTTGTGAAATTGAAATATTCTACAAGCGTGTTGGTTGGCTTAAAGTATTTTTTTTTAACCACACACACACACACACACACACACACACACACACTGGCTTTAACATATTGTCATTATTCTCAAGAACATGTAGTTCAGAAAAGGGCTGAAAACAAACACAATAAAATTATTTCATGACCAGAAATAAAGTACTTCTTTAATTCAGGTATGATAAAAATCAAAGCAAAATAAAATAATAAAATCTCAAAAACACTTTGATATCCTATATGTATACAAATAAAAAGGCTTCATTTTAAATTTAATGGTCTCATCCTGTTTGTAACAAAAATAATACAACAAAATCAATTATTAAAATTGATTTCGTTGTATTAATAATGAAGTCATTATTACTCAAAAATGAATAGTATGCTAACAATCAATAGATCTACTTATAATTTTATTTTCTAATTTTCTACATGATTTGGTTAAACACAGATAATGAAGATGTTGCTGCAGTAAAATTTTAGGAATAACATTAATACATTACTGGAGTGGTCAGCAGACTATAAACAAACACAAGCTGGTGCTAATTGATTTATAACTGTTAGGGGCAATTTTCACTGATGTGCTTACTGATAAGACTTGGTTCAGATTGAGCCGATTTTCCCTGGTATTTCATAGGACTGTATATGAATCTGGTTTTCTGACCAGTGCCATGACTAAGTTAAATGAGATTTTCATTGCTTGAGGTGAAATTAACATTACATGCTTGAGCAGCCACAGTTCAACAAATTAAGACAATTCCCATGGAGATCATAAAATGCTGAATAGTGTAAACAAAGAGTGAGTAGCAACCAAGAGTGTCCTATTTACACCACAGTACCAAATGATTTCATTTTGTAAAGGGCTCGTTAATTTAAACACTCTCACAGAAGAAAAGAAGGCATAAATTTAGTGGTTTAGTGGTAATTAAACTTCGGACAGAAAAAATCAGTGTGCTTAGACATTTCATCTTCAAGGTGAATTCGGGTCATCAATAGATTATGTTAAATAAAGTAAGTAATGTTGGATTTGCAATATTATAATGGTCAGGCAAAAAAATGTTTTTGGTACCTTTTAATTAAGTGGAAAATACTGACAGAAATGTAAAGGAAATTATATATATGGACGAATTTAATTTGTGTTTTCAAGTTGAATGTTATGTTTTCTTGCTTAACGGTTGCATTCTTTCATTTTTAGATTTTAGATATAGTGATATATTTGTATAGACAATAGTACACAGCATTGACTGGATATAATTTTGTTATGGGTAAAGGTTATTTAAAGCGACTGACTCACCAAATTTTGCTGAAATTTTTTATTCTTTCAAATTTAAGAGGATTTAATATACTATGGAAAAAATATAATATTATGCTTCTATACACCATGAAAACTGAAAAAAAAAGTTTTGACTTTACCAGGATTCGAACCCACGACCTTTCGGTCAGTAATATAGAGCAACGACTTAGACCACTGAGATTGCCTCAACACTAATGTTATAACTAAATTATTTACCCCGTGACTAAAGGGGTAAATTCTTTACCGATAAAAGTGAAGGCCTTTTATATAATATCTTTTTTAATTCATGGTTATCAGCAAAACACATTGTTCACAGTATATTTGTAATGGCTTAAAACCGGTAAAATTAATAATTGTTTCTATAAATGCCATATTAAGTTTATTTTTCAAGATTTATTCACTCAGTATTTTTAGCTTGTTTGACAAATATGTTGACGGGAAATATGCATCACTTTGATGTTTATTCTTCATCATTAATAACTAATAATCACAATGATAAAATTTTATGAAGGTTCGTTTATTTCTGAAATCAGAATGTTAATACATTAAAGATTAAACATCTTAACAGATATTGTTAAAATCATTGATATCCAGCCGATGCCCATTGAATATCTTTGCCAACTGATGATTCTCATATAATCGTTAACAAATATTTGTTATGTTCTGAAATCTGACTGACGGTAGATTCAGTAACAGTGAACAGAGATGTTAACAAATTATTGTTAACAATTCGACCAATTTTCTTTCCACATCTCTGTCAAGTGAAGAGAATAGTATAAGCTTTAACAAAGATTTGTTAAACTCTGACTGATGGTAGATTCAGTAACAGAGAACAGAGATGTTAACAAATTTTTGTTAACAATTCGGCATATTTTCTTTCCACATCACTGTCAAGTGAAGAGAATAGTATAAGCTATAACAAAGATTTGTTAAACTCTGACTGATGGTAGATTCAGTAACAGAGAACAGAGATGTTAACAAATTTTTGTTAACAATTCGGCCTATTTTCTTTCCACATCTCTGTCAAGTGAAGAGAATAGTATAAGCTATAACAAAGATTTGTTAAACTCTGACTGATGGTAGATTCAGTAACAGAGAACAGAGATGTTACGGCATATTTTCTTTCTGCATCTCTTTCACTAAGAATGGTATAAGCTTTAACAAAGATTTGTTAAAATCTGACTGACGGTAGATTCAGTAACAGCGAACAGAGATGTTAACAAATAATTGTTAACAATTCAGCCAATTTTCTTTCCACATCTCTGTCAAGTGACGAGAATAGTTTAACAAAGATTTGTTAAACTCTGATGTCCAATTGATGATAGTCAAAGCAAAAGCGATCTTAACATATAATTGTTAATAAGCATTGATATTATACCACAACAATTTGGTTTATGTTTAACAAAGTATTTGTTAAGACTTAGTGTATGCAGTTATATAGTACAAGCTTTAACAAATACTTGTTAAAGACACTATTTCTTGAAACTTTGTTGAAATTAAAAAAAATCTGAAAAAGTTGTAGAAATTTACAACTTGATCACGTGGAAATGATCAAACACAATTGGAAGCTGTTAAATGCGTGTTTTTGTGGATGTTCTCAACACATACACATTTTTATTAAAACAGAACTTAAGAAGTTTTTAATATCGCTTGCCTAATATAACATGTACAGCTTTCAATGTCCATTCAGACACTGAATTTATTTAGAAAAATTGGCCCAAAGTAGATCCTTTTAATTCCTGTTATTTCCCATATATTTGCTTCGTACAAAGAAGTTAACAGAATTAATTTCTTTCAATTTTCATTTCATTAAATTTCAGCTTATTAAAGATGTACTTTATCTTAGTATGTAAAGTGTATATGCAACTATGAAAAAAAATGTTTCACCATGATAACAAAAATATATACAGAACAGGAATATATAATGATATATATAGAATTACAAGACTACATAATATTGTTAGCTATTTCCATGTGAATGCAGTATAAGACTTGAATTACTAACTTATTTACAGCACTGCACTAGTCATATATGAAAAGAATAAAAGTTTCTCTGAATTAATGCATCAAGAAAGAGCTAATTCATTATAAGATTTATAAATTCTACATAATCTAACTATTTAAAAGAATATGCTGTCTGTACAATTAAATGTGATAGCGAAAGATCTCTTTCCTCTTATATATTTTTGTCTTTGTTATCCTGAAATCTTAATTTTAATGTCAACATGTCTGCTAGATACATACAATCTGGTTCGCACATGCCAAATATATGAGCATGATGCAGACGAAATGAATAAAAACATTTGCCTCGCACATGTATAAATGTTACATTTTTACTCATTCTGTTTATCTTTTGAAATTGTCATTAAACCATATATCCTATTTATCGAAATTCCTTTTTAACTGTAGATTCTCCTTCAAGATTTTATATTATTTATTAGTTTACAAAACGTCGATTGTTTATCAAAAATAGTTTCTTATGTCCTTACAACTTGACGAACCATTCTCGTATGTTTGTGGGTTCATGTCTACAAATTGTGTGAAAATTTTTTAAAGGCCTATGTATTAAATGTTAAATACTTTATTATTGGTATAAATCATATCATTTTGTTCAGAAACACAGTGTCTTTCGCAAAGAGAACAGAAGAATAATTCTGCTATATTCATCCTATCTTGCGTCATGGTGTACTCTCTGAAAAAATACAATATTAATGAAAAATACATCTGTCGGAGAAAGTTATAAGATAGCTTTTAGTCTCAAGAATTAACATTAAATAGATCCGGGTTTAATTCGTTGCTATCTTTAACAAGAATGTAGATAAATCACACAATTACTTTGTTTGTTATAATTACGAACAACGTAATATATGTTGGACATCACCAGCTAATCAGGTGCAGTTCTTATACTATGTAAATACGAATCTTCTGTAAGAGATGACGTTTACAGTTGTTTGAGAAACATTCTTAGTGCCTTTTTACGATACGTCCTAAAGGTTACCAGAAAGATTGATAGGTAAGCAAACCTTTAAACAATGTCAGCAATGTCAGCAATGTCTATATTCAAAGAATATATTAACCGGTTACACATTTATAAAACATCCTGTCATCTCTTTAACAAACTTCTCTCTGTAAAATTAAGACTGAAACTCTGTTTTGCAAGAAAAGAGCAAGAACAGGCAGATTCAATCCAAATGTGACCAATCTGAGAAAAAAGAGTGTGTTTATGCTTAAACGACTACATGATATTTTCGAACATTGAATATTAGATCGGAACAAGATAAACCATCTATATAAAAACGTATATCTTTATGTCAGCGACTTACAGCAACATGACAAACACATTTGTGTACGTACCTTTTATTTTTTATATCGTGTCATAAGAATTTTCCATCTTAATTGGTATATCTACATCTACAAAAGTACATAGAGATCTATTTTATGACATAGTCTTCACAATAATTATGACTGATAACTTTTCCGTAATAGTTTTCCTTGCTTTGTCAGTGTGGACATATCATATTGTTTTTAGCATCAGAAGTATTTTTCTGAAAGAAGTTAAAATAAATACAGCCTTCCCTCGAAAGAAACATGAAATGTATTTTTAAAAGTATACTGCGTTACATATTTTAATTTATTCACTAAATGTAATAAGAGGCATCACCAATTACATTTTTTATTTACAAAATATACTTAATTATTTCAGTTTTATTTAAGTTTGATAATATGATAATAAACGGATGTGAAAACAGATGAAACATATTATAATGTATTACTATAATCGATTGTTCTGTTTAATGCAAAATAATGTGTGCCGATAGCTTTCGAAGTTCTAAATTTACGACTAACTTGGAACAATATGTCATATATTAACTTTAATGTACCTTCAGATGCCTGGACATTAGTAAATGAAACAGGTGTATTCATAAACGATAGTGATTTCCGATCCCTGAAATAAATGAAATTTCACACATTGGAAAAAAGACAATAATTTCAACAACATGAAGTGATACCTACAACCACAGAAATCTGAACTCTTAGATATTAAGAAATTGAGTTAAAAAGACATCCTATACATGTTTTTCCGTTTATCTATTACTAGAAAATATTAAAGTTTCTATAACCGAACTATAACCATCTCTTACTCTTTCACTTTCACTTTTTATTCACCTGTCGATTGTACGATTTATTGAATTGGTACTTGCCATAAACAACAAATAGTTCCAAACAGATCTGTCGCTCTGCATTCTACATAACTGATACCGTTAAACATTTGACACTGATCGCAGTGCAGCTAAACTACTATTTAGATCATAAACTATTTACAGCAATAGTCAGAAAACATGATTATAAAAGATAGCACATCGTAAGCACTCACTTTCTTCTACAGAGACAAGCTGTTACGAAAATGCTAGTAGCAAGAAGGAAAACGACCGCTACACTAGTGCCTGCAATGCTTCCGCCTGAAAGATGTAGCCCTGATGTTGTCTCCGTCTGCTCTGTTTCAAAAACTAAAATACAGTTATATAAATGAGATGGAATTCTGATTCATTCTTTTTTCTAATTACAATGACGTTTTTTTTCGATATATCCGTTTAAAATAGGAAATTTAAAGATCATATACACACTATATATATATACACACCACTTTATTGTGTTTAACAAATATCATTATCAGAATGTACAAAATATGTTATATAAACTTTTATATCTAGATTTTTTTGCATGTTTACTATTTCATTACTGATATAGATTTGACTTGATTGAATTGCAATGCATACTATAAAATTAAAGATTTATAATATCTTATCATACAAATGTTCATATCTCATAAGACTACTCTTTTTTACTTAAAATGATGCTGTATTGCTTATATGCTTAAATGATAAAAATAAATTTATGTGAAAATGCATGAAAAACAGTTTATGGAGAGTTCTATTTCCTACAAAAAAAGATAAAAATTAGATAAACCTGTAGTGCAGTTATCTCCCTTCCAGCTGGCTTTACAAATTGAACAAGTTCCATGTATCCTATGACATGGAACAGCACAGTTAGGACTACAGTTGTATACGCAATTCATTCCATAGGTGCCGTCATCGCATTCTATTCAAAAAGATGAAGACAATCTGTTACTTAGCAACATTTTTTTTAATAAATGCTATAGACAATGTATGTAAAGTGATTTTAGTAGAAGTCGTTTATAAACAAAAAGAAATAAATGTTTCAACTGACAATTAACGTTGAAATGATTAATCTCAGATATATTGATTGAAGACTTTTAAACCTGGAAACATTATAAAGGATATATTGATAACCATTAAGAGCATAATATATTATCTATTGTAAATAGCACATAATCATTGTTCTCCTAATTTAACTACAGATACCACTTAAGGTACTAATTCAAATGAAACTCAATTCCACTGAATGCAATATGTAAGGTGAATGTCCTCCTTGAAAAATGTTGTCCTTTTATCAAAGAACAGTTCAAAATGTACTCACAACTGTTCGATAACATTTAAAAATATCTTTTATCATATGATTAAAACGCTTCAGTTTACGACAATCATATAATAGATAAATAATAATTGTATATAAGTATGTAATTAGTTAAAATGCAATATCGAGATGGATAGTCGATCTTCTCATTCATTGTTGCATTTGATAAATTGTTTGCACAGTAAGCGACAGAGATTATTTTTAAATAAAAGGTTAACCTCTAGTGCAGTTATCTCCTTTCCAACCGGCTTTACAAATAGAACAAGTTCCATCTTTTTTATTGCAAGGACCAACACAGTTTTAACTGCACGTTTCGTTGCAATTGATTCCATATGTGCCGTCGTCACATTCTAAAAAGGTATCAATATATTATGTTTTAGTCTTGTATAGTCGGAATCGATTGGTTTTCCATTTTTTTTTATTTTCGATCCAATTAAATTCATTTGGGTTTTCCGTGTTTAAAAATGTTTGAGTCTATAGCAGCTCTTAAGTTTCAACCAAACATTTCGTCACAGTATGTTTTACAGTTTATATTGCACGTGCACTTTATTGACTTAAAAACTATCGAGTTCTTGTAAATACCTTTGTTACAATGTGGAGTTTGTTTGAAGCCTTCATCACAACTGCTTTCACAAAAACCATCAGTTGCCCTGCAAGTCGTTGATTGACAGTGTCCGCAAAAATATGCACAGTGTAATCCCCAAGAACCGGCTGGACATGCTAAATCAAATATTTGAATATGAAATGTTTATTTGTAAAACAGAGGCCACTTTCGTTCATTGGTAAGTAACGTTTTTTGATAAATCAATGATAAAGCAATTAAAGCAGTGTTCTCGATACATACTTCGTAATAAAAATAGCATATTTCAGTTTTTATCACGACTTACATGTTCAAATTCATTCTATCTTTACAAAAGCCATTTGCCGATATGTTCAAATTCGATTAATCACATTAAATTTATTTAATCCTAATACTTTATTTTTTATAAATGCAAAGCATTTTTATATAATTGCAAAGATCGCAGATGCCTACAATGCATTATGTTAAATAAGTTATGTTATAAGTCAAAAAGCTAACTTGCAGTGCAATTATCTCCCATCCATCCAGCTTTACAGGATGAACATGTTCCATCTACTTTATTACATAGGCCAACACAGTTGGGACTACACGTTGCGTTACAACTGATTCCATATGTGCCGTCATCACATTCTAATACATTATGAAACTTAGTTGTTTTATTTCTAGTTATGTATATTTGCATCAGATCAGATAGGTAGACTGTAAAAGGAAGCAGGAAGCTATCTTTGTCTTAAGTCTCTTTGATACACTGCAACTATACTCTTATAGTTCTTGATATTTTAATACATTTAATTTAGTTATGCCAAAAAATTTGTTACATTGCAAGCTTTATGTGGTAAACATATAGATTAATTTATAGTGGACATTTTTGTCAATTGTTTTATTTAATTTTAACACCTTTGTTACAATGAGGAGTTTGTTTGAAACCAGTAACACATCTTCCTTCACATACACCATCAGTAGCTCGGCACGTTCTTGACTGACACTGTCCACAGAAATGTACACAGTATAAACCCCAGGAACCTAATGGACATGCTACAAAATATTTCAGAAAAATATATATTTTATCAATTATTTTTATTTATAGAAATAAGCCAAATTTTCTTGTAAATAACCTTTTATCAACACCGTAGCGAACTACACAAAGTTTTTAAAAGAAATAGGTGGTCTAAGTAATACAGAACCTGCTAAGGATAAACTGAAAATAAATGTTGTCGCTCCCAAATTCATGTTCATACAATTAACAATGACATTAAATAAATGGAGCAGATCTTCAACCCTCTTGTTGAAAAAGCTGTTTATTCTTATCTCAAATTATAACTGCAACATTTCTATTATCTTCTCACTTATTTAACTGTAAAGCCTAGAGAGTAAAATATGTAATGATCATTTCATTATATTCTTACAGTCAACTTATTTGTTAGTGCCATTCAACCTAAAATATAAAACCATTTCCATCAAGGCAAATTACTGATTTTATAATAAGAAGTTAAATAACATCCGCAGCGGATAAAATTTATTTAGGATATAGATATCACTTCTTCTTTTAATACTGAATCTTGAAGGGAGAGGAAAAAAACATAATATTCTAAGTATGCCTAAAAATGTATTGAAATCTGAATATCACTTTTTGCTGTGTTGTAATAAATATAATGATATAAGAAACGATTATCATATTGGTATTTTTCATGGCCTAGGTTGAAAAAACACCACAATTTTGTCTTGTGAAGATAAAAAAAACCGCCCAATCAATGTATATAAATACTAAGAGGAAGCTTTCCCAGTACGATCACATGCCCCACAGGATAAATAACTCTTTCTTCTTATTTTTTTTCGTATCTCATTTACAGTTTATGTCACTGTTTGTCGCAAATTGCATTGCGAGTTTTTTACATGTACTTGATGAACTTGTCTCTAAAATTAAAATTTAAGGTATGCTCCTGAAAGGTGCTCCTAACGCACTGTCATGAACCTTCTTAGTATGTTTAGGTTTGCTCCTTAAGGGGCTCCTAACCTTATGAGTTCATACTTTTCATGATTTTCTTGATTTTATACTGAGTCTGGCGGGAACGTGGTTTATATATATGTATGCTTGTTAATGTTCAGAAAAGGTTGTTTACTCAGAAAAGGTTATTATAAGAAACAAGTGAAAGGTGAAAATAAAAGCATAAAGGTGATAAAAAATTCTTCGTGAAGTTTATAAATTATTTTAGTGTCTCTTTTCAAAATATCAGAGGTTTCTTTGCTACATTAATTTGGTGCCGGAACCCGGGAATCTGGTGGTTTTCAAAAGTTGTGATTCATTGGGAAAGGGATATGTGATATAAATGAAAAGGAGAGTTGCAAAGTGATTTATGATTCGTTGATCTAGAGTGCTTGTGTTCAAGTTGATAAAAGTATAAAAATGCAATGGATTTAAAGATTATATAGGACTTAAAAATCTGGAAAGGAACTGTTTTCGCTAAAACAAGTAAGTCGACTTAGATTATTGTTATCATTTAGCTATTAAAATGTCGTCTCAGATATTTGAAAGGTGTTCGCACTAGGTACTACAATAATTTAGAAAAGGAAATGAATAATGCTACTGCTCTGTTGGAAAAGCATGCAGCTACGCCTGACTGTAAAATGATAAAAGACGTACAGGTGCGTATAGAGCAAATAGAAAAATTCATGTCAAAATTAGAACTTCAGTCTGAAAAAGTTATCGCTGGTACTGAAGAAAAGGACGAACTTGTAGATACAATTTTACATAAAGCTGGTTGGTGAAGCTAAAAGTGCCATTTGCAGGTCTAGCCCTTTCTAATGAAAATTATGCCGTAACTATTCAAATACTGAAAGATAAATTTGGCAACATACAAGAAATGATAGATCTTCACTATAACCGAATAATCAATCTGAAACCAGCATCAGAAAATGTAGAGAGTTTAAGACGGCTTATAGATACAATAAAAAACATCTTCGAAGCCTTGAAGTTCTGAGCCAAGATATTAATCAAGATGTGTTTGTTTCTGTTATTAAATCTAAACTCCCAAGCAATGTAATCAAACATCTGGAAATTCAGAAAGGAGCAAAACAAAAATGGTCTGTTATGAAACTTCAAGAATTGTTATATGAATATGCTGAAGCTTGTGAAAAGGCAGAAAAACCAAAGTTAGAAAAGCCAAAACCAACATGGAACGGATATGGCAATCAACAAAAGCCTTTTCAAGCTTCATTCAGGAACAATGGTGTCAACGTGAATTTAAATAAGGCAAGGAGCTTAGCTGAAGCTCTACCAGTGAATGAGGTCAGACTGAAAAATAAATGCAGGTATTGTAAAATGGGCCATTGGAGCGATGAGTATCCAAAATACAGAACTATAACTGTACGGAAAGGCAGTTGTTTTCGATGTTTAAAGGAAGGACATGTGTCAAAGGAATGTAAAAGTAAAAAAAACTGTGTTTACTCTGGGAAAAGCAATCTTCATCATAGGAGTTTATGTCCTCGTAAATTTAGGAGCAAAGAAACAACTGAGACAGCCGGGGTAGTTGATGAAGTGCAAGAAATATCTCCACCCCTTTCTGTACCTGATGAAAATGCTCTCCTGTCATCTGGCGAGATTGTTCTCATGCAGACAACCCAAGCTAAAATTGTTTGGTACAAAGTCGTTACATCTGAGACGATATTCTGAGCAAGAGATTCGTATAGTCACGTTTGGAAGTGAACAAAGTAAAGTGATTAAAACAGTGTCAACAAAGTTGAAGATAAAATTGAAAAACGGAAATGATTTGTTGATAACAGCAAATATTGTGCCAACTATCACAGGTACAATATATCGGAAACCTGTAAATGTGTACAAACAAGATATCTTCAAAAGTATGACTCAACACCTCAATCTAGCAGATACGCTTCCAACTGAAGTAGAAACAGATACAATACAACTTCTGATTGGTAATGATTATTACCTTGATATCTTATTACCACATAGACTTGAAATTCAATCAGGATTATATCTGATATCTTCACAATTGATTTGGATATTATCAGGACGCACAACAGATATAGATGAGAATAAAATCGATACGAACATGTTAATAATGACCTCGGGAAATATTGAACAAGAAACTGTGATCCTTTCTGATGGAGAATATGAACCAACATTGGAAGATTTCTGGAGAAATGTGTCTATTGGGATAACAGACAAAACTTCACAAGCTGGTGATGAAAAAGCATTACAAATTTTCAAGGATACGTTGTCGTATAAAGACCAAAGGTACCAAGTCACTTGGCAATGGAACGATGCCTCCACTGAACTTCCTGTCAATCGTCAACTGGCCTATGGTCGTCTGAAAAATTTAGTGAAGAAAATGAAAGCCAAACCCGAATTAATGAATATTTACAACATTGTGATTGAAGACCAGTTGAACAAGGGAGTGATTAAAAAGGTAGATAAGTCCCATGTTGATGGTATACGACATTATATACCACACCATGCAGTGCTAAAGCCAGGTAAAGCAACAACAAAACTAAGAATAGTGTGTGACGCTTCAGCTCAATCAAACAAAGAAAACAAAAGTTTAAATGAATGTCTTCACAGAGGTCCAGTGTTTCTGCACGATCTTTGTGGTATTCTGTTGAGATTTAGATTGAATAAGATCGGTATTGTTGCGGATATCGAGAAAGCCTTTTTACAGGTTGGTCTACAGAGAAATCAAAGAGATGTGACAAGATTTCTATGGCTGAAGAACTGGGAAAATCCGTTACTAAATCCTGAAAACATACAAGAGTTCAGATTCTGTCGAGTTCCATTTGGTGTTATATCGAGCCCTTTTCTCTTAGGAGCAAAAATCGATTATCAGCTTGAAACATACAATACATAAGTTTCCGAACAGTCGAGAAAGAATATCTACATGAACAACTTAGTACCTGGTGTTGACTGTAAATCAAGGTAGAGAATTATATGATGAGGCAAAGAGTATATTTGCAGAAGCCAGTATGAATTTGCGTGAGTGGTCTCCCAACAATGATGATCTTATGGAGTCAATTCCTGATGAAGATAGAGATAAAGAGGAAACCTTGAAAGTGCTTGGCTATATGTGGAATAGGAAAAATGATTCTATTGGAATTAAACCTGTGAAAAGCCATATATGTGCAATTGTTACAAAGCGTGTAATTCTGAAACAAGTAGCGTCAGTTTATGATCCGATGGGCTTATTCTCTCCTGTTACACTTAGAGGGAAATTACTTCTGAGCAAATTTGGACAAAACGTCTGGATTGGATCGACTCTTTTAGCATGGGAGATTTGTCAATATGGAATTCAGTTAGAATGGATTTGGAAAATATACATAATTTCAGTATCACAAGGTGTATATTTATTCCAAACATCGAGACAAAGAAAAACTCCCTCGTATGTTTTTCTGATGAATCAAACAAAGCTTATGCTTCAGTAATTTTTTTAGTGAAACAATCGATCAAGTATGGAAGAACATGACCAAATGTGCTGATGTGCATAATTATGCATCTACTAAAGGTATTTCTTGATCTTTCATAGTAGAGCTAGCTCCATGGATGGGCGGCTTCTATGAAAGACTTGTTGGTGTCGTGAAGAGATCACTCAGAAAAGCAGTATGTCGGAAGCTTTTAACAGATAGTCAGTTTCAAACTGTTATCAAAGAAGTTGAAGCCGTAGTAAATTCACGCTCCCTTGTATATGTGGGAGAAGACACCAATTCTTCAATAACGTTAACACCTGGACATTTCTTAGGTTTAAATCCAACTACTGGAATACCTGAAACAGAAGACTTCGACGAAGATGAAACATATGAACCGCAACAATCTGCTGCCACAAAGTTATTAGCAATCTGGAAAAAGGGCCAAAGGTTGATAGACAATTTTTGGAAAATCTGGAAAAATGACTACCTGATTAACCTAAGGGAAAGAACTCAAATAAAACTAAAAACCAGTGGAATTTTATCAGAAATGATTCCAAGTGTTGGTGACGTAGTGCTCATCAAAGATGATTTACCTAGGGGACAATGGAAACTAGGTCGAATTGTGGACTTGCTTAACAGTTCTGACGAAAAAATCCGATCAGCTAAAGTCAAAACAGCGTCCGGACGAATTATAGATCTTGTACCTATAAGCGATAAAAATGATATATACTTGTGATACGTGCGGGAAAGGGTTTACCTTAAAGAGGAATCTGAAAAGACATATAAACGAGCTTCACATTGTAGTTCGTGAGTTTCTGTGTACAATCAGCCATTGTGACAGGAAGTTTGTGAGAAGGGGCAGTTTAGTAAGCCATCTTGAAAGGTACCACAAATTGGCAAAGGTTCAAGCCAAACAAGAGGCAGTGAAATTACAAAAAACTAAGAAATCCACAGAACTTGAAACGATTACAGATGATGACAGTGAACTTGATAATATACAAGAATTGGACGATATTATCGATTACCAACAGAATTATCCAAACGGTGCAAATTCAGTGGATAACTTTTTAGATTCCCTTGAAATGGACGAAAATAATAACTCAGAGAGAATGACTTACATGCCTGATGTAGAGGACATTTCAGAAGATGAATCTATATTTGCAACTATGGAAAATAACGATGCTGAAATGGGAAATTTTGTACATAAAAACATATGTGAAATTGATCATGCTACCGGAAGTGATGGCGCAGAAAATGTAAAAGGTGATGTCAGTTTTGGTGAATTTAGTGATTTGAGTGTTCGATGTGTGCATAATATTGTGCTGGATGATTACGATGATGATAATCAGGTTGATAACTCAGATGATGCGAAGCAATCCGCGACAACAGGAATAGATGCTGATGCAGAAAACAGAAATGGTAACTTTGATGATAGTTCCAAAAGTAATTATGATGATAAAAGTGATTCCGATGGACCTAATGATGATAAATTAAGTGAAACTTGTGATGTTAGTGAAAGTACAAGTGATGGCGAAAGTGAAGAAGATTATACCAGTACGTACGTATCTGATGGAAAAGAAGTAAAGGAGTATACTCAGGATCAAAGAAAAAGAGAAAATAATTTCGTGTTAAGTGATGATAATGGAAATAAAAGTTTGAGTGAAAGTGAAAAAAGTGATGCAGAAAATGATGATGGATTTATTGACGAAGAGCTTTATGATATTAAAAAGGGAGTGTTGCAGAAAGTGATGACGAAAAGGGATACGATAGTGATGGCGATTTCGACAGTGAAACGAATGCGAACGATGACGACGATGACAAAGATGGCGATGAGGATATCATTATTATCTCAGATGACGATGTACAAAATTCGAATGAACTAGAGAGATCGCAGCTGGTGTCCTTCTTGCAGTACTCACGGTCACTGTTACAAAAGAAAGACAATACTTGAAAAAAGAACTGGTTAACATTAAACGCTCAGTGGAATTTGATCGTTTTGACTTTACGTGGCCAAAGAATAAATAAGAAATTAAGTATCTGATTGCAATGAACGTTTTTTATTTGTATATACTGTTAATTAATTATCATTGCAAATTATAAAAATAGTCACTTGGTATTTGTAACATATAGTTAATGTTACTGTTGCTCAAGTCATTTGCATAACATTGTATAATGTTTTGTATTTTGTAACTTGTATAAGACAAATCTATAATTCACAAGTATGAATATTTATGTATTTCGAACTCAGTATGCTTCTCTTACTGTAAGCTTTCAGCTTACCCGGGCGGAAATGTCGCAAATTGCATTGCGATTTTTTTACATGTACTTGATGAACCTGTCTCTAAAATTAAAATTTAAGGTATGCTCCTGGAAGGTGCTCCTAACGCACCGTCATGAACCTTCTTAATATGTTTAGGTTTGCTCCTTAAGGGGCTCCTAACCTTATGAGTTCATATTTTTCATGATTTTTTTGATTTTATACTGCGTTGATTTTCATTTTGGCGGGAACGTGGTTTATATATATGTATGTTTGTTAATGTTGGCTGGTTAATGTTCAGAAAGGGTTGTTTACTCAGAAAAGATTATTATAAGAAACAAGTGAAAGGTGAAAATAAAAGCTTAAAGGTGATTAAAAATTCTTCGTGAAGTTTATAAATTATTTTAGTGTAGAAAGGAAGTCTCTTTTCAAAATATAAGAGGTTTTTTCACTACACTGTTGATTTTTTTTTTGTAACTTTTAGCCAGAGACAAATAACTGCCGATCTGATGCATAAAAAACAACCTTTATCACACTGTCGTCCTGTCCAGCCTGGTAAGCATCCAGACATACACGAACCATACATCTTATCACAGTTAGAATACCCTCCTAAACAATTTGCACTACAATTCTGCTGACATGCATCTCCGTAATGGCCGTCAGAACATACTAAAATAAAAGATGAGCAGTCACATCACATGTTTAAACGAGTTTTCATACAATTTGTTATAAATGATTAACTGTTCTTAGAAACTTTACTGATAGAAATTAGAGGTAAAACTATATCGTATACCAGCTCTTAAGCTAAGGAAACAAAACATATGAGAAACATTTATTATCTGAAATTGCCTGTATAGAAACAAACTTAACAGAGAAAAGAAAGGAAAAATGACAGAACTGCAAAATATGCTGCAAGAAATTGAAAGGTTCTTTTATCAGGTCAAGATCGAACTGGATCGATAATGGTGAAAAGGTCACTCAGTATTTTTGTTATCTAGAAAAATAACATGCGATAAGTAAAATCTATTCATTATTTAGAAAAGTAAGACATACGATCAAAACGAAATTTTAAAACAAACTAGTTTGAATTATGAAAATCTTTACAGTGAACAAAGTTTGGTTGATCAACTTCAATTAGGAGATTACCTGCAAAGTTGCTCTGTAAATAAATTTAAAGATAGCCAGGCAGATAATAAAGAAGGTCTTTTAACTTTAAACGATTTTAGTTTAACACCAAACAACATGAAAAATGATAAAATTGATGGATTTAGAGTAAATTTTTAGAAGTTTTTTTTTGCCTAAAATCGGTAAGTTTGTGGTGAGATATGTAAATTATCCTTTTAGGTCAAGAAAATTTTCAAGAACTATAAAATTAGGAACAATAACTTGCATTCCAAAAAAGAATAAACCGACACAATACCTAAAAACGGGAGACCTATAAAATTATTAAATGTATCTTAATTGGCAACTTGAGGTACTGCAAACAGACTAAAAACAGTTCTTAACTATCTTGTCTCAAAAGAACAAAATGATTTTGTAAAAGGCAAAAATACACGTTTATTGTATGATTTCATGAATTTCACAGAAAACAACAGTATCCCAGGCTTAATAATGTTTATTGATTTTCAAGAAAGCTTTTTACTCAATATACTTTGAGTTTATTGAAGAACCTATGTTATTTTTCAATGTTGGCAATATGTTCAGAAAGTGAATACAACTATGTCTGTACAATACTGAAGTTTGTGTACAGATAAATGGTTTTAAAACAGATTTTTCATGGTTGAAAGAGGTCGTAGACAAGTGGGTCCTATTTCACCTTATATCTTTATATTACGTGCAGAGATCTTGGCTATAAAGATAAGAAAATTTACTGATATTAAAGGTATCACAATTGCAGATGAAGAGTATAAAATATCTCAGTTTGCTGACGATACCTCTCTTTTCCTTTATGGAAGCAAACAATCTTTTAATACTGCCCTTGACATTAATTATTTCTCATTTATATCTGGATTGAAAAAGAAGTTTGATAACACTGAAGGTATTTAAATTGGTTCTCTTAAATACAATACATGGTCATAAAAATTCGTTGGAAACTCTCCTGTGGTGAAACTCAATTTAAAATGTAAGGTATTATGTTTGACGTTAACTTAAAAATGCGGTGTGCCTAAGTTTGGATGATAAAATAATGAAAATAAATAAATTCATACAACACTGAAATCGCCGGAAGTTAAACCCACTAGACAGAACAGTTGTTGTTAAATCTTTGGTACTTCCACTCTTAAAACATTTATTTGTTTGCCTACCTAACCCAAGCAACGATTTTGTAAACCAACTTTCAAAACGGCTGTATGATTTTATGTGGGATGGTAAAGCTCAAATTAAACAATCAGTGGTAATTAAGGATTATATAGAGGGAGGACTGAAAATGGTGGATGTTCTATAGAAGTATTATGTATAGTCATAAAAAATTGTATAGGAAAATATACCCTACATGCAGAGAGCAAATGTAATAAATTATCAAAAGTTATGTTTAACATTGATTAATCATTAAGTGAAATAATTATACTTAGATTAAACAAGGGCGCCTTTGTCACACAAAAAAACGCCCGCTATAAAAGCTTTTGCAGCAGGAGTGGCAACAAGTAACCGGTTAATCGAGTACTCGAACGTCTGAGTATCGGTTAATAAAATTGATAATCGGTTACTCAGAAAAACAGAGTATCACTTCATGTTTAATGCATTAGAATAGTTGAAGAAATTTCATTTCTCAATGTATCTTCGAAATAAATGCATCAATATATTAAATGTAATCAAAACATCCTTGCAGATGTGCGAAAATTATTTTGTAAGTAAAAAAACGAGGCAATCGACAGTTTGACAGGTGTATGTAATAAACAGCTGTGTCGCTTATATCATTCGGCCTTCTATGATGTTTAATTGCCTTTAATTGTCCGAAGTTTGTTGCCGAAACCAGTTGTGAGGTAGCTGTTATGTAAACAGCTAAGAACCTAATTGTTTTTATGAATATTAGATTAACTCAAATTGTTCTTAAGGCATATAAAACCGCAAATATTACGAAGTTCTAGGGAGGAGTAGATGTGGCCCAGTGGTAACGCGCTGGACTGGCAAACCAGGAGTCCCGAGTTCGACCCTCCGCTCCTCCACTAACATTATTATAGTCTTTCGGATGAGACGTTAAACCGAGGTTCCATGTATCAGTGCTATACACTGAGCATGCAAAAGAACCAGGGGTGTCTCTGGAATGGGATGCTTTCTGTATCTTGCACTACCCCTACAACATAAAATTACTAATCTTTGCAGGAGGCGAGGTCTTATGGGCAACCGGTACCGACGATAAATAAGCTCAAAAAAAGAAGTTCTGAAGCGGAGCGGATCAGTGGTCCAGTGGTAACGCACTGGACTGGTAACCCAGGGGTCCCGAGATCGATCCCCCGCTCCTTCACTAACTTAACTAATTGTCTTTCGGATGAAGCGTTAAAAAGAGGTACCATATATCAGTGCTGTACACTGAGCATGCAAAAAAACCAGCGGTGTCTTTAAAATGGGATGCTTTCTGTATCTTGCACTATCCCCATAACATAAAATAACTTATCTCTCCTGGGGCCTCGGTTAGAGAGGCAACCGGTACCGACAATAAATAAACTCAAATAGAAAGCTTTGATATCTTAATAAAGTATTTCGTCAGAATTCATAGAGTCGCCGCCGGGCATAAATGCGCCTGTCAAATCTAAAAGTGCCACGTAAACTAACCTCCCTTGTAGTTATATTTAAGGAGCTAATTCTGCGAATTAAGATCTAAAACGAAAGTAGCCTGCAGACTATGCCAATACTGTGGTGATAAAAATGTTGAAGACCATAAGAAATGTTCCCAGTACTCGGTCGCACAAAATGAGGACTCGATTATTGGTATCTTTACTCGTTGCCATCCCTTTTTAAAAGAGTTTTGCTAAAGATGTTGGCATAACAGATAAAAAGAGTTGTTAGTAGGGAAGCAAGTTTGACTATTACTAGAGCTGGATAGAAAGATAAATTTATACATGAACCTGAAGTAATTCTGAAATCCCGCCATGCATGTAGAAAGTATACTCCTGACAAAGTCAGGGTATTTGATCATCTCTATTCAGTACTGACCTTGACCTTGCAAAAATATGGACGTGGATTATGCGTGTAACACTCAATCTCGTGATGTTGAACATTTGTGAACATTTGTTTTTGAATCCCCTAATTCATGATGACAATAATGGTCCGTACATACAGATTCTTACTTTTATCTGACCTTTGACCTCTATGTATGACCTTGACCATGGCCACAGGAACCTGAATTATGTGAATGGCACAATGTTTAACATTTGTGCCAAATAATATTAAAATCCCTCAATGCATGTAGTTTTGTTCCGGACAAGCGTTTTCCTCTGACCTCTAGGTGTGACCTGGACCTTAGATATAGAGACCTGGTACATGCGTGCGACACTACGTCTCATCCATGTATGTAGAAGATATGTTCCGGACAAAATCTGGTCATTTCATCATCTCTAATGATCTTGACCTCTCATATGAGGAACTGGATTATGCGTGAAATGCTTAGTTTCATGATGGTTAAAATATGTAATAGAATCACTAAATTTGTGATAACTAAATGGTCTGTACACACATTTTATATGACCTTTGACCTCTATTTGTGACCTTGACCTTGGCTACAGGGACCTGCATTTTACATGCGACTCTTCACTTCACAATGGTTAGCATTTGTGCCAAGTTATATTAAACTCTCTCATTGCATGTAGGAGTTGCGCTCCGAACAATTGTTATCATCTGACCTCTAAGTATGACATTGACTTTTGATATAAATACGTTGTTTATATATGCGACTCTTTGTCTTATGATGATTTGCATTTGTATCAAGTCATACTAAAATCCCTCCATTCGTGTAGGAGATATATTCCAGACAAAATCTGGGCATTTCATCATCTCTAATGACCTTGACCTTGCATATATGGAACTGAATTATGCTTGTAACGCTCAGTCTCATGATGGTAAACACGTATGATAGAATCACTAAATTCATGATGACTGAATGGTCTGTACACATGTTTATATTTTTATCTGACCTTTGAACTTGGCCACAGGGACCTGAAATTTGCATGTTACACTCCGCCTTACAATGATGAATATGTGAGCAAAGTTATAATAAAATCCTTCAATGCATGTAGAAGTTTTGCAATGGACAAGCGTTTTCATCTGATCTCTAAGTGTGACATTGATCTTTGACGTAGAGACCTTGGACATGCACGCGACACTACGTCTCATGATGGTGAAAAATTTTATCAAGTAAAATTAATATCTTCCATGCATGTAGAAGTTATGCTCCGGACAAACCTGGACGCAGCCCGCCCGCCAGCCAGCCAGTCAGTCAGCCCACCTAACCGCCATGGGTGTTCCCACAATACGACCTATTTTTTTTCAAACGGGCGTAAAAAAAAATTGGAAACATGTTTTTATAGCTTATAAATGTTATGCAAATAAATATAAAATCAAAACAACCGAACAACAAATCAAGATGTCCCTATTCTATAATACCTATTTCCTCATTAATAAACATTATTTACAATTTGCCGGAATTATTCTAATCGAGTAGGATATGTTAAAGATGTAATAGATGAAAGGGGGTAGTTTGTCAGCATTAGGTATTTGGAAATTGTTTTTGAGAGAAGACTGGAATGCAAATGGAAAGATTATTTTAGGAATGAAGATATTGATTAGAAAAACAATGTTTATGTCGGGTATTTAAATGTACAAACGACTTATATTCAGTGGCTACAAACGAGGATATTACATTAAATATTGCCAACTAAATCTTTTTTATATAAAATGGGCATTAAGGATAATAAATTATGTATCTTTTGTGGGACATCTATTTTGGGAATGTCAAAATCTGAGTAAAATACTTCATTTGAAAAATTATTTTGAAATTGGATATAATTGTCCAGTTACACAAATAACAGTTCTATTTTGGCTCAGGAAACAGTTATTATGATCTAGACATATTAATATTAGAATAAAAAAGATATATATTTTCTATGTCAGACAAATAAAACCAACGTATCAAACGTATCAAAGTATAAAAGTTTTCAGAATAGTTTAAGTTCGCCTGAGATACATATATTTATATATAGCTCTACTAAGGCATCATATGTCAACTGAAATACTGGTCAGTTGTAAGATCTTTTATCAATAGCACAAATAATTGATATTTACAATCATACTATTATTGAACAAGACTGAATAATTATATGCAAGCATTATTACTTAGCATTATATCTATGTTATCTACATAAAAATTTGCATTTCATATTAAACTAATAGGAAATATTACAACTAAAGTACAAAGAATTATGATACAGTAAAAACTGTTTACAGTGACCTTCAATGGGAGAAAAGAGAAAAGGTCATTATAGACAGGGAGTCACTGTGAGCAGTCTCTACAGAATTCGGAAATATGAACATATTTTGCCAATATTTTGTTGTAAAGCAGGATAGTACCATACATATGGTTTATTTATATTATTTATTTATATTAAACATATATTAAACACACCACATATCATTTATAAAAACAAGACAGTATTAAAATTGCAAAATTTGTAAAGATTATGAACTACACCATTACATTAGTATTTAAACGTTACATATTGATTAAAAATGTAATTTATATTGATAAATCTTTAAAAAAAAAATAAAAAAGCCTTTGTTTAAATTTCATTTTACTAATAAGATACACTATCTACAATTACATGCATTACATTTCTCTTCTAACGAAAGAAATTTTCTTTTCGTCGCCATTTTAACCCACAATGCAATTTCCGCAGGACGGATAACTCCAACAATACGTAAGGTTCATTTGGGTTACTCCCCTTGCAAAAGTCGCTTTGCACGGCCTATATACCGTAGCGGGAGACGCTAAATAATGGTCGTTGTACGGACTAGACAGGGAGTCGCTACATACAGACCATTTATATAGTAAATACTGTTCGGCGCACCTAACTATGGTCACTAAAGACAGAACGTCGCTATATACAGGGGTCACTAAGACAGTCTTTACTGTACTTCAAAGAAGGCATATATTTTAATATCTGCCTCATGTTTTTGCTATTTATTCTATTTTTCTCTTTTGTATAATCTATGCATCTTTTTGTAAGTTTAACCTTTGTTAACATATAAAATATTTTATGCCATAGTTGCTTCCATGCATTGTATTGTATATTTTGAAACACATGTTATTTATCATCTCGTTGGAATGTCATAAATTATCTAAATATTGTCAGGTGCTATGGGGATGGCCTCGACCCCAACTCACCTATGACGAGGCTAATAAATGGTGTACCACAAAACAGTTTCCACTATACAATATATACAACATATATCTCTCTTCTACTTTTATCACTTTTAAGGCATTTAGTTAAATTGATTTAAACTAGCTCTTCATATTAAATTTTATGTTTTGGTGAAAGTCTCACTTCGAAATTGATAAACTTTCTAAAAGTTATATCAATTCACTTAACATTTCCAGTTACTTTTCTTAAAGTCTACCTTTATTGCATTTTTCTCCACTCCATCCGGCTTTGCAGGTGAAACATGTCCCATCTTCTACATTACAAATGTCAATGCAGTTTTGACTACAAGAGTTGTTGCAGTTTACACCGTACTTCCCTATATCACATTCTGCGATGAATAAAAATTTATAATAAACTATTTATTTTATGCCTACCAATGAAATATAGGGAAATATCAGTGAGATAAAAGTGATAATACACTGCTTTGAATTACCATTTTGATAATACACTGTTTGTGCCGGAACTACTGCTTGATGAAACTTCAGGAATTTCCCCACCACAAGAGAATCCGCTGTATTTCAGACTGTGACAGCGAGTGAAATTTATTTACCTTGTTAAATCCAATTATAATATTGAATTCCTGAGCCTAACTAGTTGTGAACAATGATGAAATTCGCCATAAATTATTTAAAATGTCTGATTTGTTTACATAACTCACATGGACAATATCCAATATGGCCGACTTTCAATTCAATTTATTGAATATTACTCGGTATTAATCCGCTTTTATAATTAAAGTATGTATGGCAAAAATTCAATAAATATTGATAAACTGTGTAGACAAAAATTAATGTTATTTGATGAAAGTGTATTCAGTTTATTTCAGCAGAAGTAAAGTTATCATATGTATTGGAGAATGTCTGCACTTTTTTTGTGCGGAGTAACCAAAGTACGCATTAACTGATTTGGGGCTAACCATGGGGAATATATTGAAGGCCCTGATTAAAAATATCATAAAAAAAAACCATTTTTGACGTGTTGGCATAAAATAAAAAGAAAATTTGTTTGTTTTTTAGTGGAAGATGGGAATTTATTTCATGTCGTGAACACCATATGTTGATATTTTCACTCGTGGCTGCGCCACTCGTGAAAATATCACATATGGTGTTCACTCGATGAAATAAATTCTCATCTTCCACAAAAACAAACAAATATCCTCTATATATCATCGGTTATTTACAGAGTGTCTATGCTATCAAATTAAAGAATTTATCGATTTGTGGAAAAAAACAGTTCTAATCAATATATTGGCATATCAAATTCACATTTCTTTTAGGACAATGCCTCTTCATATTTGCAAAAATGACAAAAATCAACAAAAACGATCGAAGTGTTTTCTTCAAAAAAAAAGTAAACTAAATATTGACACAGTAGCTATTGTCAAATGTTTACAGTATATCTTCAAATGGATGCAAATAAGCTTTATGCAATAATTACTGTTGTTTTAACAGCATGTTTCTTTTCGCTTTTGGAAAGGGGCACATCATACGGAGCGTTCAAGTTTATGTTTCTCCTAAGCAAAACTGCTGTACCTAGATTTATTTCATTCAATAAACCTAATCCAAATTCTTTCGATTTAAAGGATATGTAGCAATAAAATTATAGGTGCTTAAACATGTTAAAGACAGCACAAAACTATATAATTTATGTAAGGAAGGATAAACCCTGGCTAGAGAATCACAAACTATAATAGATTATTTTACAGATACCTTACTTTACAGATATGTTATGTGATTTTGACATAACATGCATTCACTTAAAGGCAAAACTTGGGATCAAAATTTGTATTAACATAACTGATCGCACACCTAAATAAAGATATTTAAACATGCATGCATGTTTAGCATAACGATATCGAGAACGTTTATTATTTTAAGCCCGTGCTTGCACGGACTACCATCAAGTGTTCGTTTATATATATCATTCAAACAGCGAATTGCAGATAAAGAAATGTACATTGAAACTGTCGAAGTTCAAGAGATGAAAGATAATGGCTGGTGGTTGGTTAAAGCAGTACGTAAAGGTCCTTGCTGATATATCTGCAGTAAGTTAATAATTCACCTGTGGTACAGTTATCCCCTTTCCATCCTGTTTTACAAGACAAACAATTTCCATCTACTCTATTTCAAGGGCTGACACAGTTCAAACTACACGTTTGGTTGCAATTTATTCCAAAGGTACCGTCATGACACTAAATCGTAGAAAATAAAACGTTAATTTAAAACTGTTTTATTTTTTAAAAACTAGTTTAACAATCAAGTTATCTGGGAAACAAAAAGTCGGCTAGCAAAGCACTGGACTGGTGAAATTGTGGAGTGTTAGATAAAGATATCTGAGCATTACATTTTCTTTTGCAGCTTGGTATATCATGATTTTAAAGCTGCTAAAATGTAATAGGCTATCATAGAGTATATAATTAAAATTGTGTTTATTGTTTTAAGCCGAAACATTTTTCAAATAGAGGCTTTCGTTTAAACCAATTTTAGCACACTAACAAAGTTCTCAATTGAAATATTTTATTTTGCAACCTTAAATGAAAGTGAAATTTAAAAAAAAAATGAAATTGTGATTCTCCAGCTACATTTGCTTGACAATGTATGATATCACTTCTGTGCTCAGTACGAACAGTTTGTGGTATATCAATTATATTTCTACATTTGTTTAACCTGTCAGTTTGGTATGATATTTTACATTCACACGTGTAAATTGTTCCGCGTTAAAAATGACGGAGAAAAGTAACATTTTTTTTAAGTATGTTAAGACATCTATAGTCACCAAGACTTACTTATTGCCTCGACTGCTTTAATAGAAAATTGATACTTATAACATTAATTTCAGGCGGCCTCCTTTCCTTGTTTACTAGCCTTTCTCTATATATACAGCTGTATGGAAAAAACATAGTAACCTGTACTGCATTTGTCCCCTTATACCCGGCTTTACAATTCATACATGTTCCATCTTCTATAGTACATAGATCAATACAGTAAGGACTGCAAGTGTTATTGCATCCTATTTCAAACTTTCTGTTATATTCTCAATTTTTGTTATCTGCGCTTACACTTTCTTACTCTGACTTGTATTGCGAATAGTTTATTGGTTGTATGCGTATCAATTTTAAATCAATAATTTATTATTAAATTCAATTCATTTTCATCTCCCTTGTCTGTGCAAATTAAGATGATTCGACTCAAGCAATGTATGCTATTATTTTCCGTGCTCGGTACGAACAGTTAGTGATATAGCAAGCGTTTGCTTGAGCTGTCACTATAGCATGATAGTTTGCATACATATGTGTTAGTTCCTTGAGTTTAAGTACTTATATGTAGGAGCAAAACGATATTTGTTGATGTGCTAAGAGTTCCTCAACCAAGGAGACATATTTATTTTGATGACAGCATTTTTATCGACAATTTATGTTTATTACTGTATATATTGTACTGAGGCCACGATTCCTTGTTTACTAGTATATATGTATAGCTATATGAAAACATAGTCAACCTGTACTGCATTTATCCCCTTTCCACCCAGCTTTACAATCCATACAAGTTCCATCTTCTTTACTACACAGATCAACACAGTTAGGACTGCAAGTGTCATTGCACCCTATTCCAAATGTTCCAATGTCACATTCTGTAATATTCTCAATTTCTGTGATCTCCATTTCACACTTTTCAAATACTCTGATGTTTTTAATCTCTTATGTGGAAAAAGACATATTCCTACCTCTAACTGCCGTACACTGTAAAGAATGTTATCAGTAGTATCGTAATTTTATCTCTAAATATCACTTTAAGGGCATTTACTGAATGCATTATAAATAAATAAACAAAATAAAAGTGACACTGTTACCTTCAGAACACATATCGCCTTTCCAGCCCGCCTTGCAGGACGAACACTTCCCATCTATCTTATGACACATGTCATCACAGTAAGCACTGCAATTGCTGCTACAGTTTACTCCATATGTACCGTTGTTGCATTCTAGAAAAGTAGAGCATGTAAACTTGAAACAATACCGAACTTTAAATATCGGAACTTCTCAGACTTTAGGCACAAAAACTATAGCAAATCAACAGCTTTTTATATTGGACCACATGAGGCTTATTTCTTTCTGTATAAACGTTTTGCTAACATCTTTTCCGAACTTTCCTAACCAAATTAAAAAAATATACATAAATTAATAAATAAATAAAAAAGTTCCGAGCATAAACCCAGTTAATGGCAGTTTCTTTAAGACTTTGAAAACACAACGTTTTACGGACAAAAGGAAAAAACTCAAGAAAGGTATTATCAGAAAAGTTCACTAAATATTTTGAGAAAAAAAAACAGATTACGTTAACATTTACTTCACAGTATTTACCTATTGTGCAGTAATACCCTTTCCAACCAGCTTTACATGATATACACGTTCCATCTATTTTACTACAACTGTCACAGTTTGTGCTACAATGATTATTGCAACGAATCCCATATGTTCCATATTCGCACTCTGTTAAAATACAAGATAAGATAAATCATTTTATTGGATCACTATAGATCTACCTTTAGGTATGCCAAAATACGGAGTACCTAAATTGATTTTGCATTGAATTCAATCCTAGCTTTACTACAGAACTGTTTGTCGTCCCTATTATTGTTATAGTTTGTCTTGATTCATTGTGTATGTAAATATTAAAAACCAATTAATGCCTAGCGTCTACAAAAGTAGATATAGGCAAACAGTGTAGATCCAGATCAGACCTGCAAGATGCGGCGTCTGATCAGGGTCTTCTGTGTTTAGATAAAGGACCTTCTTCCCTAAATTAAATAAAATTGAAAAAATTTACTGGAAACTCTTTTAATTGAAATTGGACTCGTCCAACTGACAAGGATGACATAATCCATTGGGCATAAATTGGTCAAAGAAAATGTACTGTATGCAACAGCAAAGTTTAATGTATTGACTTTTATAAAAGTTGTAAAGTTCATAGATACAGCGAAGAGCTCTTAACAACTTTTTTATTATAAGTAAAGGCTGTAAACTCTGTGCAACTGTAATAAACATGCGCCGCAGTCGTTTTTACATTAAGTACATACTTAGTAATCCATGAAAGTTTACTATTTACCAGTAGTGCATTTATCTCCTTTCCATCCGGCCAAACATGACAAACAAGTCCCATTTATGTTGCTGCAAATATCAATACAGTTAGAACTACAGTTATGACGGCAATTTAATCCATAAGTTCTTGCACTACATTCTGTAATTAAACATATATCATGTTACCGTACTACACCGTTGGGATTCTTGTGTTTTATGGGGGGGATATTAAACTTTATATATAATTATTTTTAAACAAGTGCGTACAAACAATAGTCCTACTACACACTTCAATTGTGTTTCTTGATTGTAATCTGAATATTCACTGTTGTGTAATAAATTAAATTTTGAAAGAAATTTTAGTTACTTAAAAAATATGCCTAATTATATACTTGCCTTTGGTACACATTCTTCCAGTAAAACCAGCATTACAACCATACGCACAGGCACCATTCTCTTTATTACACATGCTGTCTCTGCAGTTTTCACAAATGCCCGAACAATTCTGGCCGAATGTTCCGTTGTCACACTCTTATAATATCAATCAATATTGAGTTATAGAGCAATGCAATGTTACTTATTTTAGGTAACAAATACACTTTAATCAGTTTCAAAAATAATGCATACAGTTAACTCAACTATGGTTTAGGAAACATAAAACTGTCACATACATGAAAGTTTTATAATGAACCTTGAAATTAAGTTGTTACATCATTCATTATTCTTGATGACTCGAAAAAGAGAAATTACACAACGTGACCGTGTAATACAATAAACTTATTTCGAAAATATTTTTTCCTTTCTTTAACTGCTTATTAATAATTGTAATGTAAGTTCATTGTGAATAATGGAAACACTTCAAACAAAACTGTAACGAAAACGACCTGTTTCGCAATCAAGTGTATTTTTATAGCCATATTCACAGCCATTCAAGCAGTGTCCACTTGTAGTTTGACAAGGAGCCAAGTTTTTGCAAACGCCACACGTATTTTGACATACGTCTCCCCATGTTCGATCCTTGCATGCTGTAAAGTATGGACATAGGCAGGTTGATATATAAAAAAGTTGAATTATCAATCATAAACAAATGGTTGAACAATCAGTTCCTTATAAACAGACCATAAAGGAGAAGTGACGTTTTGAACGGTATTAGTCGAGTCAACGACTTGTTCTGTTAAACAGATATAAGAATATCAAGTTACTCATTCTGAAGAATCATATTATAGACTGTGCTGGTGGTTCTGTCTCATTAATTATACACTAAAATATGTCTGGGAATATTAAAAGAGTCAACTTGTGGGCAGGTCAGTCAGGTCTCTGTTAGTTTTACCTATTCTGTATGAAAGAAAGAGAACGGATACGATTGAACTTCATCTGTACGTTGACTGAATGGAAATATAGTATGTAACTGAGATGTCGGCTTTTAAGGTTAAGGTCATTGTACAAAGAAATCTTTAAAATGTAGAAACGAATAACAATAAAAGATAACCTCATTAGAATGTGGCATTGCAAAAGAAACTTGGTATGTTAAGTGGCAAGTTTGCGATTTTTGCTTAGAATTGCGTTTAAAGTGGCTGCACTCAAGGTCAAGATCGCCGTTTATAAAGAAGTGAAAGTGGTTTCCGATCATTTAAATCGCTTTTGAATTTTGTTTTGCAATGTAATTATGTGTTAGTAGCAGATACGCAGTTGTCGCTTTGGACTCCGTATGGAGTGTCATTGTCAGTGTTACTTAAATAGAAAGAAACAGTTTCCGATCGATAACTACGTCGGAATGTTGAAATGCAGAAGAAATGAATAATAATAATAATAATAATAATAATAATTATTATTATAATTAATAATAATAATAACAACAACAATAAACTGACGTGTATGAAGTTTGTGTGCAATTATGGCTTCGGATTGCATTTATGGTGCTATATTGGTTCTGCGACAAGGCGTAATTTAGAGGTATTTATCACTTTCAGTAAACGCTATATTTATACTTGACAATATTTTTATCCTTGATATATTTATTTATAACCAAGTGATCAAAGTCAACCTAAAATAACAAAAAGTTAACAAAAATAAGCATGCTGTAATGCTGCCAAATAATTTCTATACTGTATAGTTTCTAGCTCTGTTTAATAACAAATGACTAAAGATATCTACGATCTTCCGAAACTAAACTTTGAAAAGGACCATTAAAAGAAGACTGAATTCGTCTTAAGTTTATGGTATGTAGCATTGTTGTAAAAAAAAAAGTATATAAATTGAGAAACATTACATTTGTTAGGTCAAGAATAATACCTCCAAAAACTCTAAAATCACAAAGTACAAGCTGTGTAGAAGTATTTGAAAGTTGTATCCGTAGCTGATTCCCTACTATATCATTGAGGCACTTGACATGTACAGTTTTATTCGGAGGCGTCGAGTTATCATGTTGATAGCATAACTCTCCACTTCGGAAAACCTTATTGTAGTGATCATGAGAACTAACACCTCGCTGTACTGACAAATTGAACCCCGGGAAGTAACCTGAAAATAATGCAAAGGAACACCTAAATACTATTACACAAATTAAGGTTCTACAATGTGATAAAAGAATATCGATTTTACAACTCGTTGTCAAAATTAATCGGTGGCGGAATCAATACAAGTACCCATTCTTGATACGGTACTGAGCTTCAAAATATATATAAAAAATAATTGTGTGACCATTTATTTCAGTATGGTAAAGTTAAACGATCGGTCATCCTTAACAATATTGATAAATCATAACTGTGTTTGAGAATATCACGAGGATAAAACTGTTAGATCAAGGCAATACTTATAATGAAGAATAATACTGTAGTACCTTTAGTAATGCCTTGCTGACAAAGTATTTTATGTAAATGAGTAAAAGCTTGGTGCACGATATTTGTTACAGTCTATCCCGTCCTAACCCTAACCTTCATCAGAACTTAAAATATCTGATCGTTTCTAATTAAAACAAAACCTGCTTTGTGTTGTGGAAAAAAGTTACCCTCAAGATTTTCAAGTTTGTCTGTAAAAATGTTATGTATTCTTGCAAAGGAAAATATGTCTTTGTACTGGATATTTGCTGTTCTTCACAATGTCAGCACTGACCATGTATGTTAAGTGTTTCCAAAGCTCGGCTGATTTTCAAGGAAGAACAAATTTAATTATAAGGTAAGTTATACTTTGTGACCTGTTTACAGTACGGATCTCTCTACAATATCATGCAACTGAATTATTTTCTCATTTTGTGGTGGTGAATAAGGAAGATTTGCAACGTTAACCAATGGCCTAGTAGCTGTTGTAGACGACGAGTATCGCTCCCCCTTAAGCGGACAAAAAAGGATAATTTATCCCTCAAGCGATTGTTTTTTCTTTTCTTTTTTTTTGCAGCTGGACAGTTTAAGAAAAACACAGTCTAATTACTTTTCAAAATAGGCGTATAATACCATATTATTACCAAACCGGTAAAGGCTATATTTTTTTTTCTTTTGTTTTCTTTTTTTACATGAAAAAAAAATGAAATACACAAACCAGTCAAGAAAACTGGTTTTGAAAAGAAGCTAAATGGATGCAAAGAGAACTTTTGAGATACTGGATTTTATAAAAACGCGTCCTAAAACAGTTAGAATTGTATGCAGACGCAGTCGGGAAGTCAGTTTAGGAAAAACAGAAGAAGAAACATTTCGCTGTCTCTTCTTTGTCAGCCGGTGCCTGTCGGATTTCACCTCGACTGTGAAAAGTGAAAAATCAATCGCTGCTAAATTTTCTTTGGCGGACACACAAATATTGACATTTCATTTGTCACTTGCCACGGAAAGAAAATGACTCTCGGAAACGAGCATCAAGGCTCTCTGAATCTGAACCTAAATGTAAACATTTTTAATTACTATTCATTTTGCACATTTGATATTCGTAATAGAAAGGAAATGAAAATGTTGTTGAGGCAGGATTGAACAGTTTTGTTGTTGTTATTGTAAATTCATAATTTTGAACCACGACCGCGTATCTTTTTAAAAATACTTTTTGTTTAAATTGGGTAACGGCTTTGTGATCATTATAGTTCATGAAATTTTATTATACACAAGCAGCCGTAGTCAAACTGCAGACAGAATCAAATGTTGCTCTGACTTCAGAGAACAAAATAAGATGGTTTATTGCAATGCAAACATTATGTCAGTCACTTACATAGATTTAAAATCGTATTGTTTATATATACGATCTGACACGAGTTTTCACTTATATATATATATATATATATATATATATATATATATATATATATATATATATATATATGTGTGTGTGTGTGCGTGTGCGTGTGTGAGCCTCTGGCGAATTTTATAAAACATCATTCCTTGACAAGTGGAATAAAAAATTTATTTGGCATGTTAACGAGTGTCAAATTACTTTAATCATATGCCCAAAAAATCTACATTCATACCGTGGCTATTTTTATTTGGCCTATACTGAAATAAGCTGTTACATTAGATAAACCAGTTCGAAATAAAATGTCAAAATATGTCTAATATACTGAAAATTGAAGACGTATCTTTTAAATAGGACATCTATACAACAACAAATTCTAAAAAAAAATGGCAATGATTAAACATAATTAATTTGAAGTACAAAGTAAATGCGTACTGTTTTATAAGCCGTTATATTACATGTGTGTAATACAAAAAAAGATATATGTTATGGTAATATTGCATTGCAAACAATATTTGTTATGTGATACGAATATTGCTAAATGCAAAAAATGCGTTAAAGGATCCGAAGGAAATCTTTCTTGATACGAAAAGCGAACATTGTGTATAGTTTAAAAATTAAAAAAAGGAAAAACAGTTTCGTTATAGACATGTCTTTTTTGATACATTTTGTTTTTGAAATGTCTTTTTTTCTAATCGGATCACCGCATCGAGTGATTGAGATAGCGTGCGCCAATGCTATAAAGTGATGACGCCACAGATGTTTATAATAAGATGGGACAGACTTTAGCGTATCTCAAGCTTTGCTTTGACTTACTTAAATACTTATCCAACGTCATGAACTGAAATTCCCTAAATGTTACATCATTACGTAGCCACAATGCCCACCATGGTGCAATACTTCTTGAAGCTGTAGGTGTATCAGTGAAACTACAAGTTGTCAAATTGCGATCATTTGCGAGAATCGAAAAGTTTGGGGGATCTATATTGTCTGTGTGTCGTGAGTCTTCTCCAAGTGCGATGTTTCCTGAAATGTCACGGTAATAAAATAATAGATAAAAATATTTATCGAAAAAAGCTAATCAAAGTTATTTAATCTTTTCTCTTAACAAAAATTATAATTTCAGAATCAAATCGCAAAAGTATATGCAAAAATTATTATTCATTTCCTTTATGTATAAAAGAATGAGCTAATTTCAATGCTTCACTGATCATAAGAGACGTAATCTTGAGAAACACGCATAAAGACCACATGATTTATTGATTCTGTGTAGCTCCTGTAGTTCTTTTTCATGGTCGTTGAAAAGGGCTAGGTGATTTCAATACTTTATTTTTGTAGATGAAAATTTTTGTTTGACTTTAAACACGTGAAGGTCGTATTTGTTAAGGACTGAAATTCGACCATTTCGACTCTTAACCGAATGCGATTCACACCAAATGAAAAATAATGAAAATATCGCCGATTGTTTCTTTCTAACGCGTTGCCTTTTGGACGGCTTACAATTATAACCAGTATTTCCATTCACTAAAATTTCGATTTGAGTTTAAAAGTTTTTTTTGTTTCATACAGAAACAACAAGATGCCAAGAAATCCAAGAGCCTGCCAACGAAGGGCGTTGCTTTATAAATGCTGTAGGCAACGAGTGGCTCGTAGGAATAAAACGTCAAACAGAGACTATGACCTTGGCCGAGAAATTAGAATAGATAATAATGATCCGGCTGATCAGCAAACTCAAGCCCAACCACAAGTTGTCTCATTTGTGTCCTTGGCGGTTTCGACAACGATCTTGGGCCCACAGAGAAGGCCATTGATGCCCAACAGTATGTTGAGTGACATATTTTGGACGCTTTAAGTTTGAATAAGCAAAAACCAGCTTTTAAACATGTTTCAGTCGGTTATCAGGCCACTTTTCCTCAACAAACTGTCCCCTCTTTGTTAAACTGTTTTTATCTGACGGTACTGCCGCATAACAGCCAGGTGCTTCTAACCTTGGTCTCTCTGCCTTAGACCATGATATATCATTAATCAATACTACCAAAGATCGGCAATGTGCTAATTTACCAATTAACATGAAAGACAAGATGGCCCTTTATCGCCTACTTGACTTTTCCTGTTTTCAAAATGTGTTTAATATTTCCTTCAACCAACATAATTCGAATAATTGTAATAAAGTTGCATCAACGGAACTTTTCTGTGAAATAACTTTGGAATCTGGATGAGATTTTCAAAGCTTTTTCGTAAAGTGAAAGGTTGCACAACCACAGTCTGTCTAACTTTTTTTACGAACCCACATGGCTTTAAGGATCTTGATAAGAGGCCATCAAAGAAACATTTCTGCGAAAATAATTTTAAATTGACCAAGGGTTTCTAAGAAAATGCTATACTGAAGACTTAAAGTAGATATACGTTTCCTGAAAACTTTTCCCGACCACAGTCAGCCAAGTTTTGGTTTTAAAGAACAAACTTAGAAACATTTCTGTTTTTTTTTTTGTATTTGGGAAAAGGATTTTTTAGGAAAAATAATTTTAAAGTTTTTTAGAAAGCCTTAAAGTGAAAACAGGTTCCGCCCTATTAAGGACGTGAAGGAATGTGATTAAGGGCCACATGTCTGTGAAATTATATTTAATCGTGTGAGGAGGAAATGTTCTGAGATTCTCACATTGTCATTTAGTCAAAACAAGCCCCGCCCTGTATTGGTAATGTTTATTAAGGGACCAAAAAGGCTATCAAAAATTGAAAAAGAGCCACATATGAAACAATTTTCAATCATTTTGAAATCGGGCAGGTGGTTTCTGGCAACCTTTACAAAGTTTTCTTTTCCTTATGGTAGCTATGGCAACTAGAGTTCTGTTTAATTTCATGAAAATAAAAAAATTGAAGAACATTTCTACGTAATTTCGTTTTATTGAGCGATAAAGCAGTGTGTTTATTTTATTTAACAGCAAAAAAATATGGTGACGTCAGAACGTAAGGAGCAGCGCGCTGCCATCAAGTACTTCGTTAAAGCTGGGTTTACACAAATGTAGACATTAAAGTACATTTCCAGTGCTAGGAATTCTCAAAATGTATCAAGATCGTTGATATTTAAGCAGCATAAGCATTTTGCTGACGGCAGGGATTCTACTAGTGATGCTGGTAGATCCTGTAGACCAAAACTAGAAGAGAAATAAGTGAACAAGGTTAAGCGCAATGGGTCTAAAACAGAAAAAAATAAGTGTCGGATATTTCTGAAGAAAGTAGAATTGGACATGCCAGTACAGATAAGATACTAAAAGAAACACTAAAAATGAAAAACGTTGCAGCCAGGTGGATGCCAAGATTACTCAGCGACGAGGAAAAGCGGACTCGCGTCGAAAAATCAGCTGTGTTTCTTATACGTTGGGAAAGAGAAGTGATGCATTTTTAGACCGCATAATAACTTGTAATGAAACCTGGATAGGGCTAGAGATACAATAATGACAATAGATTTTAATGTTGGCTTTGAGAAGTTGGAACACAGTCCCTATAGTCCGGATATATCACCAAAGGATTTTGCGGTCTTGAAATTGAAATACCATCTGAAAGGGAAACGATTCAACGGAATTGAGGAAATGAGAATGGCGGTGCGCAGTTTCTTTAGAACATGTGTGGATAGCTGATATAATAATATATTCTCGAAATGGGAGGACAGACACAGATAGTATATCACATGTGGCGTCGAATACGTAGAGAAAATGTGACTATGTATGAGTATAACGTCATGACGTCGATGTGAAGTACGTTAAAGTGCTCCGTAGTTCTATATGTGTGTTTGATCAATGTAGCGTATATTTCTTTATCTGTCAATATTTCGCTTTAATATTTGGCATTTACTCAGTCAATATGTTTTACTACCTGTACGTAACATTTTGGCGTAAAATGTTTATGATTATTCACGTAAACAACGCTGTCTACGAACTTTACGGATGACCTTCGTATGAGTGCGTTCTTTCTAACCATGACGGAGTCTCCGATACTTACGGCAATATATGGTAAAAATATAAACTCATTGTGTAGCAAATCAAAAGCTGTAATAGTGCTCATATGGCTATTCGAAATTCTCTAATGTCTTACCTATATCTCATTAGATGTGAGCATATACTTTGCGTAAAGAATTCGATCGCAGACGTTTGATTTCAGCGATCAAAGCGCAGATCTATACACATTTCAAGTGTCACGGCATCTCCGGATGTCTTCGTTTAATTTGTGATCAACAAGTCACTAACAGTCTCTCCCAAAAACTTAACTTACATATTAATAGTAATTGAATCATTTGCAAACATTTGTCGGGTGCCTGAAATTCCTATACCTAATGGCATGCTTAGAGACACAGTTTTTTTCTTCCTGTTACCAATATCGTCTCATCGAAACTGCATTCTTAGTAGCCTTTTTCCTATTTCAAAGAAGCGTGTCTATGTTAAATCGAATACTGTTTCATTATACACTCAAAAAACCTGGTTAATTCCCCATGATTTTAAGTCTACACATTCCAAAAACAACAGTTTGGTCCACACCGGGTTCTTTACCGAATTTAGTTATATCTACAAATAAACGAATATGAAAGTTACACCCATCGAGAAATTTATATCTAGGTTCCTTTGCCAGTTTAATTGAATTCATAAGCTCATCTGTTCATGTCGAAAGGTAATATATTTTACAAACAAGTGTCTTGTGAAAACTATGAAATATTTCTACATTTGTATGTGTTAACACGAAAATATATAGATAGGCAGAGCGTTTCAAACTCGAGCATAGCATGATGCTGTGCAGTTTGCTATTTTCATCTGTTTGGAATAGCAGGAAGTAAAATGTTACAACAAGTAACAAAAGATAACATATTTGATAACTATAGCTAATAACACCAAAAATATGACATCACAGAATCACAGTCGTTGATTCCCTATGTGTGTGTCAATGCAGGCATTGTCCTTAAAATAACTTTAAAAACAAAACCAAAGTAGTATTCTAAAAGCGTTTAATCAGCTTCTTTTAATATGTGGAATTTATATCATGTTTACGAGATAAGAGGCTCAAATATTTGTGTCAGTTCCCTTAAGTTTTGTGAAATTAAAGATCCTTTCAGTATACAGTTAAACTCGACTAATAAGAACTATTTGGTATCTTGATAATTTTGTTCGTGTTAAGTGGGGTTCGCATAATAAGAAATCGACGAGTTTTAGGTTTTTTCAGGGTACATTTTTTGTACTCATCGCTCGCCGGTAGAAGAAAAATAGATTATCGATGTAATTTAACGCAAGTATTAGTGATACGTTTTATTTCACTGATAATATTCTCGAAGATATTCCCTTTTCAGATGTTAGTACCATTTATTTGTGAGAAAAAAAACTTGCAATTTTAGGCTGAACTATTTCAGTTTTAAGATACTGAAGGCAAAAGTCTACCAGTTCTGAACAAGATTTAACATTTCGCTGCTTTCGCAGGCAAAACTATCGAATATATGCTTCGACAATGATCTATAACTGCGTCGGGTCTCGCTTTGCTTATAACATCTTAAAACCTCTGACAAATCGACCTGACAAACAAACGGATCGAGTAGTCAATAATCTGGGATACGATCATTACGATCAGTTGATCAGAGATTAATGTTTTTTTACAACTTTACAACTTTTAACGAATGCTGTTAGTTTCTACTGTCCGACAATACGTCGTGGTGGGGGTGTAATTGCCTACTGTGATGTGTAATACAGTTTGCTGAGAAAAACCCATAACAAACCAACCAAAATTTTGGAGCACTGATGCATGCCTGAATTAATGTTGAAAGTAGCCATTAATGTACATGTATGTAGAAGAACACAACAACAAAAGCACTCTTTCTAGAGATTTTATTTTGCTTAAAAGATAACCTAACGGTTAACAAAAGTACAAAAATAGTCCAAATTATTAAAGTTGTGAACTACTGCTTGTACTTCATAAAAAATCAAGCATCACAAAATATAAACAAGGCGAGGATTTAGTTCATCTTTAAGTCAACGAATCAAATTTGTAGTGACAAAAGCTTTTTCTTCTTAGAAAAGAGTGATTTGTTATGTTAGGAGAGTACTTGGCTGTCATAACGAAAAGAAATCTTTAGGTCAATAAAGGACCCTGGCTAAATGATGTAGGAGACTTGAAGACAGGACGATGGATGTAAACAGGATAAGAGATTATCTTCTCTTTTCGACAAAAATATTTTTTATTTGCTTTTAATTTTAAATGCAACAATAATATTGTTAGTGTTTAGCTGCCAAGTTTGTATTTGTAGTTGATGGAAGTAAAATACATATATCCATTTCAAAGGTTTACCAAAGATTTAAAAAAAAAAAAAAAAAAAAAAAAAAAAAAAAAAAAAAAAAAAAAAAAACATTACTTTTAAAGTTATAATACTGCCCACAATCGTCATAAAAAATAAACCTTATAAGAACAATGGTACGTTGAAAAACTTTATCAACTCTCAATCTGCATGATTATTTTTCGCGGATCGCAAGATATGTTCGAGATACAAAAGATAAAATTATCAAATTATTTAATGGCCCGCCGACATTAATTCGCTTTGGAAATGCTGGACATACTTCGTCGATTTCCGTAAAACAGGCCGTTAGTATCACGTGATCAAATTTGAATTAGCGATATAAACAACAATGGCGGATCAACCAAAACAAACTGGTAAACGTGGTCCCCTGTGTCTTTCAAATTCCGATAGAAACAGGCAAAATGCAAAGGGAAATACTTGAATAAGTTCCATCCACTCGTTATACACATCACGATCGACGCCTGCTCGGTTTATCAGCAGTTGACAAGATCAAGATGTACCCCACCCACTTCATTCAATATCAGCCGAGATCTGTTTACGTATGCAAATCAGCATATTCCGACTAAATTCGGACGCATTCGAAGAATGGCGGTGAATGTAAAGAAAACGAAAGTTGGCAATTTTATATCCGTTGACATCCGCGAAGCCGATCAGGAAATAAGTGAAATTAAGCATTAATCTTTCATTTTAGCAATGTCCGTATGTTTTAATGTGAAAATTTTTCAAAACTGGCGATAATGTTATATTTTTGTTCCTGAGCAGTATTATAACTTTAAATAGAAAGGCAGGCGAAGAAATAAATTGCTTATCATTCACAATTAAACTAGAACCTTACGAAATTCATATGTATGTTAGACAATATTTTTAGTACTTGTTTTATTATTTTGATTCATTATATTTCAGGAGCTTGTTTTACAAAATCTTATAGTTTTAATTTTTTTTCTTCTTTTTGTTTTCAGTATTTGTGAGGATACTGAACTTGGCAGTCAGTTTCTACCTTGCAGACGCTAGTAAGAGGTATTCTGAGTATATCAATACGGTTTAACTGTTTAACAGTATATTAAAATGAGCAACACTTTTTAAATTGACTGATACATTATAGGAACGTTGAATGTTATTGTTTTGAAATCTATTAATAGTAACAAGTAACTGATAAGAGATACAGGTAACTTTTTGAAGGTTGGCAAAAACATGGTGGTTGATAAAATTGCAAAACATAGTAATTTTGTAATTGCAGTTACAAAGTCATTTTTCATCAAATAATTCAATATTTTATATCATTTAAAAGGTATGTAAACTCATATTTTACATATTTAAAAACAATTGTCAAAACTGTTTACTTTTTTGTTTGTAAATGGTTAAACATAGTGCATCTGAGCTGATAGAAAATGCTGAAATGACAGGTATAAATTAGTTTATTTTTCTTCCTTAAAAGAAAAACTTCAAAATCTGCTTATATTTTCAAAATATGAATTAAAAGAGCTTTCAAATGATATAAGAATCTTAAATTCGGCTGACAAAGAAAAAAGGTTATCTAAAGTTAAAAATTCTGCTGCTATCAAATGTATATAAATATTGGTTCTCTTTGCCAACCAGTAGTTCAGCTATATTTTCGTACCAGGTGATTGTGATGTCATCAGTCAATGTGCCTATAAGTCCTTAAGTTACTTAAACGAAGTTATTAATTTAAAGGGTCGCTAAATTTAACAGAGCTTTAAGGAAATGGCTACTCAAGGTTTTTTATTATTTCGAAAAGGTGAATACAGAACGTCATTTTATGTATCCGTTTTTTTTTTCTGTGACTATCTCTGCAAGATAAAAGAAAGGTGGATGAATTGCTGGAAGTACCACATAGCAGAAATTTATTAGTATCACCAAATTTGCCAAGAAAAAAAGAAAAGTAAATACAGTCACGTCAAGTAATAGGCACCTTCAAAAGTATTTATTTAGCTATGCACTTCAGTTTTATTATTGTTTCGGGCTAGCAAAATAATGATGATAATGATTTCATTATTTTCATCCTGAATCGTTTCATCCTTATCATGATGTCAAAAGGTAACATGAAAGAGTTCTGTATGTTCTGTCAATAAACAAAAACAAATGCTAAGCAAAAAATAAATATGAAATCAAGACTTACTGTACTGGCAACCAGGTCCTGCATACTCAAAAGCACATCCTGATGTACAAGCCCCCGTTTGAAAGTTACACTGTTCGCCATTAAAACAATGGCATCTGAAGTTACAGTTTGTTCCAAAACGTTTAACTTCTCCAGAAGTTGGACTACATTCAATATCTAAAAAGAAGATTTTTGTAATATGTTTTTGAATCTTCTAATCGATATGGCTCGAAACTACCATTATTCGATCAGACTTATAAATGTTAGGATGTGTTTCAAACTGAATTTATTTAAATTGAAATGGATTTAAAGTTTTTAATGTTGACGCATTACTTTTATAGATATAAGGATCGGTCTTCATTTTCATTTAATTTTTTGTAAATTGTCTTCTGAGTAATATTGAAATTAAGTTAAAGTTCATAAACCGAAATGATTTCGAAGTGTAACAAGTTATCCTATTAATAACAAAATATTCCAATCTAAATGAAAGTTCGTAACAGAAAGATGCTGTGCATCATAAAAAAGACCACAAAGAGCGGGATTCGAACTCAGGTCCTCCCGAATCGAAAACGTTGAACACCAAAAGTTTTGACCACTAAGCTAAAATATCAATTCTCTGATGCAGTTGGCAGAGGTTGTATTTTCACAATTATAGGCCAGTTTGCACTGGACTATAACTTATCCCGTCTTGAGAAAGTCTTAATTTATGATAATAAAGGGTCTTTATATCAGAAATCTTAAAAGATACTAAGTCCAGGAAGGGTTACGAGCGGACGAGACCCAACCTTACGGACATTGAGATGCAGTGCAACTTGAAACAGTCCGCCAAAGCGGGATTCGAATTTAGATCCTCCTGCGTTAAAAAAAACAACGCTCTAGACTACTGATTCGATTCCCTGACGCAGTCGGTAGAGGTATTATTTATTGTCGAGCCCGCTGCTTGCGGTGAGCTCGACTTAGTCGCCACTTTTGGTGTATGTGCGTCCGTGCGTCCGTCCGGATTTGTCCGGTCTATATCTTTGCTCATTCTTTGAAGGATAACAAAATAATTTGGTACAAATGTTCACCATGATGGGGTGGTGTGTTGCACACAAAACCCAGGTCCGCCACTCAAATGTCAAGGTCACACTTGGGGGGTTAGCGAAAAACCCGTGTCCGGAGCGTAACTTCTACATGCATCGAGGGATTTTAATATAACTCAGGACAAATGTTCTCCATATTTAGGCTGAGTGTCGCGAAAAATTCAGGTGTCTGTGGCAAAGGCCAAGGTCACACTTAGGGGTCAAAGTCAAATAAAAAAATAAACATTCATTTGCCGCGAAAAATAACAAAATAAACATTCATTTGGCGCGAAAAATTCAGGTGTCTGTGGTAAAGGTCAAGGTCTTAATTCAGGGTCAAAGGTCAAATAACAAATTAAAATATTCATTTGTGAGTATTACTTTTATAAACATTGATGGATTTTAATGTAACTTATAACAAATGTTCTCCATGTTGAGTTGAGTTGTCTTGCGCAAAATGATGGTCAAGGTCACAAGAGGTCAAAGGTCAAATAAAAATATCAAAATTTGTTTGTCCGCACTGTATCCTGCTATGCATACATCTTTCTCCTTGATCTGAAGCTTATAGGTTTGAATTAAGACGAGCGGGCTTGACATTATGCCCGTGGACATCTCTTGTTTAGTAATAGGCAGTGTGCACTGGACCGATATAACAACGAATTATATATTCTTTACTTACCAGCTTCTGCAAATGTACTAGTTAGACAAATTATATATCCAAATAATCTCAACAAAAACATTCGTGTTGATCTGTCTTCAGCCATTTTCAAATTCGTTCTTATTTCTGTCATATAGGAGGAAGTTGCAGTTGGGTGATATACATATACGATTGTCTTATACGTTCCTTTATTGTTTCAATAAACAAAGCATTTACAAAGGTATTTCAGATAAGACAAATCAGATAGAGAGATCCAAACAATGTGTTCTAACATATATGAAAGCATATTTATAATAACAAAGAAATATTGACACGGAAGAAAAAAAGAACTATTAGCAAAAGTTTCAAATTCAAAAAGGTACAGCAACAACGTTTATAACGACCTTTCAAAAAAACAAACGAAAATGCTCTAAATATCATACATTTTATGCTAAATGCTATATTTCACTAACAAACGATACGTAACTTACTGCAAACATCAGTCAAAGCTTTGATAAGGAAATACATAATTACACTTAAAATGGCTATATTTACTTAATTTTTTTCATAGATCAAGATTTTTTTACATAAAACATTTTATAAATAAAAAGAAAAGAAAATGACACATTTAGTTATAAATTTATTACAAACTCTTCATGTTCTACCAGATTTTTTTATAAGTTTACTGTTTGATGATTTTTGTTTTTCCCCTTTCAAAAAGAATGCTAGCTCGTTATCACATAGACAGTTGCTATTTTGTAGGTCCTTTTCCTCGCAAGAAGTTCAAACGTATAGGTTGCTTCGGGATATGAGTATCAGCTGTCCCGTAAGACATTTTCACCAATCATCAATAATTATATCTGAGCAGATCAAATAATACGACTGTTATTCATTGCAAATACAAACAACAATTTCAATGATCACGTCTTTGGGTACCTATGTGAGTTAGCTTTAAGTTTCAGCTTTAAGCTGAAAGAAGTTCACTTAGTTTGGAATATAGATGAATGAAAAATGCTTTAATTCGAAACCGAAGAATCCTTAGTTTTATCGCAAATATTTAATTCTTCACAGTCCAAAAAAAGTTATTTTGAAACTAGTCACAAAAAATCTAGCTGCTGTTTATCATTTTAATTCGCTCAAGGTAATATATTGGATAAGCGAATGCATTGGTTTCATTAAGAATAGCACTGAGGAACAACATTTTATGTACTCCCTAGAATGCAGTTGCTACCAACGCTTCTGTCACAAATAATCATTTCAAACAAAATGCTTTCTAATTGCGATAGCTTCAAGCTGACAATGACAATGGCCTTTTCTGCACTGATTATAGCTACTAGTTGCTCGACCAAACTGTCACACAGGTGGTTCCATTTATGCATACGTGGGAATACTTCAAAGAAAAATAATCCTTTCATCCATTTTTGGCATTATTTTCAACAAAGCGATTTAAACACACAAAACGCACGTATTTCAGTTTATTACCTGTTTCTTCATGGAAAAGAAATTGACAAAAATGTCAGCAGACTGTTTTGCAATTGGTGCAATTGAAACAAAGATGACTTATATTCTATGACTGAACTCACTGACCTTTCCAATTTTTAAAAGCTTCATTTTTTAGAACTGCTAGTGGATACAGATCTATCTTGTCTTCGGTGAACTTAAGAACCCTTTTTGCCAACAGCCATATTTAACACTTTTACTTAGAAGTATTTTCAATAAGTGTCTAACTATTCACTGATAATTTCAATTCTATCAAAAACGTGCTAAGGTAAAAAACATACACAGTATTTCCTTGAATCTGTTATAATTTGATAAAGACCGACACCCTCCAGCCTTAAAATTTCGACAAACTAGTTTCAACAGTTAACATTCACGTAATTTTCTATCTTGAATGTCTGAAAAGGCGCATGCACGTATTTAAATCAAAAAGTAGTTAAACTTTTTTTCAGAATCACGCTTTATCATTTACTAATTATATTCTATTCTTAATTTTAATCTTTGAACAAACTTACTTTAAAAAAAAAAAACAATTTTCAGCTTCTTTTTCAACAAAGATATTTCGAAAACACATAACTCATTAAATCAAAGCATATCATTCCGCCATTTCTTTACGCTGTGGTACATTTGAGTATTTATGTGTACACAACGGGTTTACTTCGCTTGTTAGCAGTATTAACCGACAAACTATATCGAACCACACAAAAATTGTTAAAAGGCGTTAAAACCGTACGGAATCACTCTTTCGGTTGCCCCGATTCATACACATGTTCATCAACTGAAAACGAAAATCAAGACCTCGTATTTATTGTATCTATGATATTTTCACGTGAGTGTAAATCAAATGTGTTCAGTCTTTTGTGTTCAGATAGTGGTTCAAAGGAAATTCAGTTCTAATCTTTACTTTGTTACTTTATAATACAAGAGCCGGTCAAACCAGGTGATGCTCCCCGAATAGGTTTTGGAAACAGAATAGTGCGTCCATAAAGTCTTTGCTAAATTCAGCATAAAGATATTATGTTATTGGTAGTTGCTGGAAAAGGTTAAAACTGTTTAAATGTACAATGAAGAATTTAAGACAGTTACCATCTTATTCTTTATTTTTCTATCATTTCAGACAGTGGCAGTCCTATCAAGACAGTGTCATTGTCACTGAAGTAGGCTTGTGACAGGTAAACCAGTTGTTTTTGACACCTCTTGTAGTTTCAGAATTTGTCCCGCACAAAGTTCAAAGTGTAAAAATGAACAAAGGGCAACAACTCAAAAATTAGGTAATGCAGAGTTATGGTTCTTATGAACTGCACTTCTACTCAATAACATCTATCTACCTACAAAGTTTCTTGTTGATACTTCTTGTAGTTTCAGAGTTAAGTCCAGGACAAGAAAATGCGGACGGACGGACATACAGACATGCGGACGGACTAAACGGCGACTATATGCTCTCCCTTCGGGGAGCATAAAAATGGTGTAATTATAAAAGATATAAAGGGCCATATCTGTCCATGATGTCGAAAAATACCAATAAAATTTCACTGTTTTTAATTATACTACTCAAAATTTGATAGGGATCACTTATAAGAATGTGTACATTTACTACATAAGGTTGAAAGGTTACATTTTGCGTTGTGATTCTTAAAATATCTTCATATGACCACAGTTTGGTACCAAAAAATTGAGACGTTGAAGCGTGACAGAGGCTGGGCCGTGGGAGGGGCACGAATTTGGGATAACACAGACAGGAGATGAAATCGACTTTTTTTGAAAAATCAAGTCTATGGCCTGAATTTTTCTTTAATATCACGTGTGGTGTCCGTTTGCTTGGATTACTGCTCTGCACCGCCTTCTCATGCTGCTAATGAGTCTCCGGATGCTTTGTTGTGTGAGTCGAGCCCACACGTCCAGAAGGGCCTGCTGTAGCCCAGGGACCGTGGTTGGCTGGACTGGGCGAGCAGATATTTCAGTGTGCATTATGTCCCAGGCGTGCTCTATTGGATTGAGGTATTGAGACCTTGCTGGCCAGTCCATTCTCTCTATGGTTGCTGCCTCCAGGTACTCGTCGGTGATACTTCCCTTTGAGGCCGGGCGTTGTCGTCCATTAAAATGAACTCAGGTCCTATAGCACCAGCGTAGGGACGAACGTACACATCTAATATCTCATTGACGTACAGCTGTCAATGTGCCGTTTTGAACAATGTGCAGGTCCGTTCTTCCCTGCATGCTAATGCCCGCCCACACCATGACCGAGCCACCGCCATGACGGTCATGGGTAGCAACACATACGGGTGCCAAACGCTCATTGGCAGATCTCCATACCCGCACTCGCCTATCAGTGAAGTCCACACAAAATCTAGACTCGTTAGTGATCAGCACTGGGGTCCAGTCATGCAGCGTCCACCTGGCGTGATCGCGGGCCCATTGAAGACGTGCCTGGATGTGGTTTCGCGTCAATGGGATTCGGATTGCTGGCCTTCTAGCCCTCATGCCAGCTGTATGAAGACGGTTCCTGATGGTTTGAGTGGAAAGTCTTACACCAGGGGCATTCTGGAAGTCATTTTGGAGGGCAGTAGCGGTACAAAGCGCTGACGTCGCGCTTGAACGACAATAAACCGGTCTTCACGCTGAGTTGGGGACCTCTGACACCCTCCGCCATGCCTATGCGTGACATGCCCGAAAGTTTGAAACCGTCGCTACATCCTGGCAACGGTGCTCTGGGACACCCCAAGGACACCTGCCACGTGCCGTTGGGAACGCCCAGCCTCAAGCATGCCTACCCCCCTTTTCATCTTCTCATCGTCAATACGACGTCTTTGCCGTAGATTTGCCATGACCAGTGCTAGGTTCGATATAAACGTTACCATGCACAAGCGAAGTCTGAATAAAACGGATGTGTACATGAAGGTACATGCCCGCGGTGCACCACTTTTCCAGGGGTACCGCTTTTACCATGCATCTCGAGTCATGTACAGGTAAACAATCAAAATCTGCTGGACAGGTCGGCTTTGCCATATGAATAAACTACATGTATGAGAAAACTAGAACTGTGTCCATAGGACACGGATGCCCCCACTATGCATAAGTGCTCATAAACAAGAGCATGTATATTCTGTATGTAAGATTTAGGTGGGGAACAATTTTTTTCTGTAGTTGCAAATGAATTGAGGTGTTTTGTATATCATTAATGCTGTCTTTTTTTTTTTTTAAATTAGATATTTTATACTGAAACAAGGGCTGTCGGATTGACAGCACGCTTGACTATTCTTAGTGCTTGAAGGTATAATAAAAGCCTGAAATTAAAGATTTTTCAAAGTCTAAAAAGGGGAATAACTAATAAAAATGCTTAACAGAGTTATGGGCCTTGATGGAATGACACAGTCTGCGGCCAAGTTTGAACCAAATATCTGCAGTAGAAAGGGAAGAAATAGTGAAAATGAGAAGCTTGCCCTAAAACTTTAACCCGATAGCCCAGCCGCAAGTACAATAGACCTCCTTATTCCTTGAATAGTCGACATAAAAATGTTGTAAATATTTATGTACTATGAGGAATCACATTAGCGTAGACGAAGAAAGAGACACACAAGTAATTGCATGCTGATATTAAAGTAAGCAGGTAAAATTTAAAAAATGTTAAAAAAGAAAGTTAGCTACAGATTAAAGTATAGTAACCCCAGGTGTGTCAGGTCCCGTAAAACATTACCCTTCCTTTACTATCATCTACACATTAATGTTGTTCATCCCTGAAATTTTAAGCAAAATCTGCCATCCGGTTTATGAGGAGTTGCGTTCACAAATTTATTTGGCTATATGGTATATAGTGAAAAAATCAACAAAGGGCCATAATTCCGTTAAATATGGTCGCAGCAAAAATTCCTTCCTTTACTATCATCTACACATTAAGGTGTTCATCCCTGAAAATTTAAGCAAAATCTGCCATCCGGTTTATGAGGAGTTGCGTTCACAAATTTATTTAACATTATGGTATATAGTGAAAAAATCAACAAAAGGCCATAATTCCGTTAAATTTGGTCGAAGCAAAAAATTCCTTTCTTTACTATCATGTACACATTAAGGTTGTTCATCCCTGAAAGTTTAAGCAAAATCTGCCATCCGTTTTAAGAGGAGTTGCGTTCACATTATTTCGGGACAGACGTACGGTCGTATTATCGTACGGTTGTACGGTCGTACGGACTGACGGACAAGTGCAACGCTATATGCTCCCACTTTGTGGGGGCATAAAGATCAGTTATCTTGAGGTCATCATTAAAAAGATATTTAAGAAATAAAAAGTGATCCCTATCAAATTTTAAGTAGTATATTTCAAAATATCAGACAAAGTATTTAACTTAATTAATGCTCACAATAAAATTTAACATGTGAACACACGAAATAGGAAACATATTAAAAAAGTTACAGAGGTGATCTTTGAAGGCTGGATTACTGAATGAATTTTACTGGCTTAGTCTTTGTTTCCAATAATGAGCCGTATCGCTCTTGTGCACATTCATTTTTGTGATAATTTCTCTGACTTATTACAACAGTTAAAAATGCTATTATTTAATCATTCCTTTCAACTAGGGATGGCAATGAGTAACCGGTTAACCGAGTACTCGGTCGAACGTCCGAATATCGGTTAACAAAATTAATATTCGATTACTCGGCAAAAATATATAATTTCTACTTTTTTTGTGAATTAGAAAGGTTGGTGTATCCAATCAGTTCAGAAATTTGGAGATGTACATGTATCTTCATAAATACTTGTTAAATGCAATCAAAACATCCTTGCAGAGGTGCGAAAATGATATCGTTAATTTAACGAGGCGATCAACAGTTTGACACGCGCATGGGATTGAACACCTGTGTCGCTTACGTCATTCGACCTCTTATAATATTTAATTACCTTAAATTGTGTAAGAGTTTGTTGTTTTTGTTATTTTTTGGGGTTTAACGCCGATTTCAACATGTGTTATATCTCGGCGGTTAGTCCACCTAACCGGTTTTCCTGGATAACTAACCAGTAATTGCCAGTTCCTCCGCCAGTGACTGACTACTGTCCCCACATGATCTACTCTGAATAAGAGGTGAGAGACAAATGAACATGTGTAAGAGTTTGTAGCCGAAACTTGTTTTAAGGTATATGTTTTGAAAACAGCAAATGGCCAGATTGCTATTATGAATGTTAGATTAAAGGCAGTAGTATCTATGAATTTAAATAGAAAACGAAAGTAGCATGCAGACGGTGTTAATATATTGTGTTAAAATTTTGAAGATCATTGGAAATCATTCGAGTAACCGAGTACTCGATCGGAAAAATGACCGAGTACTCGAGTATTGATTTTGGTATTCGATGTCATCCCTACTTTCAACAGATCTGTATGCCTATTTTTTACACTGCTCATTGCAAAAACATGTATTTGCATGAATATGTACCAGCACATCATATTACATCATGAGTGATAATAGTTAATGATATCGAGACAAGAGTCTCACACTTAAACTGCCCTAAATACCTTTGTTTTCTCCGATAGTCTCATATTCTGTCCCCGCTTCCTTTTTTGCACTTGCGCCTGAAACTATTTTCAAAGAAGCAATTATTACTGACTACTGTTTTTCAACGAAACTTTATTTTACCAAGCTTTACTATATGTTTAATATGTTTGAAGATAATCTGCATTAAGAGAGAACATGAATATGACCATACCAAAAGACTTACATCTGAATAGATTTAAACACTTGGTACTGTAGCTTAGAGGAATATTTAAAGCCTTTCAACACTTTCAAATCTATCCTAGTTTTCATGTACATGTATTTCTAATTTGTACAATCGAATTTAGTAATATTACAGACCCAAATAAAGAAACTAGTTCTACTTCCAAATAATCCATATAAAAACATAGAAGAAAAGCATTTACCTGCTGCGACATTTACATAAGAAACGTTCAAATTTTCAGGCCTATTGCGACATCTGAAAAATTCAATTTGTTGCAAATATGTAACTTCATGCTCTTGATGACCTTTAAGCAGACTACAAACTACAACAAGTAATGTGTTAACAATATCACAGTTGTAAAATTCAGGCTATATTCAACTTAAATCAAACGTTACCGTTGTAAAAACAAAATATACACATAGACGCAACCATTATTTGTCAGATGGAAATAATGAAAACAATGAATTTTATCAGTCTATTTAGTTACCGGAAAACACCACTGCATTTATTCCTTCTGGGGACAAGTAATGTCAGGAGAATGCTCACGACAATCAGAAGGATCACAGCAACAACAGCCCCCGCAGTCTCGCCTTCTGACAACTTTAGAAAGGCATCTGTCTCTGCCTCATCAACAACTAGACCAATCAAAAAATAAACAGTACATCTGTTATATAGTGACTGTCATTTCATTGTATTGAGCCAAAGTAACTACGTAAAATATTACGTGCATACAGCCATGGCATCAAATAGCAGTTTAATGGACTCGATATTAATATTCATATTCTTTAATCTAATAGCTGGAATCAAATAACTGGCTGTTATGATATTACAATGAAAATGAAAGAGGATGCAACACTGCAAAATGTTCTAAAATGTTCATTAAGAGATTAGTGAGGTTTGTACTTCTATTTATATAGAGTAAAGTTGGTCATTTTTTTACAACTTTAACAACTTTAAACTTTAAATGTGATCGATACGAAATTTTATTTTTGTTTTCATTTACTTAGTTACTAAAGGTCAGTCATCACTGTGCTGTAGAAAAGATGCATATCAATAAAAATTTTAAAGCGATAATACAAATCAAATACTGTATCAACTACAGTATTTCAGTAAATATTGATAGTATAAAAACGTTTTGTTTGAAAATTCAAATAGCATTAGAAATTTTTATACGTTTTAACTCTTACCAGTATCGCAATACTTCCCTTTGCATCCAAACAACAACGACATGCTCCGTCAAATGCTTAGCTAACATAAGATATCGCAATATATTATGTATAAAAAATTAATTTTGAAAAATATTTTTCAATATCTTTTTTCTTTTAAATCTCGAATTAAGTGAAGGCGATGTACACATTTTATCTATATAAGTTAAACAATTAAAACAAGTTTATTTTCAGAACAAGTCTCTCCTTTCCATCCGGCATTACATGATAGGCATCTCCCGTTTTTCTTGTTGCAGATACCGTAACAGTTCGAATTACATGTGTTGTTGCATCCCGTTCCAAAGTACCCGTCAGCACATTCTGGAAGATGATATCATACCTGTAGTACTATATTTTGTGGTGTTTATAAAACTAGGATAAACATAGTTTAAGGTTCTCATGTCCATTCAAAGATAAGTTCAACCGGTATTCTGTATTTCTCTGTATTATATGTTATTTGGGTTTTTGAGTGAAATATGTGGATATATTACCTGCCAAGATTTTATATCACCCGAGCCGTTACCCTTCCCTGCCGAGTAAGACGATTTTAAAATCAATCATTGCTGTTTCAAATGAAACGTCGAAATACGATTCCCTTTAGGGTACCCCTTCACCTCAAAATGACGTCACAACATAACTTGTGCTAGCGAAAAGCGGTATTTTCCCAGAAGTGATATGTTTGTTTGAATATTAAATTTATATCTTTAATGAAAGCCACAAATTTTCGGTTAATATTTCCGCGCATTCAGTACAGATTATTTTCTTAAACTTTTTTTTATTTTTATTTCAATAGTTCGTCTATATAGATCTACATGAAGTATTTGCTTTCGTACCTAATGAATGTAAACAAAGGAAAAGGAAGAATTGATATCAAGGTTTGGCGAGGTCATATTTGTTTCAAATACTACTGAGAATATTTATCATTAATTACTCTATTTTGGTAAATATATTTTATTTGCCAATTAAAAAGTGTTAACTTGTTTATCGGAATTTACACTTTACAACATCGAACCGTACGCGCATCGTCACAGCGCATGTTGTTTACAACGTGGGGTACCCAAAGGGGGAATTTAATGTGCATATTACCTGTCTGGCTCGGTAATATCAATTTCTTTCGACGGATCAAAAGCCAATCAAAAAGGAGAAAAAAAATATAAAGGATAATAAAACTGTTTATCTAAATGTCATTTATCTTCAAAAATACGGATCTATTTCATACATCTGATCTAATAAATATTGCAGGGTTCTTAAGGGATATATGACCATAAATGGAATAATAATGGTTTGAACGATGGTAAATTCAACATTTTGATTATTTCTGAGGCAAACTTAAACAAAATATTTAGCCGGTAAACATGCTAAAGGATTCAAGAACAATAAACGTAAAAGAAAAAAATGGATATGTGCTTTCAATCAAATCTGATGGTAACTTTTAATTTTAACCATAACATATATGTTCACCTGTAGTGCAGAAACTTCCGACCCATCCAGCTTTACACGACATACATGTCCCTTGTGCCTTATCACAAATGTCATCACAGTTTTGACTGCACGTATTGTTACAACCAGTTCCAAACATGCCGTCGTGACATTCTGTAACGAACTCGCAATTTTTGTAATTTACAAATTTCACTAATCTAAGTGCCTAGTCTTATTTGCGACCTGTTTTCTAGCTTAGAATCGAGTAGATAACGGTAATGTCTGAATACATTATGAGGAAAACAAAAAGCTGAAATCATGATAATAAGCTAAACTACAATTATTACTAATACGAATACTTAAAAGATGCACTCTTCTTCCTTAACCTTTTAAATGCGAATAGAAAGCAAAGGAAAATGGTTTAGAAGATAATTAAATCGGTCGATACATTAAGACAGATATGCCTTTTCATACAGTTACTTATAAAAACAACGAATCAAGCCATAATACTTATTATAATATTTTAAAACTATCTTATTTTATAGGACAAAATTTCTTTCTCAAGAACAAAATTCTGTCTGAAAAATAAATTGCTTTCACATTCCGTTTGGTATTTATCTCGAGCGTAATCAATAAAGCTGCGTCCTGTTACTGCGCTTTTAAAATGTCTAAAGATTACCGGTAGAACAACGATCTCCTTTCCATCCAGCTTTACATGGCGAACACGACCCATCTGTTTTATTGCATTTTGTAATACAGTGATCACTGCAGATCTTACTGCATCCTTTTCCATACGTCCAGTCATCACATTCTATAAGTGAAGGCAATAATATTCCACATTTCCGTCATGGGGCGTTCTATAAGATCTCATCTTATCTTAGCTATAACTAAAACTAATAATATAATACTATAACATGATAGTTATCATCTTTTCTTCTTTAAACAAAATATTTAGCCGGTAAACATGCTAACGGATTCAAGAAAAAAAATGGACATGTGCTTTTAACCAAATCTTATGGTAGCTGTTTGATTTTTAACCATAACATATATGTTCACCTGTAGTGCAGAAACTTCCCATCCATCCAGCTTTACACGAAAAACATGTCCCTCGTTCCTTATCACAAATGTCATCACAGTTTTGACTGCACGTATTGTTACAACCAGTTCCAAACATGCCGTCGTGACATTCTGTAACGAACTCGCAATTCTTGTAATTTACAAAATACACTAATTTAAGTGCCTAGTCTTATTTGCGACCTGTTTTCTAGATTAGAATCGAGTAGATAACGGTGATTGCTGGATACATTATGAGCGAAACAAAAAGCTGAATTTATGATAATAAGCGAAACTACAATTATTACTTATACTAATACTTATAAGAAACATTCTTCTTCCTTACCCTTTTTAAATGCGAATACGGAAGCAAAGGCAAAAACAGTACATCAAGTTGGTCGATAAATTTAGACAGATATGGACTTTTCTTACTGTTAATTGTAATAGCAACTAATCATTGACAAGTTATTATACTTATTATTACATTTTTAAAACTTTCTTATTTTATAGGACAAAATTTCTTTCGCAACAACAAAAAACAGTCTGAAAATTAATTGCTTTCATATCCCGTTTGGTATTTATCTCGAGCGTAATCATTTAAGTGTGAGAAATGCATCTTGCTATTGCGTTTTAAAAATGTCTATAGCTTTCCGGTCGAACAACGAACTCCTTTCCATCCAGCTTTACACGGCGAACGTGATCCATCTGTTTTATTGCATGTTGTAATACAGTGATCACTGCATATCTTACTGCATCCTTTTCCATACCTCCAGTCATCACATTCTATATGTGAAGGTAATAATGTTCCACATTACCGTCATGGGGCGCTCTATAAGATCTTATCGTATCAAAGTTATAGCTATAACTAGCAATGCAAAATCAATAAGATTAGTGTCCCTTGATAAAACTTCATGAATATTAATTAAGCGCAACAGTCGGCCCAGAGTTGGTGCCTGATAAAAAAAACTAGCTTGGATGGAATCAGTCTCATATTAATATTAAAGATCAACCATTGAAAGGCTCGGAAACGCCTAGAATTTTCTAGAAATCGCTTGCTTTCTCAAAGGTAACAGGTCTTGAAAAATAACGAAGACGTTTTTTGTGTTTCCGGCCGATTTCGCTTAAGTTACTGATTGTATCTTTAAATCTTATGTATGTTTTAAAACATTCAGTCATGTTTTGATAAGATAACCACCGTAGAAGTAACGAAACTAATTGTTATTTGACCCATGTACAAATGTAAACAAAAAAAGATGGCGGCTGTTACGAAAGAGGAGTCATTCTGTCCCGATTGAATTTTTGTTGATTGCTGTGTGTCTGTAATTGTTTTTCCTTTTAATTTTAATAAAACTTATTTCAACAGTCGACGTGGCTTCCCTCTGTTATTTTTGCTTATATAAAGTTAGTTTAGTAACTTAATTTTTATAAAGTTTCGAAAACGAAAGAAGGTTATTCCATTGATTCGTACACACATTTCGCACCACGTTTTGAACGAGATATTTCTGCTGGCGTTTAAAGACCAAGCATTCTGTAAATTGTTGTTTTTATCCATTATATAGATGAATATTCGTTGTAATGCTTCTGGTTTGTTACGTCAATGACATCATGTTACAAAACATCGTCGGTGACCCCCGGTACATATTCCGCACAACTACATTATTTACCGTGGGATAATTGACTGCTGATTATTCGTTTTTATGAATATTTATTAGCAAAGGGATGTAACTCTTCGTCGAATGAGATGCCGCATTACAAATAGACACTCTTCAGTGTGGAGAGTAGGCATAATGACAAGTTACTTAAAATAGACGTATTTCCCAGGATTTAAACATAGGCGCGGAAGGCAAATTGTAACAAGTAATTTCACTGGCTGAGATTCCGCAAGGGAAATCTTACGGAAACCAATGAAAGTAGTTAATGAATTATTCATGAGTACGAAATTTTACCAGCCAATTGTCCCACGGTAGATAAATAGAGTGAAACGGAATGGATCGAACGTGGGTTTCCGACGATGGTTACAAAAATTAAAATAAAAATTAAAATTACTTTCCAATTACTCAGCCTTGATTATTGAATTTACAAATTACAGAGAATAGTGTATACGTTGGTTATTACATCCTATAGTTTTATGAAGTCTATGCTAAATTTACTGAAATGGGCTTAATTGTTTATTAGTTGTAGATAGAAGAACATAGAATGAGTGAGAATCTCTTTGACACAGAGTCTGACATTAATAGTGACAGAGACTCTCTGAGAGAGTTTATACTTATATCAGATAGTGATGTATCCACTCAAACAACATCCGATTATGACGAACCTGTAGATCCTTTGTCAACATATGAAGAGTTTTCATCTACATTGGAGAAACAGCCAACTGAGTCCCTTGATTTAACCACAAAGGTCAGTGGTAGAATGCTTGAAATATTTTGCTATTACACAATATTATTTTCAGGCATAAAATGAAGAATGCATAAAGTAAATCATTAATTCCATATAGGGATGCTGTTTTAACCATAATTTTACTTCTAAAAAAACCTCTTTTAAGTATAGGTATTCTATATAATAAAGTGGCTGTTATAAGCAGGTGACTGTTAAAAAAGATGTATTGTTTCCATTAATTCTATTAAATAATTCAAAGTTATCAATGACTGTTTTAAGTATTGTCATACTTATTAAAACCTGTTTTCAGCTTTGATAACACTATTACTAAAAGTGGCCATTTTAAGCAGGTGTTTGTTTAATGATGTATTTAGTAGTAAATGGTTATAATGGATACTAAAATAATGATTGCTGGAGGTAGAAGATTTCTCAGTAAAGATACCATTTACCAGTTACATTTTCCAGTTAGTTATAATCTTCTTTTCATTGCAAGTTGTTATTATGGTATTTTGTGATCAACGTTAATTTTGTGAATGACAAGATATAAGTAGAGAGAAAACCAGAAATTTAACACACTGTAAGTGATTTTTGGTGTTTTTTTATACTAAGGAAGTGTTTATAATAAAAAAAAGTGACAGATTATCATGACTTAGGCCTGTTTTATCAAGTATAAAAATTAGGTCAACATTTATGGTATTTTGCTGAAGGAGAATTTTCGTGCAGATATATAGTGTGTGTGCACAAACAGCCATTACTTCTATTATAATTGGAATATCTCAGATGTTTTTTGCTGTTTTGTAAACAGGAAATATGCATCTTTTAAGAATTGCAACAACTTTGAGTAAAATTTCAAGTTGAAAAAATCATGTTGCATTGCTACTATAACTAATAAAATAATAAAGAAACTACTATAAGATAAATAGTTATCATCTTTTCTTCTTTGTATACCTTTTTTATCTAGAAAAAATGTAACTAAATTGTAACACATTAACTATATTTTGAAATGTTCGACTTCAATAAATAGTTATTTAAATGTGATTAATTTGAAGTACTTAACTTTTGATATAAGGTCGGCTTATAGAGCATTTATATTTATTAAATGAACAATAAGCATCGACACACAAGATATTTTAGTAAGATCTAGACATTCGTTTCTCTCTACGCCAGTAAACATGGAACAGCTTTGACGAAGCAAATCAACGTTTCTTTGGCTAAGAAACAATAACGAACTCTTTTAATACAAATGGCGGAAACAAGACAAGGGGCGACAAATCCCATAACCATACTAGGGTAAAACTCGGTTAAACCGTACCATACAGTTTCTTCTATTTTACAAGATAGAAAATAATCTCAATCAGATAGATAATAAAAACATCCAGTTATAAGTGCTATGGTTTGAAAAATGATGACCTAATCCCACGAATGTGAAAAGTATTTAACTATGGATCAGATTACGACTACAGAAAAGAAAACAACATTGTAAAATGGTAAACTGTTCACTGATGTCAATACGGATGTAACCGGGGTGTAGTATAACTACGACGGTGATAGAGTTTGATATACCATTTATTAACATACGGACGGACGAAGACAGTATAAAGAGCCAGAATCGTCAGTGGTTTCATTAATTAATAAATTAATGTAAGGGTACCAAAGTAATAGGTACAACTTAATGTAGAAAAGAGATGGTCGCGAGACCATCCTCTCACACTGAGGTCCCTAGTAGTTCTGCGCGGATACAAAGGTGCGATGGCGGGAAGTTAGTAGTGCAGAGGTGATATGGACGTGAATAGGACTGAGCATTCACTGAAAAGTTCTCACTCCAATCACTCATACGATATACAAACAATAGAACAATACTCGAACTGCGCATGAAATATACAATAGTTTGGTGAACATATATCACACAGTCAGTAAACAATGATGTATATACCCTAAGCTGAAGTTATTAAACCAGTCTAGAGACACAAGGCCAGATCTACCAATCTGCAAGACTACAACATAATTACAAGTAAAATAAATACACTGGGCTACACATTCCCCCTCTTTAGAGAAATGGCTCCAGACATTTTTAGAATCTGTTGTAGTAAACAAAATAAAATAAAAATATTTTCTTAGCAAAACAATTATTACGTCTCGCTGGTAGATCTGAAAAAAAAACATTGAACACATATTTAAAACACAGAAAAAAACATTTATTGTTAAAATCAAAGTACCATTACTGTCTTGATAACTATTTGAATTTATTCTGAAAATATATTTAACTGCGAAGTATGAAGAGTGGAAGTCTGAAATACAAAATTCTAATTTAATCAAAATAATATAAGCTTGAACATCATGGAGAAATTCTGAAATTGATGTGAAATGATTTCTATTAGTAAAATACAATTTCAATTCTTATCTGGCAAAAACTAAGATCTAACCTATTGACCTAGTTATACACTTCTATTATTCTTACTGTTATACAACTGTAACTTAATTTATGAAATGCTATAGATAAATGCTGAAAATAATTAGATTTAAAGGTGTACTGGTAAGTCCTACATGAATGTAATTAAAGGGACACACTCAATCTTATTAGCATTAAAGGTACATGACTGAATTAAGCAGATCTAATGGTATACAATGTAAAATAAACAATATATAACTGAAATAAACTAAAGGTACCATGCAAATAAAATAATGAATGCACAACATGGGAAGCACAGATACCTTGCAAAAGATACAAACAAGTATAATTACAGATTTCCCACTATATGGAAGCTGCAATAGAATTAAAACAATAAATTCATTAAAGCCGGGTTGCTGCTAACCTGTTGTGATTTCTGAAATACAACAATATGAATTAGAGCAAAATGAACTGACACAGATTTTCAAAGAAAGTAGCATGAAATAAGGTTTTCATATAAAGAAATCTGTTATTACTACAAACAGAAAATGAAAACAACATTATTTATGCATAAACAGTGCAAATTGGGTGTGGTATTATAAAAATATCACATTTACACAAAAACTTCTTGTCCTGTGTCATTAAAGCCTATGTCTTCTTGAGGTGGAATTTCAATAATTGGGGTGACCCATGATCCATATCTGTCTAGGGGCTTCCTTCGACGGACCGGACGAGGTTCAACGGTTGGTTCTCTCTCAGGCTCCGGTTCAGTGGAAGTAATTCCAGTATACCCTGTTGAGGCATGGTCCTCAGTTGGATTAGTTGAATCCGGCACATCCATAGAAAATAAAGTAGAGGAAGGAACCTCTTCTGTAACATTTTGCTCAAGCCCAGTGGAGGTGGTTTCCTGAGTCTGTAGAGTCTCCGGTACTCCATGGGTGGCACTCTGGATGGTCGTTTCATCCAACGTTGTTTGAGTTACTGATCTGGGAGCTGGGTTCGGATAGTTTGGTGGACGGAATGGTGGTGGAATATATCCACTGTACTGTAATCAAATTAAAGTTTTAAAAATAATAAGTTTTAAAAATTAATTAATTTCCCAACATATTAATAGTCATAGTTAATAAGGTGGGTAATTGGAACCATTTTAACTGCATGTTTACTTAATACATAATAGTCCTTCAAATAAGGAGGATTCCTTTTTCGATTAGGTCTATCATTAGAAACATTTTCAGCTGAATGAAATGTATCATTAGAAACAGCTTCAACTGAATGAGGTGTATTACTATCAAGAGGTTCATCCTCATCACCAAAGCTACTTAGATCTAAATCATAATTCACTGTTTGTGCAGTATCACTTTCCTTATCTACAGTGGTTTTCTGATTCGCATCAGCGGGTTCACTTTACACAGGTGGAATAAAGCTAGGAATATGAGAGTGTATATGTGGACTAACAAGCGACATCTCTGTATCATCATCAACACAGTCAGGTTCTTGTGGGATTCTGTAATTTGACTGGATTTCACTGTCAATGCGATAACACTCAGATTGTTTCACTTTGTAAGATGTAGCACGTAACTGATTTCCAGTAAATTTTTTGATGACGCACCATTCACCATCAAGCAATGCAACAAGATATCTGTTTCGGGCGCGACTTTTCTGTTTATCCAAATATAGGTTAACCAGATCCCCAACACTGACTTTGTTTGATCTGCGTTCAAGATCTGAACACTTAGATTTCTCACCGCATGCATAATTCTTTTCGCGAATATTATGTTGAATCAGAATAATATCACGATCAGTTAATGGAATCTGTTCATGAGTAAACTGGTCCCTTTGTGCTGACAACCCTTGCTTGCGTGAATTAAGTCATGAAAGGCAAATTGAAAGTTCTAAATGAGACACAGAACCACCACTAGGTTCAAAACGCAACAGTTTAGTTTCAAGTTCAGCAATGGCCTTTTCAGCAACAGGGTTCTTGTTATTATTCTTTACCCTTCCAATCTGAAGAGAGATGCCATATTGGTCTAGAAATTTATCATAAAGATCATAAAGGTGCAGTATCTACGCAAGCGGTCGCATTTGGGCCATCTAGCGGATGCATTCCTAACAGCAAACTCACTAAGTTATTGTGAAAAGTGTCATGTTTTTATCATCAATTACGCACGCGGACGTGTAAGATGTGACTGTCTCACGAACGATAAGTATTAGTTGTCGATTCCGTTTCATGACATCTGCGGTAAAGCTTAAACCGACGCGTTCTGGGGGTTCTTCAGAAGATTGTTTTATAAGATTGTCACAAAATTGTTTCAATGAAGCGCATGTATGACAACATGCACACACTCTGTCTATTGCCTTTGAAAGGTCTATAGCGTAAAAGTGGCGTTTAACAACTAACTGTAACTGATGTTTTGTAGGTTGGCCAAGTTTCAAATGTAAGGCGGTGACCAAGCTATCCACTACACTACGCGGCACTATAATAAGGTCGGCGAGAGATAAATGGATCACTGCGTCTGACAATGAGTAAACCGTCAGTCGCATCTGAAGCAACACCAAGATACCGTTTAACGTCTTTTACCTTAGTTTGTTTCTTGGAGGGGCGCGTACCTTGTTTCAAATAGGATCTTTCCACGCAGATCTAGATGTGAACGGTAACAGGCTGTTATTTTAAATGTAGTCCTTAAGGGTAACTGATCTGATTACTGAATCTTCAAGCCAACTAATGAACGAACATACTTGACATCGGGGTTCTAAGCACTCAGCAGCATTTCTACTGGCCAAGTCCAACTGAATGTTAGCTAATCCGGAGACATGTTGCACACTGATCTGGAAACGACTAACCACTGACAAAAATGATGTTACGCGTGGGCTGGCAGAAAATTCACCGCGATTACGTTTTTGTGTAGCTTGCACACATGGTTAACTATCAGTGAGTAAGTGAGTTTTTTGTTTAGATTGAAACAAGAATGGCGCGAAATGTTTAATTGCGGCGGCAATACTCAGTACTTCAATTTCACAGGGTAGCCATGTAATCTGATGTTGTTTAGCTTTGCACTGAAGAAGCCCGCAAGTAACAGGTTGCTGTCCCGGTTTACATACAGAGTAGCACCAATACCATGTTTTGTAACAGAACCATCAGTGACAATCCACAACTGGTCTTCGGCCCTTAGAAGCGTAATAGATCTGTGTTTGTTCAACGCTTGCTGTGCTGAACGAAATTCATAAATTAAATCATCTGTTCATACTAATTTTTCACGCGATTCTTTCCCAGACAAAAATGATTCCAAAGATGCCAAATATTCTGCACATCCTGGTAAGACTCTTGCAAGCAATTTGTAGGCACCGATGAACGAAGATCACGAACTGAGGATGGTGGCGCACATGTCTACAAAACGGCAACGTTGTTTGGACTTGCGGAGATCTGGCCATCCTTCAAAATCTAACCAAGTATGGTAGATTTACACAGACATGTAACAGTTTTTGAAGGAACAGGCGTAGGTTGCACTTCCTTAATGCTTTTAGGACTTTTGTCTAGTCACAAATAAGTTCTTCAATGTTCTTCGTCTGCTAATTTTGCGACACAGCCATCTTGCAAACAGTCATCCAGAACGCGACACATCAATTCTTCAAGAGCAGTTTCAGAGCCAGGTATGCCCATAGCACTCCTGGTGTACACTCTAACCCCACGAAATGGTGTAGCTACACCACAGTATTTCATTGACGAACGCGACAGCAAAATGCACTAGTCAGTTCGGCAACAATTATATACTTCCATTGACCAATCGTTCTCAAAACAGAGTCCACATCTGGCATTAACGAAGGCTGTAGTTTACTATACTGACCAACCTCTGCAAATCCGCTTGATGACTTCTTGATCAAAAATGAGGGATTTAAATATTCAGCAGAAACACCAATATCTTCTGGTCGTTTAAATACACCATTTTTTCTAATTCATCGAAATTCTCTTGCAGTTCAACGAGTTTATCTCGACTATATTGATGAAGTCGTCCAATACGTTACGGGGTTGTGTTGGTCCCATATTTACTACGGCTTCAAAAGGTCTTTCTGCACCATTATAACCCTGTATGTCGATACTGAATACTTCATCGTGTTCTCTTAGTAGCTCTTGTAAATTTTTACACGCTTCGTTACTAAGAATTTACTCAGGATCAAGCTTGACAGTGTCAGAGCAGGGGCGTAGCAAGGCCTTTCGAATGTGTACGCAGAATCGTAGGGGGGTCAGGGGGCATGCTCCCCCGGAATTTTTTTCTGTAGATCGAGTCAGGAGCGTTTTGGCGGGTTTTTTGCATAAAATAAGTAATATTTTTTTACCAATTTTACTCGATTTTTGTTTTACTTTTTCTTATGGAACATCTACTAACAACTATTCAAAAAGATTTTCTGGACCAATGTGTACGCAGCTGCGTATTCTGCGTACTGGTAGCTACGCGCCTGCAGAGTGATACTTGTTTGTACTTGCTATCGATGTTTTAGGTATTTCAAGAGTTTCATCAGTGACCGACGGAACACATGTATTCAAGATTTGGCAGACATGATCATTCCTTCTTAGTTGTTGTGGTTCACATGTATCATTACGCAATCGAATTTTTCCTGCATCTGACTCAGCGATTCGAAGACTCGGCAATTCAAAAGTACCAACTGGAGTATTGTCACCGCGCCTTTCAGCAGCCAGAATACAGTCATCCATAAAATCTGAGGGCACATCAAGTTCAACATAGTCCCCCGGCCAAATAGTACCAGCCTTAGCTCGCAAAACAAATGCCTGAGTCCTTCTCATGCGATTTTGCTCCTTTTCAGCAACGCAAAACCCATAGCTGATAGTGTCATCCTCAATAGTAATTTGCTGTTTTGCTGGTCTGACGGATATGTCATTACATGTCATGAACGGAATACCAGCAAGTATATCACTGTAAAGATAACTTACGACAAGAGCTTCTAAATGCAGATCTCTGTCTTGTCTACTTAATGTAAGTCTTGTTTCACCTATCACTTCTAATGGTGTAACACCATCAGCTTGGCAAGCACTTTGATCACTTTTTGTAACAATGGCCCCAATACGATTTGCGATTGAGGCTTTAATCATGCTAGTTTTAGCACCCGTATCAAGTGTAAGTTGCAAAGAAAATGTTTTTTTTTTAATTATGGCGATTGTCTAGTGCTAACAAGTCGCGAAGTAGCAACTGCCCTTAACTTATTGGTGTTGTCATCAGTTGCTTGAGCTGTATCGTCATCACTAGCCTCTGATGATGAATCATTAGTTATGGTCTGACGGGTTTTACTCATAAATAAGCGATCTTCATGAGGAAGGTCAATGCAGGTACTAAGATAGTGTTGAAAATGCCGCCCTGCCTGTTTACACAGAATACAAGATTTTGATGGGTTTTTTTTTAGTTTTGATTTCACGACGATGCTCTCAAAACTTTAGCTTCAGCAGCGGAATGTACTTCATCTAATAGCGTGTCCAAAGCAAGCGATATCTCTGGCTTCAACGAAGCGAGTGTCTGTGAACGAAACTCTGTGCCGTATCTTTGTTTAATAAGCGCTGGAAGTTCTGGGTGGACAAGTCTCAACCAGGTTAACACAATTAGATTTTCAATTGTAGGGGAGATGTTCTCATTATTGCGCCTCAATGAATGATGCAGCGTACAAATCACAAGGTTAAAAAGGGAAGAAATTGTTTTTTGTTTTGTTTTATTTTTTTCAAGAAAATTAAAGCATCACAAAGTAAAACTCTCAACATTTTTAAGCACTATTGATTTTTTCGCTGTGGCTTGCTGACCACTGAAGGTTGCACGCTGACCATGGAAAACTTGGGAAGAAGGTTTACTTTAAGAGAACATATTATACTTCCATCTAGTGTATTTATAAATATATTCAGTTGTATTAAAGGCGATCTAGTTTCATTCAATTTCCTACACTGTATTCATATATCTGAATCGTCGTCAGATATATATTCCTTTCTCTTCAAAGCACGTTAAACATTGTACACCTCATTTAAAGGGAAAAGCTATACAGGCACCGGATTTTCAAAACAAATCCTTTAAAATGTGCACCAGAATGACAGACTTTGAAACTTGTAGTGTAGTAGTTGGTAGTGAATATACATAAACAAGAAACAATTCAGTTCCAGTTATCAATATTTTAATTCCACAGTACTGTACTTCTTATGTATTTTGAATGCCAAGCTGGTCATTTTATAGTTATCATTTCGCACTTAAAAAGTTCTCGGTTCAGCTACTCTAAAACAAAGCTTTCTAGTCTCTAACCTACAAATTAACATGCGGCCAAATGGCCCCTGTTTTCGGTCTAATGCCCGCTCTCCATTCAAGCTTCTGCAGTCCTCCTTCTATGCAGAATGACCAGACGGGATATTAATTAAACCTACATATAATCTGACATATAGCCTAGTTAACTCCATAACAAGATCACATCTACATTTCGTGTACTAGGATGACAACTTTATTTAATGTAACATATTCTTATAACTTGAACGTAACAGCGAGTACAAAGTAGATTCCATGTTTTCTTATTTAAAAGTACAATAGAAGTACTAGAGAGTTCACATTCTGTATTTTGGATTAAAATGGCCTTTGGCTAGTAAATTTTTGGCACCTACATGACACATATTTAATTTTAACTTGACACCTAGGTTTTGTACAGAAGTTATAATATTTGGTTATTGAACATAATTCTAATAGTCGCTGAAAAGAAACAAGGCATCAATGTTTCTTGGACAATCATAAATTATATCTTATGATTCTGGTCAATTATTTATTTTACTTTTATTGGGAAGCAAATCTTTGCAGCTTATATTTATCCCTTCTCGATGACTGCTTCCCCGATTCTAACCAGTGCTCGCGGCGAAAATAGGGAATAACAGCTTCCAATTGTGTTTGATCATTTCCACGTGATCAAGTTGTAAGTTTCTACAACTTTTTCAGATTTTTTTTTATTTCAACAAAGTTTCAAGAAATAGTGTCTTTAACAAGTATTTGTTAAAGCTTGTACTATATAACTGCATACATTATGTCTTAACAAATACTTTGTTAAACATAAACCAAATTGTTTTGGTGTAATATCAAGGCTCTTTAACAATTATATGTAAAGATCGCTTTTGCTTAGACTATCATCAATTGGACATCAGAGTTTAACAAATCTTTGTTAAACTATTCTCGTCACTTGACACAGATGTGAAAAGAAAATCGGCTGAATTGTTAACAATTATTTGTTAACATCTCTGTTCGCTGTTACTGAATCTACCGTCAGTCAGAGTTTAACAAATCTTTGTTAAAGCTTATACCATTCTCAGTGAAAGAGATGCAGAAAGAAAATATGCCGAATTGTTAACAATAATTTGTTAACATCTCTGTTCTCTGTTACTGAATCTACCATCAGTCAGAGTTTAACAAATCTTTGTTAAAGCTTATACTATTCTCTTCACTTGACAGAGATGTGTAAAGAAAACTGGTCGAATTGTTAACAATAATTTGTTAACATCTCTGTTCTCTGTTACTAAATCTACCGTCAGTCAGAGTTTAACAAATCTTTGTTAAAGCTTATACTATTCTCTTCACTTGACAGAGATGTGTAAAGAAAACTGGTCGAAATGTTAACAATAATTTGTTAACATCTCTGTTCTCTGTTACTGAATCTACCGTCAGTCAGAGATTAACAAATCTTTGTTAAAGCTTATACTTTTGTCTTCACTTGACAGAGATGTGGAAAGAAATTTGGTCGAACTGTTAACAATAATTTGTTAACATCTCTGTTCACTGTTACTGAATCTACCGTCAGTCAGATTTCAGAACATAACAAATATTTGTTAACGATTATATGAGAATCATCAGTCGGCAAAGATATTCAATGGGCATCGGCTGGATATCAATGATTTTAACAATATCTGTTAAGATGTTTAATCTTTAATGTATTAACATTCTGATTTCAGAAATAAACGAACCTTCATAAAATTTTATCATTGTGATTATTAGTTATTAATGATGAAGAATAAACATCAAAGTGATGCATATTTCCCGTCAACATATTTGTCAAAAAAGCTAAAATACTGATTTTGTAGGTCGACGTTTAGTGGTGTCAAAAAACGTGTTTTTTTTTCAAGTACACCAACAAAATTTTAAACATTTATATTTTACAAATACCAAATAAACGGCAAATTAATATGCAGGTAATATACGATTCTAAAGTTATTTTGAAAGGATATTTTGATGGCAATTTGCTACTTCAGTACATTCATATTTTATCAGTATATATTTGACGTAAATATCATACTGTACGGTTTTTCAGTTAGTTGGCTTCGTTCTTTAACAAAACAATTCTTTTCATAAATAATTCTTCCTTTTTTCCTTTATAGTTCACATTCTGGTGATGAAACTGATTAAAGTGAACTTGTGTTTGTGCATAGTCCTTGCTGTCCTTTATTCAGCTTACATCGCCTGTAAGTATTCGACTATAGAAGTTTTTAATTAACCATATTGTCATAATTATAAACATGCAAAGCATCGGAGCCTCAAATCCACATTGCTACTTTGTACACCAGCAAAGTGTTTCGCGCATTCTAAGATTTAAAAAGCAGGTTTCTGGAAGGTTATAAAACAGCATAAAGTTTGACAAAATATTTCAAGTGTAAATAACATAATAGTTTTATTGGTTTCAGATATGCAAGGCTTTAGCGGATCATTAACAGAGGAGAAGACAATGTATGCCTTGAGAGGTAAGTTTATTCTGTGTTTATACGAATATGATATACGAATTAATGTCTGAGGGAGACATGTTCCCAATGGCAACGTGTAGAGTCTATCTATCAAATGTACCGAATTCAGAAAATAAACGACGGTAAAATTCGATGTGCTCAACAATATAATATGATAATTGAAACAAAATGTACCATGTGTCAAGTGTTGTAATGATGTTTCGCCTCAATACATGTAGTTACTAAAGCACCGTAGCTCTTCATTTCATCTATGTGTACTTTTTATTTTATTTCAAGAGGTTGTTACATAAAAACAAATTCAATGACACAGTTAAGCCAATCCATGTTTATGTGTGTGTTCAAATCGTTAATACTTTGTTATTATGGTCGCAGTGAATCATCGTTCAAGGATATGCCTAGAGAAGTTTAATGAAACACTAGCAGACAACTTAAAGTTTGTTGAAAACTACCCAAAAGGAGTAAGTGGCCAATATTTGTCGAAACTTCAAGGGAACCTGACTGTACCAAAAAATATTGTACCTTTTCCGGCTATTGCAACGGCGATGGATAGCATACATTACCCTGAATCCATGGGACTTTTTCATTCCATCCACAAAACTATTATGCGATATCCAAAATATAGGGGTAAAGTGAAAATTGTTGTCTACGATCTTGGATTGACAGGGCGCCAGCTCAAGACGGTATGACAATAGAGTCTTCTGTCTGCAGTAAGAGGGTTGAAAGGAATATTCTGTATAAGAAGCCGACGGTTAAACGCAAGACAAACAGATAAACTTAATATATATATTTTACAGTCTTCTTTCTATAATAAACTAGATATGAATCTTATCGTCAAACAGATTTTTTTCGTTTTAATAACCAAGAAAGTGAAGTACGATATTATATACGTTAAGCTGAAGGCAAAATGCTTGTGCGAAGTTCAACTATTTCCTTTTGCAAAATTACAAGACAAAAATTGCAAGACAAAAAGATAAACAAACAAGTCATATATAGTTAGAGCCTTTTTCTATAATAAAATAAATATGAAATTTTATCGTCAGACAATTTTTTTTCGTTTCAATAACTACGAAAGTGAAATAAGATTTTATATACGTTCAGTTGAAGGCAAAATGCATGTACGAAGTTCGACCATGTCCTTTTGCAGAATTACAAAACAAAAAATGCAAGACAAAAAGATAAACTAACATATTTAATTTACGGTCTGTCTTCTATAGTAAACTAGATATGAAATCTTATCGTCAAACAAATTTGTTTCGTTCTAATAACCGAGGAATTGAAATAAGATTTTATATACTTTAAGCTGAAGGCAAAATGCATGTACAAAGTTCGACCATTTCATTTTGCAGAATTACAAGACAAAAATTGCAAGACAAAATGATAAACTAACAAGTCACATGTATTTTACAGTCTTTCTTCCATAAAAATCTAGATACGAAATCTTATCGTAAAACAGATTTTTTCGTTTCAATAACCAACAAAGTGAAATAAGATTTTATATACTTTAAGCTGAAGGCAAAATGCATGTGCGAAGTTCGACCATTTCCTTTTGCAGAATTACCAGCGCATATACGACAACTGGACAATTTTGCTTTTAAACCAGTTATAGTTCAGGTAAATCTATAAGTATAACTCAATGATAAAGACGGTGTATGAAAACGTACTTAAGTGTATTACAAGATACGACAATTAGAATGACGAAAAATGCACAATTAACTGTTTTTGTTTTCAAATGTTTAAATCATTAATGCTTTATACTCAGAATGAAAAAATATGATTTTAATTTTAAGAACATTTCATTTTGTTGGTCAAGTCTAAAAATAATGTTCATGTTTTGTTATTTTTTTTTCTCTTGATAGATGTTACTGGTGGAATTCGGTTTTGTCTGGTGGGTGGACACGTCAGTTCGTTTTCAGACCGCAAATGTAGACTCTGCCCTCAATTTTGCCATCAGAAACAGCATACTTTTCTATGTCAAATATGATGTCAGCAAGTCATATACAGTCGCTAGACAGACAGATGTTCAAACATTCACGTATCTGAATGAGGATGCTTGTAAATTCCGTAACTTTTCGGAAACCGTCGGAGGATTCGTTTTGTTTTATTTTGATAATGTTTCAAGAACATTGGTCTCAGCTTGGACGTCGTGTGCTTTAAACAAACAATGTATTGCTCCAGAGTTTTCAAACCACAAGAGAACATGCCACCTTGAGCAAATGCAAGATGGGAGGTGTCACAGATTTGACCAGTCCGTGTTGAGTATTTTGACGCGTCGTTTATATCGCGACACCGATCATTATCCGGTAGACAGTACACTCCGAAATATATATGTAATCAAGAAAAGTGAAATTAATCATTATTTTGAAACCTGCATTCCAATGTTAAAGTGTTTATATTAACTGAAATATTAAACATACTTTAAAAAAAACTTTTTTGAAACAGCTTCAGTGCTTTTCTTACTAAGTTACGAAAGTAATTTCCTATAAAACTATTTTGTTTTCAACTTATCTTTGTTTATTTTTTTTCATTTAGGCGGAAGTATTGGTTTAAATCTAGAAGTAGGTATTAAAGAGAATCATTCAGATTGCGAGAATATGTTTCCTTATCAAAGGAAAATGAAAAGTATATGTAAAAAAATCACATAAAAAATGAAAAATTGTAAATGGATATTTATCAAAATAAGTATTGGCGAATATTAGTGACTTAAATAATCTAAGATCGTCTAAAGTTGAGAAGAAATTTTAACAAACTCAGATCTTCGTCTGTGGAATGATGAATGATAATGCTGTAAATATTTAAAATTGCCAATCAAATCTAGCTGAAATATCTTCGTCTGCGAAGTGAATCGGACAACAATGTGAAGTGAATCAGACAGCAATGTGAAGTGAATCGGACAGCAATGTGAAGTGAATCGGACAACAATGTGAAGTGAATCGGACAGCAATGTGAAGTGAATCGGACAGCAATGTGAAGTGAATCGGACAGCAATGTGAAGTGAATCGGACAACAATGTGAAGTGAATCGGACTACACTACCGATAAAAGCCGTTTCAATTTTGAGTTTTTTTTTTCATATTGAGTTAAAACAGTTAAAAATACAAGCAAGGACCAACATTTGCCTAGGAGAAAGAAATAAAGTTTTAAATGTTAAGAACAAACAAGTCATAAGGTCAGCGAAATAAAAGTTTGACCATGATTGTTCCCCGCGATGATGTTGATGTCATTGAAGTCACATTTTGATAGGTCGAGTATATCACTAATCAAGGATGTGGTTAAAACCGGCAAAATTGAATAAATAGAATTGACATTACAAATGACAAATTACCTTCTTGTATTATTCTAAATTTAGTCTTAAATAAATGAAAAGGACTATGAGAAATAAAGGTGTGAGAAATACTTTTTGTATCTTTTTCAATCACATTTGATAATTGAGTTCGTAATCAAAATTAAATACAAACGTAACAGTTGTATACTTTTAGATATCATAAAATTTCTAACAGATAAACATAATGTTGTTGTTATTTTCTTTAAACATTGCAGATTACCTTTTCCACATATTCGTTCTAAACGAAGGTTAACCATCAAAAAACAGAAAATAATGATCATAAAAAACTTTAATTTGTTGTTGTTTCTAATATGTTACAATTACAGGAATACTGAAACACATTTTCACGTTAGTGTGGGAATTATATTGGCGTTGTTTGCTGTTAGTGTCATAAGGTCCTTGTATGTAGGTAAGAAATAATAACAGATTTCTGTCTTTTCTTAATCTTATATATTCGTCTTCAGATGATTGTGCACTGTTATCTTTATGGTGACTTTTTTTCGTCATATAAATGAAGTTTGATATATTTATACCAAAAATGTAGAAAAAAACTGTTATCTCGCGCCTCTAGGAGATCATTTCTTTATTTTCCAGAAAACGTTGACGTTTAGGCGACTTATAATAGTGTAGTTTATAAATGTGCGTAACTGGTAAAACCATCACAAAAAGTGTGATCATGAGTCGAACTTTGAGACCCTTTTGCTGCCTTAAATTAGTTTACGTTGTTGGAATCCTGACGACTATGAACTTCAAATAAATGTATCGCATTTTACGAATAAGCTAAAATTTCGCCGAGTAAAAGCTTTAAACAAACATTAACATTTGTCATAATTGTTTTCTTTATTTGTAGAAATTCTTATTACTGATGAAGACGAAGGACTTGCAAACCTATATTCGAACAAAAGACGTAACTTAGATAATATGCAAAGACTGACATCAGATATCGTTAATTCAAAGCAAATTGACATAAGCGATTTAGAGAACTAATACAGTGGTAATAGTTTCTATTGACCTAATGGATACAGATCCCGGTTATTGTCAGTGAATGATCTAAAAACTGATTTAACATAATATTTTCCTGACTGGTAGAAGAAGTCACAGTATTATAATATAATTCATTTTTGTATTTCTTTATGGTAGGAGCTTACGCAGTATACATAACAGCATTATGTTTTCATATACTTCGCTGAAAGGAAATTTGCATTCTTGATTGCTTTCTTACCTTCTTGCTTGCTTGTTTCATACTGACTAACTTACTGACTGATTGGTAACGTAGCTCGTATATATCAATTACAGTTTTCGACAGGGGATGCCAAGAGAAGTTCAATTAATCTTTAGAAGACAATCTCAAGGTCATCGACAACTATCCTGGCGGGGAAACTGACTTGTATATGTGGAAAATCGGAGGCAATTTACGGAGCCCATAAAGAGACGAAATAATATATATATATATATATATATATATATATATATATATATATATATATATATATATATATATATATATATATATATATATATGTGTGTGTGTGTGTGTGTGTGTGTGTGTGTGTGTGTGTGTGTGTAACCGGGTCTGTTATTTCCATTCTAAGGGAAATAACTCATTTTATTAATAATTCAGTTTTGTGAGGTTTAAAGGTGGCTTATCTTGCAGGCTTGTTTAAACTTCATACTTATCTTGACTTTTACTATACAGAGTAATCTGGATTTGTCACAGTTCGTGATTTTTAATTTTCATGTGATTTTTTGTCTGGGAAAATTGAACTGGCAGTCAGCCATATTACTTCTTTGTGTGAAGGTGTTAGTTGAAATTGATGATCAAGTTCTACTTGTTCATAGTTTGTAATTGTCCAGAAGGTTGATAATTCTTTGCTTTAAATACAAGGAATCACATTAAATGTAATAATGTATTCATTTGCTGTAAATATTAATATTTCTCAGAACTTTGATAATGGAAAGTTGTTAGATTAATGACTGAGTTTCAGAACAGCTTTAATTTGTAGATTTCATTCACATTTCTATCTTTTATTCACTCCTAATAATTAACTTTGTAGTAACAGCCACCCACCAGTATGAGAGAGGAAAACTATTTTGTACAGTGCTGATTTGGTTCGATGACTGATTGTAGAAGTTAATTAATTAAGAAGATCACTCATCCCATAGATGGTAAGCGATTGATTGTGCTGTTCATGTTTATTATTATTATATATGTTTTACAGTATTTTAGGGCAGAATAAATCAAGAGGCCACTAGACGCGTCTACGAGAGAAATGTATTTGTATTGTATATTGTCTGTAATGTGTATTATGTAAAATTCATTATGCCATATGATTTATTATCTTTTTATATTGATTTCTAAGTGTGTTGTTGTTTGACTGAAACGATAATAATCATAATTATATAGAAAGAACTATGGCCTTTGGGTGTAAACTTGCCACTTGAACCTCGAACCCATAACCTCTGGAGTGTATTGGACTATTACACACACACACACATATATAAGCTTAGAACAAATGCTCTCCCTGTGGTTGAGCATGTTTAAATTGGCCCCCACCCCAGGATACTTTTTTATTTTATTTTAAATACATTAGTTTAAATATTCTTATCAGAAACCAAGACCGGCTTTATTATAACTCATTTTCATATATTGATCATCATGCTATTTCGAGGAGAAACAATTAAACTCAAATTCAATTTGACGCTTTCAGTGCGACATCTGTTTAACTTGGAAATAATAACATAATAATAAAGTATTTCGAACAGATTCTTCGTTTCGGCTTGCAATGCCTAACTGATTACACATTAATGATGAAGTTCCCGATCAAGAGAATTATTAGACTTAGATATCTGATATTTGGACTTTCAATAATAATTGTTGGTTTAATTTTTTCACAAACGGGAAAAGGTAGGTGGCAGTTTGCTTCAGTTTCATTTTTTGTGAACGCAGGTAGCGCTGTGTGAGACCAAACTGTGCCAGACCGTAATTTATTGTCCATTCTGGTGTTTGGACTTATTGTCTCGGTTTTATTATGTAAGCGTTACAAGGCATGAAATGTTTGCTCTAAGAAATCAGTATATTCTTCAATTTAAGTCGATACATAATGTTCAAAGCTATAAAATTCTTGGAATGTTTAAGCCTTTGTACAGATATCAAAAGGAAACTCAATATATTTTACAGAAATGTCATTTGTTTACACTTTTTCCAATTGAAACTTAATGTATAAATGAGATCTATCCACTAAGAAATTTCAAGTTGATACATCCAATAGCTTTTGGTTATGCCTCGGACAAACAAAACCCGACCGTTGTATTTATTATTATTAATATAATTAACAGCTTCCAATTGTGTTTGATCATTTCCACGTGATCAAGTTGTAAGTTTCTACAACTTTTTCAGATTTCTTTTTATTTCAACAAAGTTTCAAGAAATAGTGTCTTTAACAAGTATTTGTTAAAGCTTGTACTATATAACTGCATACATTATGTCTTAACAAATACTTTGTTAAACATAAACCAAATTGTTTTGGTGTAATATCAAGGCTCTTTAACAATTATATGTAAAGATCGCTTTTGCTTAGACTATCATCAATTGGACATCAGAGTTTAACAAATCTTTGTTAAACTATTCTCGTCACTTGACACAGATGTGAAAAGAAAATCGGCTGAATTGTTAACAATTATTTGTTAACATCTCTGTTCGCTGTTACTGAATCTACCGTCAGTCAGAGTTTAACAAATCTTTGTTAAAGCTTATACCATTCTCAGTGAAAGAGATGCAGAAAGAAAATATGCCGAATTGTTAACAATAATTTGTTAACATCTCTGTTCTCTGTTACTGAATCTACCATCAGTCAGAGTTTAACAAATCTTTGTTAAAGCTTATACTATTCTCTTCACTTGACAGAGATGTGTAAAGAAAACTGGTCGAATTGTTAACAATAATTTGTTAACATCTCTGTTCTCTGTTACTAAATCTACCGTCAGTCAGAGTTTAACAAATCTTTGTTAAAGCTTATACTATTCTCTTCACTTGACAGAGATGTGTAAAGAAAACTGGTCGAAATGTTAACAATAATTTGTTAACATCTCTGTTCTCTGTTACTGAATCTACCGTCAGTCAGAGATTAACAAATCTTTGTTAAAGCTTATACTTTTGTCTTCACTTGACAGAGATGTGGAAAGAAATTTGGTCGAACTGTTAACAATAATTTGTTAACATCTCTGTTCACTGTTACTGAATCTACCGTCAGTCAGATTTCAGAACATAACAAATATTTGTTAACGATTATATGAGAATCATCAGTCGGCAAAGATATTCAATGGGCATCGGCTGGATATCAATGATTTTAACAATATCTGTTAAGATGTTTAATCTTTAATGTATTAACATTCTGATTTCAGAAATAAACGAACCTTCATAAAATTTTATCATTGTGATTATTAGTTATTAATGATGAAGAATAAACATCAAAGTGATGCATATTTCCCGTCAACATATTTGTCAAAAAAGCTAAAATACTGAGTGAATAAATCTTGATAAATTAACTTAATATGGCATTTATAGAAACAATTATTAATTTTACCGGTTTTAAGCCATTACAAATATACTGTGAACAATGTGTTTTGCTGATAACCATGAATTAAAAAAGATATTATATAAAAGGCCTTCACTTTTATCGGTAAAAAATTTACCCCTTTAGTCACGGGGTAAATACTTTAGTTATAACATTAATTTTGAGGCAATCTTATAACTAGTTGCCGTGGCTCAGTGGTCTAAGTCGTTGCTCTATATTACTGACCGAAAAGTCGTGGGTTCGAATCCTGGTAAAGTCAAAACTTTTTTTTTCAGTTTTCATGGTGTATAGAAGCATAATATTATATTTTTTCCATAGTTTATTAAATCCTCTTAAATTTGAAACAATAAAAAATTTCAGCAATATTTTGTGAGTCAGTCGCTTTAAATAACCTTTACCCATAACAAAATTATATACAGTCAATGCTGTGTAACATTGTCTATACAAATATATCACTATATCTAAAATCTAAAAATGAAAGAATGCAACCGTTAAGCAAGAAAACACAACATTCAACTTGAAAACACAAATTAAATTCGTCCATATATATAATTTCCTTTACATTTCTGTCAGTATTTTCCACTTAGTTAAAAGGTACCAAAAACATTTTTTGCCTGACCATTATAATATTGCAAATCCAACATTACTTACTTTATTTAACACAATCTATTGATGACCCGAATTCGCCTTGAAGATGAAATGTCTAAGCACACATTTTTTTCTGTCCGAAGTTTAATTACCACTAAACCACTAAATTTATGCCTTCTTTTCTTCTGTGAGAGTGTTTAAATTAATGAGCCCTTTACAAAATGAAATCATTTGGTACTGTGGTGTAAATAGGACACTCTTGGTTGTTACTCACTCTTTGTTTACACTATTCAGCATTTTATGATCTCCATGGGAATTGTCTTGATTTGTTGAACTGTGGCTGCTCAAGCATGTAATGTTAATTTCACCTCAAGCAATGAAAATCCCATTTAACTTAGTCATGGCACTGGTCAGAAAACCAGATTCATATACAGTCCTATGAAATACTAGGGAAAATCGGCTCAATCTGAGCCAAGTCTTATCAGTAAGCATATCAGTGAGAATTGCCCCTTACAGTTATAAATCAATTAGCACCAGCTTGTGTTTGTTTATAGTCTGCTGACCACTCCAGTAATGTATTAATGTTATTCCTAAGATTTTACTGCAGCAACATCTTCATTATCTGTGTTTAACCAAATCATGTAGAAAATTAGAAAATAAAAGTATAAGTAGATCTATTGATTGTTAGCATACTATTCATTTTTGAGTAATAATGACTTCTTTAATACAACAAAATCAATGCGGAAAGTAACTGTAGACGTTCAACCTGGCGGGATTCGAACTTGCAACCTCAGGATCGGAATTCCGCGCTCTATCTCCTCGACCACTGCTCCTCTTTTAAGTTTTCATTTTATGCTTTGGACAAAGATTCGTTTTAAAAGTGTGACCTTGACATTTGAGGTAGAAACATAGGTGATGCAGGCGAGACATCGTCCATCGTACTGAACATTTGTGCCAGACTTTTCTTTTCAATATCCATCAGTGTATAAAATAATTATAGTAGAACAGGAATGTGTGCTTATAAACAGGACTATTATAAAAGTGCGACTTTGACATATAAGGTAGAATACTGAATATACCAAGCGACACGACATCTTCATGTGCTGTACACTTGGGTCAAGTTATTCGAAACAGAACAATGCATAACAAAGTTACAGCCCTGTCAGACAGACGGTGCAATTTTAATATGCTCAAATTAGGGTCATAAAAATAAAGTCCTGTACTGACCCTAACTGTTGTTTTTTATGTTTAAATGAAATTAAACTTCAATCATAACGCCAAACCTAAATCCAAAGATTATCAGAATTATTAGTAAAAGTTAAAATAAACCCTAACCAAAATTTTATAAGATTTTCTTTTCAAGTGCATCAACTACACTGGTTATAGGGTCTCGTGTTTTATAACGTAAACCACAGATAATTTAACATTAGTTAACAGGATTACTTAACGATATGCTTAACTATACAGAAAACGATATCATTTTATCGTACAGTTTTTGGAACATCGTGGTTTCAATATATATATATATATAATATGAAAAACAAAGAACCCTATAAATGGAATGGCAAAATGAAATCAGCGTAATTTTTGGCACAATAAAATGATCAAAATTATTATTATTCTATCATTATTTTATTATTAAATTTTTATTGAAATGTCAAAAAAGCAAATCTGAATTCTTACCAATATAACACCTTTCACCTCGGTAACCTGGATTACAGCCATGTGTACATGTTCCATTCTGCTTATTACAAATATTATAACGGCAGTTGCATGTTTTTGAGCAGTTACTTCCGTATGTACCATCATCACATTCTTATGTTAAGGAACAAAGATTATATAAAAAGAATTGATAATAAAAAATAATTAATAAAATATTTAAAATTAGTTCTATACTCTTTTTTCATTTGTTACCTATAAAATGCTAGTATAATTTATTTCAGCTGAACAGATGTGTATAACAAATTCGTATTTTAACGTTAATGCATGTGAAAAACATTATGGACTGAAATGACAAGAGACGCTTTCTGCATAACAGAATATTTAAAAAGTGTAATCATTGTATACAATAGATATGTTAATACGGTTTAAAATGGGAAAAAACTGTCCAGACAAAAATACCTTTGTTGCAGCTCAGGGAACTTTTATATCCATACTCACAACCTCCTGGACATTGTCCTGTTGTGACATCACATTGCACTAAATCCTTGCAAAGCCCGCATTTTTTATCGCAAGTATTTCCCCAGGTCCGATCTTTACATTCTACGAAAAAAAAGGTAAATTTCAGATGTCTTCAATGTTCGTGTATATGTTATTTGCCTAAATAATTTGAAAGGTTTGAATAAATTTCATGATGCCTTTTGCCATATAAATTTCATGATGCCTTTTGCCATATCTTTTCTATATGAATTAGAAATAGCAACATACTGAACTTGATTTATACGAAGAATAAATGCATGAAACGCTTTAAATTCTAGAGAGTGTGCTTCAACAAGCAAATAGAAATATCAGGCAAAGATTTGCCCTCGAAGTCAAATGATTGAAATGGTAAAATATGGAATTATCATGCCCGCGTCAAACTTTGTTTGCCGGTGTATATACGAGTCATCTTACGGTCAGCTGGTTTGAAATTTTATGACGCGAGCTTCTGTTACAATTCTAGGACAATCAATCTGAAACCTGGTTTGCATGTTCATCAGTAAATGTAGATGTGCGTGACACCAATGCGTGACAACCGTGCGCCAATGTCAGCTGTGCAGATTTACAGCCCGTCATAGGTATATATTTTGACGAGAACTGAATCCACATCTCTAGGACTATCATTTTGAAACTTGGTTTGCATGATCATCAGTAAGTGTAGATGTGTGTGACATGTGCTAAATATCCTTCTTTCCTCTGATACTGGTACTGAGGGGCGGGGGGGGGGGGGGGGGGGGGGGTGTGTGAGGGGGGGGGGGGGTATTTATCTCATTTGGTGATAGCGCTTAATTATTATTTGCCAATCAAACAGCCACTTTAAAGAGTCTTTTAAGACATTTTTGTTGTATTTGAATTGTATTTACATTAAGCAAGCAGATGAAACTTCTGTAATAACCTGCGTTAACTTTAGAATATTTACAGGAAATATGTAATGTTCGGGTAGATGCTATTATGCTTTAGGAAAAAGCAATATAAGTATCTCTGATAGCCAGTGATATACTCTAACAGAAGAAAACAGACTTAACTTTGGGTTTAAATATATTACATTCCTGATAAATGCAGACAGAACAAAAAATTGAAACGTTCCATATGATTATTACCCCTACAAAGCACCCTGTTTTAGTCAGTGTTTTGTAACGTACGACTTCGGTGTATAAGAAGTTCTTATCTGACAATATGAACAACATTTGGCCTTAAGGTAAACCAGTAAAAAGATTTGACAGTGTTTCACCATTATTTTACGTTATGCTTCATATGTATGGGTTAGTCATCAAGCTGACACGTGTTGAATCATTTGGTTGTGGTAGGATGTAATCAAGTGAGTGTACATCTCCATAACAGATTTATATTTATTGATTTTTATGCCCCCGGAGGAAAAGCATATTGTTTTTTGGTCTGTCTGTCTGTCTGTCTGTCTGTAACAAAACTTTAACCTTGACCATACCACGGAAGTCCTTCCAACTACAGCCTCCAAACTTCACAGGATCGTGCACCTTGATGACTTCTATCCACCAATCCCACTTAGAAGTCACGGGTTCGAAGGTTAAGCCCCCCCTCCCCTGGAAGAGGGAGGGGGCATGGCGTTCATTCGAACGTAGCGCTTGCTTTTATAGCTCTTCACAATACAAGTTGATGTCATAAACACTCAGTGATTTAATTATGGCTATATTATTTACTTATGTTTACTGGGATATACAGCTTTTTAATATTTTTTTATGTAAAACCTCTCTTATATAAACAGCTTCACGGGGATATCCTCTGTTAGAAATAAAGCACACAATGTCGGAACCGAAATTGTTGGTGTCCCGCGGATAAATATTTCATGATCAGCGACGCACTTTTTTAGGGGAATGTATATTATTTACTTCGACTGCAAACACTAAATTAAAACGAGTGAAAAGTGTAGGAAGGACAAGTAAAACTGTTACAATACCTCCATAAACTCTAACATCACAAAGAACAAGCTGTGTTGAAGTGTTTGCAAGTTGTATCCGTAACTGATTCCCTACAAGATCCTCGTCGCACTTGACATGTACAGTTGTTTTGTTTGGTATTCTTTTATCATGTTGGTAGCACAAATATCCAGTGCGATATGTCTTACTTCTGTGCTCAGTTTCAGTAATATTTCGCTGTACAGTCACCTTAAACCCGGGGAAGAATTCTGGAATAATTTATCATGGTATTAGTGATATGGTTACAAACGGTATAAAAATGAATTTATCTTCAGAATGAAAACATAGTATCATAAGAAAAAGTAGGCTGTTTTTATCTCAAGAAATATCATTAATGATTAGTATAGTTGGTCATTTTAGATGTAAACAAAAAGTACTCCTGTTAAAGAAGGAAAATTCGCTCAATACATCATAATACGACGAATTTACAAATGATTTTAAATATGACCTCTGTGAATTATTGTAAGTACTAGCACTATCATATTTTATTTATTGAAAAGGCCGGAAAAATATCAATTGGATTACTAAATCATCTGTGATATGGCAGAATGGCAGTTTTATCAAATTAAAAATGGAAACTTTTTCTACCAGTATAGTACAACAAACGACGGCACTGTAAGTGATCATTCATAAGTAGTATAAAACAAATTATGTATGATTGTTATTGTTGCCACTGGACTAGTTTCGGTGAGATGTGTATTTAGGAACTTCAGAACGAGTTGCATATCTATACATTTAAAAGTAGAGGTTCGCCGTTTTGTCGGAGAAACGGCGTGATCTCAAGTTATTCTGTTCTATGTCGCCGAAGCACTCATATATGAGCATCTAAAGTTGATATTTCTTTTTCTGAAATAAGCACTGATATGTACGAAAATAGAGAAAATTGCCAAAAAAAGCACCGGAAAACACCTAAGGCTAAAAATAGAAATGCTACAAATAGATTTTGCTAAATTTAATCGAATGATTACATGCTTGCACTCTGTGATGTAACGAAGCGGGGGTGAGGGTGGAGTCAAATAACAGAACATATTTACAACTGTGTATTACATTCAAACTTCAAGACGGTAGTTTACATGCTAATGGATTGTAGGAATGCATCAACTGTACATAAATAACTTTATCTTTATTATCCCCCGCCGCATAGCGGTAGGGGAATATAAGAATGGTCTTAGTGCGTCCGTCTGTCGCGCGCGCGTGTGTGTGTGCATCTGGATTTCGTGTCCGCTCCTTAACTTCTAAACCCCTGAAAGTAATATTCATCTCATCAAGGCGATGGGCAAAACCTATGTTCCAACGGCTCAAGGTGAAGGTCACAAGTGGAGGTCAAAGGTTTGAGCGACATTAAACAGCAAGCCAAACAAGTGATAGTACTTATGTCAAATCACTGTAAAATTAATATAAAAGTGTTATTTCCCCTGATTTTTTGAAAATGAACCTAATCGTGATTTAGGACATGATACAATCTTAAGTTGGGAGGGGAGGAGGGAGAGAACCTATGTTTCAACCGTGCCGGCTCAAGATCACGGTCACCAGTGGTGTTCAAAAGTTTAGGCCATGCATTTCGTGTGTGCTCCATAACTTTTAAACACATGGAAGAAATTTCATGAAACTTTTCTGTTTAAAAACCTTTGAACATGTTGCGGCGGTTCACTATTCTAATTTACACGCCTTTTGAACATTCCGGTATCGAAAACATTATAAAAGGTAGTAGATTAGTCAGTTTACAGGTAAATAAGATCATGTCCTTCTCTCGCTATATGCATGCCTATCTAATGCAAATAGGTAGATTTTCTAAGCCCGCGCGTGCGCGGGTCCCCATCTAGTTAGTATATATTTCAAGCAATGATATCTATCTTAAATTTTAGATGGTTAACCAAACTTCAATTCTAATTATGGCAAAGAAAGAAAGTTATTTTAAAATGTTTCATATAATAAGGTATTTTCTCATTGCTTTACATGTTTGTAAATCAAGATGAAGCAGGAAAACGGAAACGGAAGCCTATAATTTAAAGTTGTTTGTTTACCTCTGCTTTTATTTTACATTAGATTTTTACATGATACTTTGCAAAGTCTTATGGGTAGAGAGAGGCGTCAGCTATAGTATATTCTGCAATATAATATAGTACATCATTGCAAGTCTTCAAAGCCCTTGTGGTTATTTCTTACGTATCTGAACTTCGTACCATGGTTTAATCGACGATATACCATGTTAAAAAGGTTTACATAAATAATACTATAATACCGCAGATAAATTTGACGACATCTGATTGGTAAAGACCACCCGTATACGATGTCGTATATGCCGTGAGCAGAACTTGTATTTACCGTATGTTTTTCCTAAAGAGCTTCGACAGTCTCGACTTCTGATTGGATACTCATACTCATTCTCATTGCTTTGTTTACGCAAAAACAAATGGGCAGCCATATTTTCTCTCGATTAAAAATTTTAAACGAAAATAAGTTCACATAAATAGTATCTAAGGCATCAGTCAGTGCAGTATCCAAGACAATGAAGAGAAATACAAAATATAACTTAGTGTTTACGTGATTAAGGCTTACCGTATAGACTACTAGACTAAATTTTAAACTAAAATCTACCTAAGCTAAAGTTATCATATTTCTGCTTGAGGTTCAAACCTTACTTTTTGTGTTCCATTCACAAACAATGAAGATCTTTTGTCCCATCATTCATATTTTATTAATGTGATGAAACCTTTGAATAAACTTGCTATCGCATGCTCCTTGTTATTATCAATTGAACTGTCCTTTATTGTGGCACTCTGTCTAAAAAGTAGCTCTACCAAAGACGAGAATTCATTTCTGAAGTGGCAGTGTAAATTGCACACTGAAGATTACTTTAGTAAAATCATTTCAGAATTTCATTTCAATTCAATTCGCCATTTGTCCAAAATAGGAGGCCAGCTGTCAGATTCTTTTAATCCACAACAACAAGCATTGTTAAAGTATAAATGTCACGAAAGAAGACGAAAGAAAGAGGTCAGGGGGCACATTAGAGGAGAACACAAATAAGAGAAAATGCTCATATTTATTTAGAAAATAGACCAGGTTTAGTTTTTAAAATAACTTGCGGTATTATAAACTCGTTTTATAGACTCTTGGTTGGGTATACGCCCTCGTATATCCTATTCGAACTGATAAAAACCCTTGCCTGACGTTTTGGGTTATATTAATTCAACCAGGCAAGTATACGAGGCCATATACCCCGCCAAGAATCAATATAATTAATGATAGTCCTATATTTTTCAGTTTCCTTTGTATTTATACACACTCGGATCACCGATAATGTGGCAACAGCGCCTTAATTGCATGCGGAGAGTCGAAGGTTTTAAACCCAGCCTAAAACATTATTTTTTCTCATATCGTAACGTTTTTGTTATCTGGATTTTAATATGAAATGATTCTACAATTTATTTGTTAATCTGCCTAACCGACAAAAATATTTACGCAGAGATTAAGTAGGAACTAAAAAGGCTGTACTGAATGACACAAAAACAAATTTACATGGATATGCATGAAAATAATAGTCTTTGTGTAGCTAACCGATGAGTTCAGTTATAGAATATTGATAAAATGTCTATATATGAACACATTTGGATTTATTACTTGACTTCAGTTTGATTTATAATGAAATGGCATATATCACATCTTCCTAAAAATATATTGAGCTGCCATATTAAAACACTTATACTATGAGATTTCTTACAGTTTAAAAAATTAATGTAATTTTACACTTACTCAAATGACTTTCTAATGTCACAAAATCAAACTCCCTGAATGAAACATTATCAGGGAACCAGAGAGCCAACCATGGAGCTACACTTCTATTTCTCCGTGGATTTGCAGTATCAGTGGAACTACATGTTGTTACGGAACGATCATTTGCAAGATAGGAATATCTTGGTGGCATTGAGTTGTCCAAAGCACGGTTTTTATTCTCCAATGCAATGTTTTCTATAATAATGTGTTGACTTAAATACCTTTCTTTCTGAACGTGTTTATATAACAAACAGACATAACATGCATTTCCGTTTTTATAAGGCAAAATCCTCACTTATGAGATTAAACTTATACTTTAAATAACACTGAAACATTCGCATTAGCACTTACTTAGTAATATGACCTATGTTGTAGGTAAAGATACTTGTAAAACGTTTCTAGTAAAGGACTGAGGTGCCAAACAACTGACCAATAACAACGATGTACCATCTCCAACCAGTCCTTACATTTACTTTGAAATCATAAAGATATGATACATTTACATGTCTGTCTACTTGCCGCAGTTGTTGAATGAATTTACTTTGAAAATATTGAAATGCTCATATGAATTCAATTAGATGAAACAAAATGAATTTAGATCCGCTATGACAAATATAGCTTTTTCTTTCACATGAAATAACCCTTATCGAAAAGCCATGCATTATTCTCTCTTTAAAGCGACTGATTCACAGAATTAAGGCGTTTTTTTCTATTCAATTTAAGAGAATTTAATATACTATGCAAAGAACATAATATTATTTTCTCTAAAAAAATGTTTTGACTTAATTAGAATTCGAACCAATGACCTTCCGGTCAGAAGAATATAGTATGTACAATATATATCTTGATGTTTTTCTGTAACAAAAAATTGCGTCAGTAACATAATTTACATATGTTCTTCACAATTACAGCAAGAATGTCAAGATGTATAAACATTTTCTCTTTTTCTTTGCCCATCTGTGAGTCAGTCGCTTTAATAACAATTTACATTCTTATAAAACTGCAGTGCAAAATTATACTGATAGATATCACTCATCAATTAGAAAAATCTTTAAAGAAGCAACCGGGTTAATATGAACATACTCTTCTTCAACAGTATTCTCTGTGATGCTGTAGTGACAGATTTGTGTCATGTTGTATTAGCGCGTTTTCGGGGCAAAAAGGCGAATGGTCGATTGTATGAAAACAATCGTGCTTTCGACCTTTTGCAGCGCCAACGCGGAAACGCAAAGACAAAAAGGTGTGGCAAAAAGGTGAAAGGCCAAAATCACGAAAACACAACTAAGTAATCGTTTGCACCGCCAAGGTCACCAAGCAAAAAAAGACAAAAAGAGGACGAAAACACAACACTGAAAATGTGTAAAGTTGTTTCCATTTTTTTTTCATGCTTTCATGTTTTCGACCGTTTACCGATTACGAGTGTTTTAGAACGGTTTAAATTTGTGAGACCGGACAAAGCACCTCTATTGATATGCCAAGAGATGAAATATTATATACTGGTCCTGAAATCTATGAGCTGCAAAAACTTTTAAGAACAAAATAGAGAAATTAATGTTATTAAAACATTAAGACATTTCCGTGTATGTCTTAAACGGGTATAACTTAAGAATACTATACGATACTTATTGATATTTACTATACTGGCAACCAGGTCCTGCCCACTCATAAGCACATCCTGATGGACATGCCCCCGTCGTCATATCACACTGCTCAGTGGCATTAAGGCAATGACATCTAAGGCTACAGTTTCTTCCAAAGCGTCGTACACCGCCTGATGTACGTAAACACTGTGCCTCTGAAACATAAACTTTGACTTCTGGCCATAGATAGATGTATCCATGCAAAAATCATTTGGATTTTCAATACTGTGATAAAAATGATAAAAGCAAATAGTCTCTAATACTCTAAGAGTAAAAAAATCTAAAAATGATTACATAATTTTATCAGTATACTAATTTGGCCAGTCTAAAGATTCTTTTCTGAAAAAATTGTTAATTTATTTAAAGATAAGAAAACGTTGACAAGTAAAAAGTTCAAATAGGAGAGTATGATTTTACTACGAGTCCACATATATATCCTTTAGTACAAAACAATGTTATTTGATATTTAATGAAGTTGAATATTATATTTCTAAAGAGGCAATGGAATGCAACATTTTAATACAGCATCACGTGTTAATGATCAAATCTTGAACCATGATAAGAGCCTAACATCAATCTTAGTTTAGATCCCTTAGCAACACATACGGAAAATTTAGGTTTTTGAATCAATTAACACAACAAAAATTTATCACGTTGTAGAAAAATGTCGGCACCGACTGATGTTTGTATGAAAGAATACACGTTGTTATCTACATTTTGCTTTTTCCCGGTTCAATCCCCACCAGGGCCGGCAAAATCTCTCCGTGATAATTGATCTATAGGTCATTTGTCCCTCACCTCTGAAGCAAGTGAGGAAGTAGTCAGTCACTTGCGGAGAAATTGGTTAGTACACTGGTTGGATACCCAGGAACACTGGTGAGGTGGACTTACCGCCGGGATATGACCTTAGCTGTTAAACTGGCCTTAAACCCCAATAAAACAAACAAACAAACAAACAAACATTTTGCTTTTTACGTATTTTAGTGGCAATAAAGACTTGAACAACATCAACCTCAACTCTCCGAAAAAAAAATTCTCGTGACATATTTAGGTTTTTCTAACAGCTCTTCGTATTAAAAATTTGCATGTAAAGATCTTTTACAACTTTTACATTCATTTTTGATATTTGTTTCGTATTGCTTCGGTATAAGACACAACTTGTAAGCAGATACAATTTAAAAAGATAACTTTAAGATTAATTTGGCTCGTATAATCTACCTGCTGTATATTATGTTCAAACTTTAGAAGCAAACACCTAGTGATCGTAGTTGTTGAACTTGAGGTTTTGCATCATATTAAGAACAAATACTGTAGAAACAACACTTGAAAAAGAAAAATTGATTGTATTTTTTATGCCCCCGAAGGGAGGCATATAGTTTTTGAACTGTCTGTCCGTCTGTACTTCTGTCCCTCTGTCCTTCTGTCTGTCTGTCCGTCCGCATTTTTCTTGTCCGGTCAATAACTTTGTTATTATCAGGTGGATTTTAAAATAACTTGGTATTATTGTGTGGCACAATTAGACGACGTGTCATGCGCAAGACCTGGGGCTCTAGCTCAAAGGTCAAGGTCACACTTAGGCTTCAAAAGTCATTTTTGAGATAATGCAGTGATTGTCGCGTCCATTCTGTATCTTTGTCATTCACGATTGGATTTTAAAATAACTTGGTATAAATGTGTGGAACATTATGACGACGTGTCAAGCGCAAGATCTGGGTCTGTAGTTTAAAGGTCAAGGTCACACTTAGGCTTCAAAGGTCATTTTTGAGATAATGCAGTGATGGTCGTGTCCGGTCTGTTTCTTTGTCATTCACGATTGTATTTTAAAATAACTTGGCATAAATGTCTGGTAAATTAGACGATTTGCCATGCGCATTACCTTGGTTTCTAGCTCTAAGGTCATGGTCACACTTAGGCTTCAAAGGTCATTTTTGAGATAATGCAGTGATTGTCGTGTCCGGTCTTTATCTTTGTCATTCACGATTGGATTTTAAAATAACTTGGTATAAATGTGTGGCACGTTATGACGACATGTCATGCGCAAGACCTGGGTCTCTAGCTCAAAGGTCAAGGTCACACTTCAAAGGTCATTTTTGAGATAATGCAGTGATGGTCGTGTCCGGTCTGTTTCTTTTTATGGATAGATTTTAAAATAATTTGGCATAAGTTTGGTGCACATTATGACGACGTGTCTTGCACAAGACCCAGGTCTGTACCTCAAAGGTCAAGGTCACAGTTGGGCTTCAAAACCGCATTCTCATTATAATGCAGTAATGGTTTTCTCTAATGATATCGCACCTTATTTAAAAGTTTACTGATTAAATTTTTGATAATTATGTCTCCACCCCCCCCCCCCACTCTAGGGGAGACATATTGTTTTTGCCCTGTCCGTCTGTCCTTCTGTCCGTCTGTCACACTTCGTTCCCACTCAATAACTGGACTACTGTTTGACTCAGAGTCTTCAAGCTTCATAGGGTGATTGCCCTTATTGAGAAAAAGACCCCTATTGATTTTAGGGTCAGAAGGTAAAAGGTCAAGGTCACAGGGGCCAGAAGAGTGAAAACCGTTTCCACTCAATAACTGGAGTTCTATTTCACCCAGAGACTTCAAACTTCATACGGTGATTGCACTTATTGAGTAACAAACCCTATTGATTTTGAGATCAGTAAGTCAAAGGTCGAGGTCACAGGGGCTCGAAGAGTGGAAACCGTTTCCGCTCAATAACTGGACTACCGTTTGACCCAGAGCCTTTAAATTTCATAGGGCGATTGCCCTTATTAAGTAAAACAACCCTATTGATTTTGGGTCAGTAGGTCAAAGGTCAAGGTCACAGGTGCCCGAAGAGTGTAAACGGTTTCCGCTCAATAACTGGAGTGTTTTTTCACCTAGAGCTTTCAAACTTTATACGGTAATTGCCCTAATTGAGTAAAAGAATCCTAAAGATTTTGGGGTCTATAGGTCAAAGGTCAAGGTCACAGGGGCCCAAAGACTGTAAACCGTTTCCGCACAAAAAACTGGAGTTCTATTTCACCCAGAGCCTTTAAACTTCATACGGTGATTGCCCTTATTGAGTAGAAAACCCCTAATTATTTATGGGTCAGTAGGTCAAAGGTCAAGGTCACAGGGGCTCGAAGAGTGTAAACAGTTTCTGCTCAATAACTGGAGTTCTATTTCACCCAGAGCCTTCAAATTCCATAGGGTGATTGCCCTTATTGCGTAGAAGAACGCTATTGATTCTGGGGACAGTAGGTCAAAGGTCAAGGTCACTGCTGGAAGGACACTTCTCAACGATATATGATGTCAGGTGACGTCAACCATGCCTAGAGTAAGGTGTGAAACTATCATAACCATATTTAATTACTTGCCCGGCACATTTTTAAACTTTTGTATATATATATATATATATATATATATATATATATATATATATATATATATATATATATAATGTTCTTTATACCATAATAAATGACAGAGGCTTCTGTTTCAGAAAGGTGATATCTCTTCCTTGGCCTTCCTTCCATCGGGTGCAGGGGGGAGACATGCGTTTTTCACAAAAAAACATCTAGTTATATGTCAGAATGACAAATCTTTTACTGTAATAATTTTATTTCATACCTAAAATAAAATCCCACATCCTTGACTAAGACATCTACATTTCAGAAAAGGTAAACCTTAATAGACATGGAGAATGCAGAATATATCGTACAAATATTGTTGTTAAAGACTGTGTGTCTACTAATATCTTATTTAAGTGCCAGTGCTTAAACCTAAAGTCCTTGCATTTGCATAGGCCACTAGATGAGATGTACTGAGAACAAGTTTTCTCTTTCGACTTCAAATGCCTTCTATCTAAAAATTGAGTGTCGGGGGCATATGTCTGTTTATAACAACAGCTCTTGTTTTTATCTCATTTTGCAATGCATTCATTTTACAGATGTCAAAAAAAAAGAAACAACAATGAAAAAACACGGACATGTTTATATCACAAACTATTCAGTCGTTCATTTTTAGCAGGTTTTAGAAGATGTTGAAAAAAAAACTTTGTTATGCATATATGGAAAGTAAAAAAAAAAACAACACCAAAATAGGAATCAAATACTTTTTAATTCAGTCTCTTTAACAGTGCCAGCCTCAATATTTCTCAGCGCAAAGCTCATCTACAACGGGTAAACTTATGCTTATCAGCCATATGTACGTGTATTAATTGTTTTTCTTCTTTTTCTTCTTTCTTCATTGTTTTGTTTCATGAAGTTTTATCGATTAACGAGGATTATACTGATAAAAGCGAAATATAACAAGAGCGATCGGTGATCACATGTGTCGCTTGATGAAAATCAATTAAGCAGTTGTATTGAGGGGTGATTGGACAGTTTGTTGGAAATGTTAATTGAGGTACCAATCAGTCCTGTAACATTTCATTCAAATTGCATTATTTCAAAGCATCATCAGCGACATAAACTGAATTATGAACAAAGTAATCTTATCATCAGTTTTCTCCAAACGGTTTGCTTTGCTGTGGTAAGAAACTGTTGTACGGTTGTAACAGGTGCTGATTAATTAAGGAAGATGCTTGTCTGCTTAACCATGCTGCATAATCATACCAAAAATGTCTCTTTTTTAACCTATCATTTGTTAGTTTAATGCGTATGGTATTTTTTTTTGGGGGGGGGGGGGGGGTGTTATGTCCCTTTAGGACATCACCCAGTATACTGGCGACTTATCGAACGTCGACAGAGCTTGCAGCAAAGCGTCTTGTGCCGGAGAGTTTAGGACATTTTGCGATCCCACTATCCTATCTGCGGCCCTATTAACGGTCTTAGTTTTAACAATACATTGCACATGAACCATTAGATTTTTCTTAATGTTTGGTAGTGAGCGTTAAAACAATGAAGGAAGCTGCATTTAATAAACTGAAGTTGACTTTCATTGTTATAAGCAAATAGGATTATGTTTTTAGGTAAATGATGTGTCTATTTTAGCACAGATATGGATTGTAATTAAGATATGATATTGCTTAGCCTTTATTAACGACATCAGTAAGATGGAAATTAATTTACCGTGCATACAACAGATTACCCATTTAGACTATGGTGTTTTGCAATTGTTTTTAGAAGCATGTTTCATACATGCGTAAACATTTGATAAAAACATTATATTTGATATATCAAAAATGAAGTCTCATTTAAATAGATACTAAGAACAACAACAATTTGAACAATTCCATAGAATTCAGAAAATGCCTATAATGTCAATCGCCAATGTGAGCGTTGCCAAAATAACTGTATATTGCTCTGTCTAATCGAGTTTATTTATCGCCGATACCGGTTGCTCATTTGGCCGACGCCCCTGAAGAGGTACGTTATTTTAGGTTGTCTGGGATAGTGCAAGATACGCAAAGCATCCCATTCCAAAGACGCCTTATCAAACCTGTAGCACTGATAATGGGGCCACGGTTTAACGGATCATCTGAAAGACAGTAATGTTAGTGCAGGTGCGGTGGCTCGAAATCGCGACCTCTGGATTAACAGCCCAGGGCGTTACCACTTGACCACTGATCCACTCCTATTATAAGTGTATGTTTTGCTCCTGCGAGGTACAGGTTTAAAGACACAATATGATGAAGTCTGACAGCAAACAAAAAAATGCAAAAGACAGTGCTTTTATTTAAAATGTATAAGAGAATGCACACTGGAAATGTAAAAGTTGTAAAATATAAAATTTATCATTGTTCTCTTTTTGATACATTTACCTTTTAGCTCTATTAACGATACTGTTATTATTTTTAAAAGATTGGAGTTCGTACCTGAGTTCTCAAATTATATATTTTTATAATGATTTTTTATATTATGTGCTTGAAAAGACTTACAATATTATATATTGTTTTTAAATTGCTTGCTTACTGGTAAATCGAGAGATCTTCTAGTGAATCGTAGATATTATTTTCATTATGTATATAATATTTATATGATATAGTATATATGTAATTAATTTTTATCACATTCTTACAAGAATAATGTTTTTTTGTATTGAACACGAAAAGATTAAAAGAATAGAAAATAATTCTGCATTTGTCGTATACTATGACAAATACAGAACAAGCGATGCAAATATGGCCGCAGAGCGTCCGAGATTTTTCAAAATTGGTTTCCATATTCGGTAATTTTAACTAGAAGGGGTTTTTGTCACAAAACATATGTCTCCCATCTATGTACTCTGAGGATAGAACAGAGGCATGTTTTTGGCATGCAGGGTGTAAGTCAAAACTTAAGTTGCAGTTGGTTTTAACAGATTGAATAGATGTAGGTGAAGCTGAAAAGTGATGTGGAAATTAGGAAATACTTCATTTTTTTACAATCAGAAAGTAAAGATATTGGTAACCTAGTGACAACTGGTGCTGAACATCTGAAGTAGTTTAAGCTATCAAACACAGATGGAATTTGATCTATCAGTTGTTCATAGAGGCTCTGTGTTGTTGTTAATCCAAATGTTTGCATATGTAATTGCATGATAGCTGTAATAATTTGGCACAGTTCCAGACAGTACAACTGCAAAGTTTGTCACATATATCTGATCAATCAGCGTTTGTTGAATTGCAGTGGGAGCTGTTATAAGTTGATTGAAGTTAGTCATGGTTTGTTCCAGCTCATTAGCTGACACTTGTGCATTAAAGTCACTGCGAACAATTGTTTGTGAAGTTGGTAAATTGTTAAGAATCAAGCTGAGTTGTTCACAGAAATAATGCAGGTGAAGTTGTGGAGGTTTAAAAGCATCCAATACTGATATAGATGCAGATGTTATATGATCACAAACACATTCAATATCTGCCATAGAAGTATCAATGCACATAAAGTCAAAGTCTTGGTGGACAAAGATGCCAACACCTCCTCTTGGAGACTGGTTGTTTTGCTTTGTTGGTCTATGAGTGAACACAGCTTGGTATCGTGTATTGGGGGTTGAACTATGTCATTAGCACTTGTCCACGCTTCCTGAAGAGCTTAAATATCAGCCTGGTGGAAAATAATTGTTTTTAATGTCATGAAAATAGGGGAAACAGTGAAAGCCGGACAAGATTTTTCTATTTTTAGCTCTGGTGGACTTTTCGTGCAGCGAAGCGGAACGTAACGGCGACATGCACAACAAGGGTTGGTACTGATCACTCTTGTGAAGTTTCTTCGAAATCACGCCATCAGTTTGACCTGTGAAAGCCGGACAGGGATTTTTGTATTTTTAGCTTTTGTGGCCATTTTGTACATCGAAGCGGAACGTGCCAGCAATATGCACAACTAAGGTATTTTACTGATCACTCCTGTGAAGTTTTGTCAAGTTTCCGCCAGCAGATTGACCAGTGAAAGCCGAACACGGTTTTTCTATCTTTAGCTCTGGTGGCCATTTTGTGCAGCAAAGCGGAACGTGCCGGCGACATGCACAAATAGGGTTGGTACTGATCACTCCTGTGAAGTTTCGTCGAAATCCCGCCAGCAGTTTGACCTATGAAAGCCGGAGAAGGTTTTTTTCTATTTTTAGCTCTGTCGGCCATATTGTGCAGCCAAGCGGAACGTGCCGGCGATATACACAAAAAGGGTTGGTACTGATCACTCCTGTGAGGTTTTGTCGAAATCCCACTAGCAGTTTGACCTGTGAAAGCCGAACAAGTTTTTTTTCTATTTTTAGCTCTGGTGGCCATTTTGTGCAGCGAAGCGGAACGTACCGAAAACATGTACAACTAGGGTTGGTACTGATCACTCCTGAGAAGTTTCGTCAAAATCACGTAGCAGTTAGACCTGTGATGGCTGGAAAAGAATTATCTATTTTTAGCTCTGGTGGCCATTTTGTGCAGCCAAGTGGAAAGTGCCGGATATATGTATAACTAAGGTTGATTCTGATTACTCCTGTGAAGTTTCGTCGAAATCCCACCAGCAGTTTGACCTGTGAAAGCCGGACAATGTTTTTCTATTTTTAGCTCTATCTGCCATTTTGTGCAGCAAAGCAAAACGTGCTGGCGACATGCACATCTAGAGTTGTTCCTGATTACTCCTGTGAAGTTTCTTCGAAAAACCGCAAGCAGTTTTACCTGTGAAAGCCGGACAAGGTTTTTTCTAGTTTTAGCTCTGGTGGCAATTTTATGTAACTAAGTGGAACGTGCCGGTGATCTGCATAACTAGACATGGAACTGATCATTCTTTTGAAGTTTCGTCGAAATCCTACCAGCAGTTTGACCAGTGAAGGTTTTTTCTATTTTCAGCTCTTGCGGCAATTTTGTGCAGCCAAGCGGAACGTGCCGGCTTAATGCACAACTAGGGTTAGTATTCATTACTCCTCATTGTCGGTGACCCACGGTACATATTCCGCTCAACTACATTATGTACCATGGGATAATTGACTGCAGATTATTCGTTTTCATGAATATTTATTAACAAAGGGAAGTAACTCCTCGTCGAATGAGATTCCGCAAAACAAATAGATACTCTTCAGTGTGAAGAGTATGAATAATGACAAGTTACTTAAAATAGACATATTTCCCAAGATTTAAACATGGGCGCGAAAGGCAAATTGTAACGAGTACTTTCATTGGCTGAGATTGCGCAAGGGAAATCTTTCGGAAACCAATGAAAGTAGGTAATGAATTATTCATGAGTACGAAATTTTTACCAACCAACTGTCCCACGGTAGATAAATAGAGTGAAACGGAATGGATCGAACGTGGGTTTCCGACGATGATTACTCCTGTGAAGTTTCGTTGAAATCCCACCAGCAGTTTAACCTGTAAAAGCCGGACTAGGTTTTCCTAATTCTAGCTCTAGCGGCCATTTTGTGCAGTTAAGCGGAACGTGCCGGCGATATGCACAACTAGGATTTGTACTGATCATTTCTGTGAAGTTTCATCGAAATCCCGCCAGCAGTTTGAGCTGTGAAAGCCGGACAAGATTTTCTATTTTTAGCTCTGGTGGCCATTTTGTGCAGGGAAGCGGAACTTGCCGGCGCTTTGCACAACTAGGGTTGGTACTTATCACTTCTGTGAAAGACGGACAAACTGAATGCGGACGGACGGACAGACGGACGGACGGACAGATGGACGGCGACGGCAAAAACAATATGTCTCCCAAAAATGTTTGGAAGACATACTGATATAAATTCGCCGATGAGTATTGCGTCTGCAAAACGATGCACGAACAAAGGGTAATAAACTAGGCAGTTATTTTCAGTTCATAGTTAAAAGGCACTCTTCAATAATTTTTTTTACAAGGATTATGTTAATCTGTTATAGCAATGTGGTTATTATAAGTCTTTCTCACGGGCGGAGCACAAATTTAATGGAGGAAAGTTGGACAAACCAGACAGATAAAAATATACAATACAGTAGCACTAATATTCTAGCTTAATGTGCAATTATACATGTAATGGGTATAAAATTACATGAGACATAATGTTTACACTCTAATAGTATTTACTAACATAGGCAGTAACATTGAAGCAGGAGACAACTATCCATATCTCAAGAATTATTGCTTATAGATGTGATCACATGTACAATTAAATTACTGGGCATAACTGACTGCATCTTTTATTAGCAGCCAACATTTTTACTTTATAATGGATTTTTAAATCGGATTTACAAACAATATTACAAATAACAAAGACAAAACTAATGTAACGAACACATATTAATTTCATTTAAAAACAGCTCAGTCAAGCTGATGCTGAAAAATCTACATTACAAACATTATGATATATGTTAAACATGCATTGTGTTGTCTACATACCAGATCCTAGAGTCTGCAATACAATGCATAAATACAATCCACAGATTCTCAAGAAAGAACTTTGTTTCGAACAATTTCCAGACATGTTATCCCTGTCTTGTGTTTACACACGACTGAGGAAGTAAATAAAGATACAAAATGATTTATCTAGCTGTAGTGCTAATGCGCTTTTTTTACAACGCGGAGTGAGGAAAAATAAAGCTTGAACCACGTGAACGATATAGAACAAGGATAAAGTCTGCAATCTGTATGCCACTACGAACTAAAATGATAGCTTCCTGTTTTTATATGTCCTTATTTCATATTCCTACTGTGGAATATTAACAGTTAAGATTTAAACAAAATGCAACCACAAATATGTGTAATGAAAGGAAGAGTTTGTCATATGTCTAATGCTTTTGAAACATTCCAGAAGAAAAGGATAAGAACATAACGTAGGTATACATGCTAACTAGACCATATAGCATTTTTGTTGCTTTTGTTATTGTTGTTGTTGTTTTTCTTGAATCCCTGAATATATATTTATCTTTTATTTAAATATATGTCGGATTTATTTCGCTTGTTTTTATATTCTAGGCATATTTCTGTAAAGGAAAACATGTCATTAACGCTGAAATGATCTCATTTAATCGCAAACCTTTAACATCAAGCATGTCAGTGCAAGACTGACCTGGCCTCCCGTGAACATGCTGGTTGGAAACGAATGACTGTACTCGAGAAATTCGTTATAGCATAAAGGAACTGACTGTTACCTTGGTGGGTCGGTCATACTGTAAACAGTTATCAGCAGAGAAAGTCTGACCTCCACATCATTGACAAAGCCATGCTGTCACGAGAACGGTACAGCAGTGAGATTCTGGACAGCAATATTTGTCCGAATGCTGGTGCAATAGGGCCTGTTTCTTTTTAATGAACTGCTGTGACTGTGCACACAGGGCCAACTTCACCAGCCAACACCTGCAGACTGCTGCCATTAAAAGAATATACTTGCCGCCCGATTCCCAGATCTAAATCCAATTGTGCACGTCTAGATAATGCTTAAGTTGCACTTTCCACAGCCTTTCAAGCGCTACTAGAGAAATGAAACTAAGGCCGCACGGTGATTGGAAGCACGCCGTGCGCAGCCAAGCTGTGATCAATGCCCATCGGCATCAAATCCGATTCCTAAATACGTTTTCTGGAGTATCAATCATTGTACCTTTCAGAATCTCTAATTTTGCACAATGCCCGCGCCACGCCTTATGTAGACCTTCCCTCTATCCTTGTGTAAATTATGATAAGCCCTATGACGGTAATAGAAACATTTGTTTAAAGCCTTGTGACCTTGACCATGACCCCAGTGAGAGGTAAAGGTTCATGCAAATATGCCAGCTATCTAAGATATTGGTCAATGAATAAAGGCTCTCTTTAACATTGGTGACCTTGACCCCAATGACCTTAACCTCCACCTAAGGGTAAAGGTTTAAGCAAGATATATACATACCAAGTAGCAAGGCTATATTGGTCAATAAATGAAGGCTATATGACAAAGAGTAGAAAAACCTGTTTTAAGCCCCTCTGACCCTGACCCTAGCAAATGGTCAAGTCGCATGCAAGGTGTCCATATATCAAATATCTAAAATATCAGTCAATAGATAAAACCTCTATGATGAAAATTTGAAAAATTGATTTCCAGCATCACTGATTTTGACCTTGACCGATGTTTCCTCAAACCCCATCCAAGGGTAGAGGTCCTTACATACCAATTTCTAAGATATCAGTCAACTAAGGCCTTGTGGTTTATAACGAATTCTCTTTATAAGTCTATATATAACAAAGTGACCGCTTGACCCCATAACCATGATTTGAATTAATTTGGTACACACCAAATATATAAACACTAGGCGTGGTGGTTTCTGACAGTAAGATTTTTATGTGTTTTCCTATGTAAGTCTCCATAAAATCGAGTGACCCATGGAGCAGATTTGAACAAACTTGGTAGAGTTCCACTAGGCCATATTACACACAAAATATCTAAATTTGAGATCTTGTAGTTTCCTATATGAATGTAAGTGAAATCAAGTGACCCCTTGGGTAACGGTAATTCTGACCCTTGGGCCATGCTTTTAACAAAATTGGTAGAGGTCCACTAGGCAGTGTTACCACATTTAGATCTTCAGGTTTCTGACAATAACATTTTTTAAGCTTTTCCTAAATTAGTCTATGTGAAAACATGTGACCCTCTAAGGCGTGGCCTATTTTGACCCCATGGATCATTATTTGAATAAACTTGGTATAAGAGGGAAACAATTCTTTGGCTCAGTGGTTAGAGTGTTGGTTAGAGTGTTGGTCTTCGATGCGCTAAGATCGGAGTTGAATCCCGCTCACGGTGGTGTATTCTAAGACGTATTGCATCTTTCTTTTACGGACATTCTTGTTCGTATGAAAAAATCTAAATTCCAGGCCTTGCAGTTTTGGAGAAGAAGAAAAATTCTAAATTTGGAAGGGGTATATGTAGCCGGGTACAGGTAAATGATGATATATCGATTGGTAACACCTGTATCTATCCTGTAAGCAGAAGGCTCTGAGTTCAAGTCCTGGTACAGCCACGATTTTTTACAACCTGCTACACCTGTAAGAAATATAACACAGTGTTACTACCAAACAGAGTAAGTCTTGAAATTTATCTCACAGTACGTATCTTATTCAGTTCATTCCCTCATACGTGCCATGGTGCATATTTCATGAACAGCTGGCATCAAATCCTGGATTGGTCAGGGGACAAATTTTCAACTTTCAATACAGAAGACATCCTACATGCGATCACCTGTTTTAAGCGATATTGCCATTAATATCTTAAAATCTCGCCCGAAAACTATTACTATATAGTTATATCCAACTGAATGACTTTTCCATAACGCTCCCAGCGACCGCATAAGATACATTGCAGAAGCATCTATTAAATTACCGTGTTGGAAACATCCCGCAAGTATTTGATAAGTACCTATCTTGATAGCGAGTTTGTTTGCATGTGTACACAATCAGCCTTTGACAATCAATTAGCACAGCCAGAAAAGTGTTCACCGCATTGAATAACATTTATCATAGTTTTTCTATACAGTTTTTGCAATCAAAGTGTCAAGTTTTAAATCTAGACGAAAAGATATGGTTATTGAACATCCTGAAACAAAAGGTGCAAGAAATAATAACAAATGTAGATCTAAACTCAGAATTCAGAATCAATTCAGAACATTCAACAACAGTTCAACCTATAAATTGTCTTTTCAAAACACTAAAATCTATTAAGAGACCATTCTATAAAGAGACCACATTTTGACAGTTCCTTGAGCTGTCCTTTATTACACTGTTTACTGTATTACACAGAAATTTCAACAGTTCACTGCGTATACACGGGTCAAAGGCGGCAGCACGAAATACCCCAAAAACACTCAAATACACTTGAAATATACCTCAATACTGATGCTTTATGTTTTAAACAGTATAAATACTATTGTTAAGAATGTCTCTACATTGCAAATGAAAATCAACAGTGAATATTGTAAATATTCAGTCATACATTTTTTAAGTAATTTGGTATCTTCATACCTAATTCGGAATTAACACAAGGTTTGGTTTACACTGCAATGTACTTGAATAGAAACCTAAAGACAAACAAATAAATAAAGTCGTTAAATTACAATAAAAACTTATATTTTTTTCTTCTTATGTGTAAGTTTAACACTTAGTCTTGCTAAGTTTATAAAATTTAAAAAAATCTTGATAAGTTTATAAAATCAAAAAATAAAAAGAAAACAAAAAACAAGAAACACCGCAATGCGACGAAACTAGGTTTCCAAACGTTCATGTTTCACAGAAGCTTCGTCATGAGCAGGTGCCCTGGTGCAAATTGTCAGCATTTTGCAATTCGAACATTTCTGGGGGAATTATGGCCTTCTGATTTTTTACATATATAATATTTAGATGAATATTAATTTGTATCTTTTATGTTTCTATCATTTGAAATGCTAATTGTATCTATAATTAGATACATATCATTACAAACAAAAAACTTAAGAAAAATTGATTTTATTCATAATACTAATCTGTTCATTAGATTGTAGTAGTATGTCTCTGGTAGTATATTATGTTGCTTAGTCATTTTGTTTGCTTTGTACATTTACTTGTTTATTATTTACTATATACATGTATCATCTATTATGTATTAAATATGATATTAACATAGAAGAAATCAAACCGGAGCTATCAGCGACAGTGATTTACCCCTATAACATGCCTTTTGCCGTAACTCAAAATTCTAGGCTGAAAAAAAGCAAAAATTCTGTTAAAATATTGGTCAGTGTTATGGAATTTGTAAAGTGATATTATATGATGTATAACAAAGATATGTATAAAATTTCAATCTAATAGGGCCTATAATAGCTTGATTATTTTCTAAAATGAAAGAAGTGTTGCACATAGAAGAGTCTTTCTCTATAAATTATATATGCAAAAAAAGGCCATAATTCTGCCAAAAATATTCGCAAAACACCGACAATATGCGCCAGGGCTCTTGATGTTGATGCTTCTGTAAAAGTTTAGTGAAAATCGCTTGTAAAATGTAGTAGGAGCTGAAAACAGAAGTGTATTTCTCTGGGGTTTTTTTTTTCTTTTTTTTTAAAAGAAAGCCATTAAATTCAAATGTTTGAATCACAAAACTCCGACAATATGCGCCAGGACACAATGACATATCTTCTGTGAAAGTTTAGTCAAAATCGCTTGAGAAATATAGGAGGAGTTGCGTACAGAAGAAACTGTTTACGCCCGACCGACCGCCCGACCGCCGACAAACTTCAATCTAATAACCAGAGTTTTCAAATGCTGATTATTTAATAAGTGTAATTGGGTTTAGCTGGGTGTATTAGTGTGTATTTGGATATTTCGTGCTGCCTGGTGCAAAGTTACTCACTCGGTCAGACTATTTACCTCAAAACACCCCAAGACTACCTCAAGATCCCTGTAACGTGTTATGTACGTTTTATTATAATTTATAATGTATAGATGTCTAAAATAATGGAAATGTCTTATTTTAATATGTACATGAATGAGTGTTATCGTCCTATTTATAAACAAGGGGAAATAACTACTATTGTGTGATAATATCAGTATACATTCAATTATCTCCCTGAAGTACTTTGACATTTTGGCGGGGATTCAAGGGAAATAATTTATGTTAGTTTGTTGTTATTTTTATTGCCTGAAATGTGCAATGTGCTGAAAAGTGCTTACTTAGTAATCTCCAGACTCCCAGTTAACCAAGGAAAGGCACCTGGAATATGGTGGCAACTGTTCAAATTTTTAGCTAATTAAACTTGTTTGTACGCTCCTGTAATAACCGTGTAACACACTGAAAACAATTATTATGCAAAATCACCTGTTTTCGCTATCAAGCGTTGGTTCACGCAGAGCAGAAACAGAATTATAAAGTTGAACGTCAGCAGGGCCTTAATTAAGGCCCTGACGTCAGTGATCATTATATTCATTCAAAGTCAAAATATAGAAATGTTAATCTTTGTTAACTTGACTAAGCCACCCAACATCTACTGCTGCGTGTTATATAGAAATGTGATTATACCAGTCAATTCGAAATTAAGGCTAAAAATACATGATGATGGCGGATATTAGATTAAAGACAGAAGATGAAGCAATTCAGTATTTTAAAAACTTCTTATCTGATGATAATAACAAAGCACTGATTTATATGTTAAGAGCTGTATTAGTAGAAATTGGTAGTGGTCTAGCACGTTCAAGTGTTTTTTTCCTCCGTGTAAAGGCAGCTAATGCCAACTCTTGCACCAGTTTCAAAAAAGCCACAGTGGATGCTGAGCTACATCGTGAAGGTTCCTTTCCTCAGGTTGCACCGTTAGCGTTCTTCTTCGTACATGGTTATGCAATACTACAAGATTTTCTGGACAAGACTGATCCCAAGATACCTGAGAACTTGGCAGAATGTCAAGCCTTAAGAGATTTGCTCCAGTTTCTTGTAAATGACAAAGGTATACATATTCATGTTACTGTACTTAACAGTTGTTAATGATTATGACCGATGATGGATGAAGTGTACCACTGCACAAATGTACCATTTTGAGATGAAGCGTACCACATATGAATTACATGGTAAATTATTTGATAACTGCTGGCCATTGAGATAATAGTGTCAGTAACATTGACATAGTTTGCACTTACAACTATTAAATTACACTTTCGTGAAAAAGAAACACAAAAAATGGTAATTTGGTTAAAAGAGCAAATTAAAACTAACTGACAACATTTTATCGTGTTCATTCATATATAAGAATATTTAAATAGTAGTATTTGATATTAATATTAGAACAGTTTAAAAATGAACAACATGATTATGATATTTAACCATTTTAAAATGCTAAATCTATTCAGTTATTATCGCGTTTTCAATAGTCTTTATTTTAATAAAGTATAACAATAATTGATATTCACTAATTTTATTAACTATATAATGCATATGTGGTACACTTCATCCAGGAAAATAGTACGCTTCGTCCGTGCAGTGGTATGCTTTATCTGACATTCATTATGACTAGCTGGCACATTGTCAGGGAACTTTTATTGCTGTCTTGTGTAAAGACTTAAATCATGGGCTCTCCCCCGGGCCATTTTTGCATTGCAGTAAATTATTTTTTAAAGGTCCCATTAATAAACAATTTAATGTATTGATGTGATTTCTATTCATAATAGAAGTAAGGCAGTGGCTAGGGAACTTGAATTGGCAAGGTCAGTCAAAAGCTATACATAGCTTATGCTAAATCATGTTACAATCATACCAACTCAAAATAAACTTTGTATTTGTAGTGGGAACCAGTTCACTAGACAGTGACTGCGGGAAACTGAAATTTTATTTGAGTGAACCAATTTTAGGATCTCATCGATCATCAGATCACACAGAATTAATAACAGGAATGCAAACCTGTTTTCCGGGCACCTTCCAAAAACACTATTTTATGTATTATCCTATAAGGAAAACAGTCCAGGTGGTTAAAATTTCATCAAATTGCATCATCAATCAATGCATTTCTGGTCGTTTAGTACTATTTCAGGCATTTTTTAAATCGTTTTAAGACGATGGCACCTCCATGATGTGTTGTTGTAATGCGATGCTAAAAGATTGGAGAAATAAATAAAATAAAACAACAAAATTTGTTGTTTTAATTATTATTAAATTGAAATGGACCTTGGAATTTGTATTCAAAAGTACCTGTGACATTAAAAAATAAAAAATTCAAGTTCTAATGAAAATTTAATATAATGTAGATTGCAAAACAATAACATAAACAAAAAGGGGTAACTGCCAACCGACTTGAAATATTAATTTCATTTTTATCTCGTCCGTTTCGGAGAAAAAGTCAAGCTGTTAGGATCACTGCGGCATTGTCATCAACATCATGGAAAAACTTTAATGTAGTTGATTACTCATAAACAATATTTAGACTTAATATTAAGATATTTAGTGTGTAGCATTGTCTAGTGGACCTCTACCAAGTTGGTTGAAATCATGACCCCCAGGGTCATCAGTATTGGCCCTGTCCAGGGAGTCACTTAATTTAACACATACTTTTATAGGAAAGACTTTTAATAATAAACCATAAGGCTTAGAGTTTATATGTTTGGTATATGGTATTGTCTAGTGGACCTCTACCATGACTTATATTTAGCTATATAGAAAAAACTTTAATTTTGCATAAAGCTACTCAACCTCCACCCCCACCACCACCCAATTATTTTCATATTCTTTTATTTGCGTTTTTTTCTTGGATGAGAAGATACTTTTGCAGCTATAATAATTTGAACTAAACTGATAATTTTGCATGCAAATATCATCTTAAAGCTAAGTCGACATTGACCTTGACCTACAGACTTACTTATTTGAAGCTCTGTCCAGATGTACAATTTTGCATGTAGTTTTTAATTTCAACAATGGGTGAACTTACCTTGATTCCTTCATTGACCTTGAATGATGGTCCACAGGTTAGTGAAGGTTAGTGATATAAGGTCATCATGGCCCTCTTGATTTATGTCTCTGGCAAATCACCTGGTGAAATTTTTCAATGGAATTGCCTACTCAGGGTGAACTGCCACTCTTAGTGACATTTTGACATAGTTGCATGAAGCATATAAAAATTGTAGTGTGGAAAATGTGAAGAAAACAATGTTGTACCTGTACCAGATTTGATTTCACAGTGTAATAGAAGAATGGTGGAAAGAAAGGTCAAGTTGAACTGATATTCATTCATGAACAGTGACAGATAAAAAGTGAAAATAAACCAGTCCTGTTTTGCTGTAGCATAGTAAATGATATAGATCTATGTGTTCAATCCGAACTTGAGATTAAATGGTAAACTTTAAGGAAATAAATGAAAATGTGTAATACACGTGACTGTTTATAATTAATGCTTTCCTATGTTTCTGCGGAGGGTCTGACTAGGAATATACATTATATTACCGTCATTGTAATATAAGCAGTCATTTTCATACATTTTAGATCCCAGAATGACCATAGATGCTGAACAGCCACAAAGCATTCATTCACTGAAACACATTGCACAGCATATAGCACATCACTTGATCAAGGTCATGCATGGGTATTTTGTCCTTCTAGGCAAAGTGTCTTGAACTCGGTTTTGATAAAATGGATACTATCATTACTGCCACTTTTCTGGTTATACTCCCAGATAGAATATGGGGGGCTATATTGGATTCCTGTGCGTTGGTCTGTCTGTGAGTATGTCCATCTACCCAGCTGTCCGTAGACAAAATTTGTCTGGACTATTTCTCAGCAACTTGTATTCAGATTCTGATAATACTTTGCAAGAATCATAAGCGGAGTTGTGCATATGATTGTCATATCCCACTTCAATGATTTTCACTAAGTTATGGACCTTTGATATTTTTTTTACACATCAATTTGTCTGGACTGTTTCACATCAGCTAGTTTTCAGATTCTGATAATACTTTGCAAGAGTCATAAGTATCAATGGTACTTGTGCAAGTTGTGGCTGCATTGCACTGCAATGAATTTTCATTGAGTTATGGGCCTTTGATTCTTTTTTAGTACAAAAGTTTATCCATGCCATCTCTCACTCTCTCACTTTGGTTTCCAATCAATATTTAGAGAACCCTTGGACCCACCTTCCTCAGTTGAGCATGACTTGTAGATAACTCCTATAGTTTTTTCAGGTCACCAGGTCAAAGGTCAAGGTAACAGTGACCTTGACTAGCAAAACAGTTCCTAATCAATAACTATAGAACCCTTGGTTCCAGGTTCTTCAAACTTAGTATGTATATTGCTCCTGACTTGTAGATGACCCCTATAGTTTTTCAAGTCAAAAGTCAGGGTCACAGTGACATTGAATAGCAAAACAGTTTCTGATCAATAACTTTAGAACCCTTGGTCCTAGATTCTTCAATCTTAGTTTATAGGTTGATCATAACTAGTAGATGACCCTTTAAATTTTTCACGTCATCCAGGTCAAAGGTCAAGGTCACAGTGATATTGAAAAGCAAAATGGTTTCCAATCAGTAACTAGACAGGGTTTGGTTTGAGATTCTTAATACTTAATATGTAGGTTGGCCATGACCAGTAAATGACTCCTACAGTCTTTCAGGTCACCAGGTCAAAGGCCAAGGTCACAGTGACCTTAATAAACAAAATGATTTCCAATCAAAAACTATAGAATGCTTGGGCGAAGTTTTTCTCAAACTTGGCATATGGGTTAGCCATGACCAGTAGATAATCCCTGTAGCTTTTCAGGTCACTGGGTCAAAAGTCAAGGTCACAGTAACCTTGTATAGCAAAATGGTTTCCAATCAATTACTATAGAATGCTTGAGCCCAGCTCCCCAGAACTTCATACACAGGTAGGTAATGGCCAGTAAATGACCCCTTGTCATGATCAGTAGATGACAACTATCGTTTTTCAGATCATTGGGTCAACGGTCAAGGGCCACAGTGACCTCGAAAAGCAAAATGTTTTCTAGCAAATAACTGTATAACGCTTAAGTCCGTGTTCCTCCAACTTGATTTATAAGTTGTTCATGACTTGTAGTCCCAGCTCCTCAAAACTTCATGGCTGCCTCTATGGATAAGGCACATATATGTTTTACAAACATCTCTTGTTACATTTAAGTTTGTCTGTGCTTTTTTCAGCAATTATAAATTGAAGTATTATTATCCTTCTTTAGTACTTAGCCCAGATTTGCTTGTCCATTTCATGTAGTGTTTAAATTGATTTCTGTTGACTTTGTTTGGCAGGATGGTTAAGTTTTGTGTGCTTATCCATTTGGTTGACTACTGCTGAGTTAACTTTCCACAGAAGTTTGAGTTTTGAAATTTTCAGCCAGATTTTTTGGATTATATTGCAGACAAACTATAAATGTAGAAACTGCTGTGTCAGGGTGGTATCTGGGAGTATTGATAACCTTAGTGATAGCTCTTGTATTGTTGTTGGTGTCCCTTTGTATTATATGTAATGATTTAAGTTGCAAATAAAACCCAGTTTACAATAGATGTAGTGTCTCCATCATAACACAGTCTTAAATATTTTTTCCTTGTTGGCAGATATTGATTTTCTAATTCTATTGTTAATTTTTTTCTATTTCCAGAGCAATCAGTTCTGACTGAGCAGAGAGGAAAATGCAGAACAGAATCAAAGGCATCATTAGCAATTAGACTTGTTCAGCATTTGTTGATACCACTTGTGCCACATAAAACCTTTAAAATCGATTCCTTTCCTGATCTACCATATGAAAGATGTTGTTCAAATGAACATTTGTTGAATGGGACAAAAGGAGACACATCATTTGGTAATTCATTTAACATTCTAGATTACCACACAACAGAATAATGGTTCATGAGTGAAAAATATGATTACTGTTCATTTTGTTTTCAAATACCAGAATTACTATACAATGTGACTGTCTGTTTTTCAGACCAGCCTTAAAACAGCATGAAGTGCTCAAGGTTAGCTTTTGTAATTGTGATGTCCATCATGGTGCATGCATCCTTGCATGTGTATGTCCATCAACAGCATTTCTTGTGAAACCACTAGGCCAAATTTGAGAAAACTGGCCTGGGATGTTCCTTGCATGAACCAGGCCAAAAGTTGTTCAAAGAATTCATTCCATACAGAACTCTGGTTGCTATGGAAAAAACTTCAAAAAAAAAATCTTCTTTTATGAAACCACTCATAATCTTTAGTGCTCTGAAATTACATTTAAATCATCCTTTAGCAGACCTCTACCAAGTTTGTTTAAATTATGTCCAAGGTCACACTATATAAGCCCTGCCCCAGGGGTCATCTGTTTTAAATGAAAATATCTGTCAGACACCGGCAGGTTCTGTCAACTTGGTTTTGGTAGATAAGTTAGTTTTGCAAGTCCTTCTCACTATCTTAAGATTATATATTTCTATGAAATAGTTGATATCATTTGTTATTTGTTGCTGAATCAAAAACTTACTGACTTGAGAATAGTAATCATCAAGACATTTGTTTGTATCCCTGAGTCATAAGAATTTCGCATAAGCATGTGACCTGAAAATAACTATGTTTGTTTCAAAGGTGAGCTCATATATTTCCTGTCGGTCTGGCATCTTGCAAATGTACTTCTACTGGCTACAAAGTCAACCATTAATATTAATTTTGTAATTTTGATTGGCTGATATTTTAATTTGTATGGAAACAGCTGAATTTTTATATTTATAGAACCCAAAAAGGTATGCACAGTACTGTTGAAAAATTTCTCGGATTTATTCATGGAAACAAGAGGGATATGCGCTGAGTAATTACTTGGAACGTGAACACATACTAAAACTGGATAGTTTTGCTCATTTTTATGCTCCCGGAAGCATGAGCATATAGTTGCTGCTTTGTCTGTCCGTCCGTTTGTTTGTCTATTTGTTTGTCCATCCGTCATAATTTTGTCCGGAGCATAACACAAAAACTATGTGAGATATCAAGACCAAACTTCATAGGTAGTTAGATCTCATTAAGGAGCAGTGCAATGTACAAGAATCATAACTCTTGCTTTATTAATTGTTGAGTTATTGCCCTTTGAAATGTCACATACTTATTTTTTGTCCAGGGCATATTTCACAAAGTATAAGAGTTATCAACTTGAAACTTTATAAGTAGATAGATCTCATTGATGAGCAGTGCAGTGCACAAGAACCATAACTCTTGCAGTATTAATTTTTCAATTATTGCCTTTTGAAATTTCTCATACTTATTTTTTGTCTGGGGCATATCTCACAAAGTATAAGAGATATTAACATGAAACTTTATTGGTAGATAGATCTCTTAGAGGAAAAGTGCAGCGTCCAAGAACCATAACTCTATTTTGCATAATTTAGAAGTTATTGCCCTTTGTTATTTTTCATACTTTAAAAAAAATACATATTAAACAATACCCCTTTTGGAATTGGCATTTATTCAGGGAGCATCCATCGGTTCTACCAATTTCTTGTTTGTATTGTTTTTGTTTAAAGAACTTTAGAAATACCTTTTCCATTCGATTTATTGTTTGACAAAGACTCTTCTGTCTACTGGCTGCACTTTCTCCAGGCTCAGCCTGGAAGCAGGCCTGAAAAAGCGGTGTATTCAATGGGAAACAAAATATTTTCTTAAGATTTTTTTCTGATTAGAATTCTTTCCATGTAACTATGTCAGAACATGGAAAACTGATTCCAGCATTTATGGAATGTTAAACCGAAGCTGGAAAAGCATGGAAATTCTCTAAATGTCTGTATTTAAAATGTAGAAATTAAAATGGATTTCTCTTTTTTTCAACAGAATAAGCTGGAAAAAATACTTTTAAGCTTTAAATTTTTACCTATAAGATTATTTAATTCTCTCATTCAGTTGTTATTAAACAAACCCCTACCAATATTTCACCGGAAGAGAATGTTTGTTGTCCATCTGTCCCCAGAAATTGGTTCCTGCAAAAACTGTAAAAGTACTCGGGATTTTATTGCAAAACTTCGTTTTTGATAAACGGCAATGTGAAGATAATACACAACCTTTTATTTTTCACCAAAGGTCAAAGGTCAGGTGACTGTAAAATCTTAAAACTGGAATAACATGAAAATTAGGAAAGATATGATCATGAAACTATGTGTACAGATAAAAGTGATTACCAGGCTATGCATGATGTTCAATTTTTCACCAGAGGTCAGAGGTCAGATCACCATTACTAAAAATATGAAACACGTAATACTATGCATTCATTTAAATTCACAATATGGAAGGTAGGAAAATTATGATTTCATTTCTTTCACTTCTGTACAGTAGTGTTGTCAAACATCAAGTGACTTTTTCAAAACAAAGGGAAAAAAACTTGATACTGCAGTAACTGGATTTTATAAGGAACTATGATTGCAGCCAGAGGAAAAACATAAAAGTGACTGACTCACAGATCGTCCAACAATGGGTTAACTCGCTGACAAAGATTTTATTGATTAGAATTGGTTTGAATCCTGATAGAACAAAACTTTTTCTCCCATAATCATGTTTTTTGAATTAGGAAATAGATTTTAAGTTTGAGTGATATACCGTCTGATATATCACGGTGTCGAGTTCAGATGCGTAGTAATTTAATCACGAAGGCCGTAGGCCTGAGTGATTAAATAATTACGCATATGAACGAGAAACCGTGATATATACGACGGTAGATCACGAAAATGTTAAAATCTATTTCCATTCTAACACGTACGTATATTTATAAGGGACGTAAGTATGTGCACTATTTAACAGTGGCGTTCTCAGTGACGTCAGCGGGCGCGCGCTTGTATTCAGCGTGCTATACTGCCTCATATATCACGCTCAATTCCTTCTTTGTTTATTGTCGGCAAATTGCAGATAGTGTTAGAATGATATTTTGACTTACCTTTAATTTTAAAGAAAAATATTTTTAAGCATTAAATGACATTTTGTCACAAACTGTAAGGATCAGAGCTTAGATATTTGGTGTGTACCATGAGGTCAAGAATAATTACTCGGTAATTCTACATGTAACTATTTAATCAGAAAGGACTGTCTTGGCACACTTGTTTGTATTACTGTTAATATTGATATTAGTATTGAAACTTTTAACATGTTTAACTTGACTTGTATTGTCCAGAATATGAATGACTAAGTTGTAATTCCATTCTGTCTTTGCAGGCTGTCCCAGAGGCTGGCATGGTAGAGCTGATATCTTACTGTGTGATGAAGTACCATTCACTTTCATAGAATCTCAAGAGGATTCAGGAGATTCTGATGCTGTGTCTTTGACATCAGACTCATCAGTTGAAGTAAAGAGAGATGAAAACTTCATAGCTGAATCTATTTCACAAGTAACAGCACAGACAATAGTTTATTCATTTGTTCAACATAGAAAAAATCCTGTGTCACAAACTTCTTTAACTCCTGGAATAGGAATTTGTTCAGAAAAATTGATTTTATATTTGTATGATTGTGTTGAGGATATTTTACTTACATCTGGGCCTGTAGATCTGTATGCACGGTTAGGGGGTTGTTCTTTAAATGCTCGTGCTGTTATCATTCTGTGGTTAGTGTTAAATCATAACCTGTTTGGTAATAAAACCCCAGATAAATATAAAACTTACACAGCTGCATTTCATCATGTACTTGGTCCTGTACAGTTAGAAGCATACAAGAATGAGTCTGAGCAGCCATTGAGAACAAAATGGGATGAAGAGGATTTATTGAAATGTTTAAATGAAGAGACAGCTTCTTGTCAAGATGATATTACTGAATATATTCCTGAAAGAAAATCTGTTTCATTGAAATGACCATTTCTTGCTGCAGTTCTCCAGTTTAGTTTCTGTAGTAGGGTATATAAAAGAGTCACTATGGTAACAGTGGACATGCAGTTGGGCTTTTGGTACTTACTGAACATTCAGTTTTTTGCTCCAGACAAATAATGACACTTTGTTTGCATAAACTTTGTGAAAGAAACTGATTTTAATCTCCATGATGACAAACCAGAGTTACAGACCTGTAAGTCAGATATGTTTTGCATTATGTATGGTTTGCCTCATCATGTTTAAAGACTTCATGCAAACTTGTATAGCAAACTAATGTCACAAATTTCAAGTGACAGTAACAAAAATGTTTTGAAGTTTAGATGTACATGTATGAGACACTAATATTTAACAAGTCTGAGTCATTAATACTTGAATCTGGACAATTTTTACAGCAGTATATAGGACTACATGCATGTGTCACCACAATAACTGATCAGTAACTGTTATAAACAACGTAAATGTTCTTTTTTAAAGAATGCCAAAGGGAATAAAACTGACCTTTCATGGTTGGGTTCAGATATTTTCCATAGGTTTACATGGGAACCACCTAAAAAAGATTCTTCCTTTCCTTGAACTGGGAGCTGCTGAGCATAGATAATTTGTTAGTGGCAGTGTAGTTGTTTCTGCCAAGTTAGTTCATATCATCCCCTCATAAAGACATCTCCTCCTAAACCACAAGGCCATTTTCCACCAAACTTCACAGAAACTTTTAGCTCTCATGAGCATGCAGTGTTCTAACAAAGTTTTTCAGATGGTTCCAGTTTGTTGTAGATCTGGGTCACAGGAGCTAAAATTAGATTTTAAAAGTGAAAACTTCAAAAATCTTCTTGTCTGAAACTGCAGGGCCTTGAACTTAGATATTTGGTATGTAGCATTGTCTGATTCAGTAGTCCTCTAGCAAATTTGTTCAAATCATGGCCCCAGGGTCAAAATTAACACTGCCCCAGGGGCCACATTATTTCACATATGCTTATTTAGGAAAAAAATTTAAAAATCTTTTGAATTTTGAAAAATTTCTTAGCTCGACATAGTCATGACATTTGGTACCGGAGTTCGGTGTATGTATGTGCATGCATGCATCTGTCCAGATTGCCTTGTCCAGGCCATAATATCTCTGTGCATGGAAGGATTTTGAAACGGTATGTCGCGTGCAAGACCCAGGTTCCCAGCTAAAAGGTCAAGATCACAATGCCAGGTCAAAGGTCCAAAATTTTGATGATAGACCTTTTCCGGGTCAAAACTTCTCCCTGCATGGAAGGATTTTAAAAAACCGTGGCACATTCGTTCACTTTGATGAGATGGTGCAAATCCCAGATTCCTAGATCAGAGGTCAAGGGCACAGTGACAGCTCAAAGGTCCAGAATGTTGATGATATACCTTGTTTGGGCCATTACTTCTCCATGCATGGAAGAATTTGAAAATACCGTGACACATTTGTTATGCTTCCAGAAAGAGACATATATAGGCCTGCCTTGTCCTTCCATCATCATCTTCTCAAAGTTTCCATTTCACTGTCCCATCCCCATAGGCAGCTTTCCATTTGCGGACTCAACATGCTGCCCAAATATGGACATTCTGGTATATGGAAAACTTCCAAAATTCTTGTCTAAAACCATAAAACCTAAAGCTAAGATATGTGGTTTGAAGCATTTCCTAATGAACCTCTACTAAGTTTGTTCAAATCATGGCCCACATGATTTTATCAAGGCTTATATCACGTGTATATAGGGAAAACTTCAAAAATCTTGTCTGACACCATGAGGCCTAGGGCTAAGATATTTCTTACGTAGCATTTGCTTAGGGGACCTCTACCAAGTTCGTGCAAATCATCAACCTAGGGTCAAAATTTAACCCGCCCATGGTGCCACATAATTTCATAAAGGCTTAGATAGGGAAATCTTTAAAAACCTTCTTGTTTGAAACTCCAAGGCCTAGGGCGAAGATATTTGGTGTGCAACATTGTCTAGTGGATCTCTACCAAGTCTGTTCAAATCATAGCCCCAGGGTCGAAATTGACCCAACCCCAGGGGCCACATGATTTTACATAGGCTTAAATAGAGAAAACTCAGACATTCTTCTTAAATGAAACCATGTTGCATAGGGTTAAATTATTTGGTATGTAGCATTGCCTAGGAGACCTCTACCAAGTTTGTTCAAATCATGGCCCCATGGTCAAACTTGACCCTGCTCTAGGAGCCACATTATTTTACATAGGCTGATACAGGGAAAATATCAGAAATCTTCTTGTCTAAGACTTCTTTGCCTATGGTTTTATATTTGGCATACAGGTTCACCTTGAGCTCTGCTACAAAGATTGTTCAAATCATGGCCTTGGGGTCTTAAAGGCTCTGCCCAGTCGGTCACTTGATTTAATAAATGATTATGTAGGGAAAACTCTAAAAATCTTCTTTTATTAAACCACAAGATCTTTTGCTTAGATATTTTGCATGGAGCTTTATCAAGAGGTCCTCTTTCAAGAGGTCTAATGGCTCCCTTGTTCTTTATTTTGTCATAGAGCCTTTGTTTATTTATTGAACATTGTTTTAAAATTTGTTTTATAGGCCATGAACCTCTACAATTCAATTGAGTGAAGGTCAAGGTCAGGAAGGCTAAAATAGATTTTTCCTTCATTTATTGACCGATACTTTTATACACACCTGTAACTTAGTTCAACTTATCGTATTTTTCTCACCTCAGAATCAGGTGGAACTTAGCAGTGATTCACTGCAACGTTATTTCTAGCTCACCTGAGCATGCTCATGTGAGCTTTTAGGATCCTTGATTGTCCGGCGTCCATCCATCGTCCACAATTCATTCAAACGACATCTCCTCTGAAACCACTGGGCAAAATTTAATGAAACTTGCCTAGAATGTTCCTTGCATGAAGCTCTACCAAGTTTGTTCAAATGGTTCCGGTTCATTGCATTTCTGGGTCACAGGAGCTAAAAACAGATTTTAAAAGTTGGATCTTTAAAAATCTTCTTGTCAGAAACAACAAGGCCTGGAGCTTTGATATTTGGTATAAAGCATCATCTAGTGGACCTCTACCAAGTTTGTTCAAATAATAATCCTGGGGTCATAAATGGCCTCGCCCCAGGGGTAACTTGTTTTACATAGAGTTATATAGGAACAACTTTAAAAATCTTCTTGTCAGAAACCGTAAGGCATAGAGCTAAGATATTTGGCGTGCAGCATTTTCTAGTGGACCTCTACCAAGTTTGTTCAAATCATGGCCTTTGGGTCAAAAATGGCCCCGCCCAAGGGGTCACATGTTTTACATAGAGTTATACAGGAAAAACTTTAAAAATCTTCTTGTCAGAAACCGTAAGACATAGAGCTTAGATATTTAGTATGTAGCATTGTCTAGTGGACCTCTACCAAGTTTGTTCAAATTATACCCCTGGGGTCAAATTTGGCCCCACCCCGGGGCATTGGTTTTACATAGGCTTATATAGTGAAATCTTTGAAAATCTTCTTGTAGAAGGAGAAGTAACATTTTCAGTCCAAATGATTTGGAAATTTGTCAGACAGGTTGTTTCTATGATTTCTAGCTCAAGTTTGAATATGGGTCATCAGGGTTCAAAAACTATGTCACAGAGCCCAAAAATAGAAAAACCTTGTTAACACTCTAGAGGTTACATTTTCAGTCAAAATATCCCAGAAATTTGTCAGAAAGGTTGTTTTGATGATTTTTAGCTCAGGTTCAAATATAGGTCATCTGGGGTCAAAAACTAGGTCACAGAGCCCAAATATGGAAAAACCTTGTTAACACTCTAGAGTTAAGATTTTAATTCAAATAACCTGAAAATTTGTCAGATAGGTTGCTTCTATGATTTCTAGCCCAGCTTTGAATATGGGTCATCTGGATTAAAAAAAACTAGGTCACAGAGCCTGAATATCGAAAAACGTTGTAAACACTCTAGAGGCTACACTTTCAGTCCAAATAACCTTGAAATTTGTCAGAAAGATTGTTTCAATAATTTCTAGGTCAAGTTCCAATATGGGTCATCTGGGGTCAATTAACCAGGTCCATAGCAACTTTGTTAAAAGCAGTCATATTCAGCTGAGCGATATAGGGCCATCATGGCCCTCTTGTTTGTTTTCATAACTGGGCAGATTTCTACAGAGATAACCTGTAGTGTTGTAAAGCATGCTAAAATTTCCTGCACTCAAAACTATGTATTGTGTTTGCATAGAAATCCGGGAAGTATTGTTTTTCAGAAATTTCATTTGCTCATTTCATTGTTTTTTCTTTGCATTCAGAAGTGCCACTACCAGATTGATACTCTTTTCAGAAAATAACTTTGTTTATTGTATTTAAATGTTTTGTGCCCATACTAACTTCCTTTGTGTTTGAAATCAATCAATAAAATCGGTTCAAATTAAAAAAGAAAAATATTAAATAGTCATTATGTTCATGATGTTAATTTCTCTTGCTTCGTTTGACAATACTGAATCTAGAATAAGATATGAAACAGAAGACCCTACAGGTTAAACTTAATTTGTTTTTGAAGAAAATGTATAGACTAGCACTTGATAATTGATCATTATCAATATTTCGAATTTTTACGTTGTAGGTGCTCGCTCTAGAGATGTTGCCTATATCGATTTTGTACACTGTAGTTTTCTTCGGTCTTTACACCTATAACAAAATCACAGCATAACCCTGTACCATGGAAGTCTTTAAATTACGTAGAAAAAGAAAAAAATAAACTTCTGTATACATTTTGAATTTTGTAATGCTAAAAGATTCTATGACATTGCTAAACGTATGTGTCAGTGATATTCACTAATGTCATATTTATTTTACCTACGATTCCAGTAATTTGTAAAAACGTACTTGTTGCACATTTAACGTTTTAAGCACATCTTAGTACGTTACTGGAATAGTTCACCTGACAATAATTGTCAAGAATATGAGTAAGCGGACTGAAAAATACTACACATTCTAACGATACAAGAAAAAGAAAACTTATTTTTATGTAAACTACAGTAAGAATTGATGCTAACGTTCATAAGTTTTCTGTTGTAACAATATAAACATCTTAACTTAGCCAGCGGTTATGAGTATGATTATAAAAAAATAGGTAAAATGATACAATATATGGGTAACAAAACCTTTATGCTAGGATTTTTAAATAAAAAATGCTTAATATTTAGTCGACAAGAAAACAAGCAGTTTGCAATGTGGGCAGAGTTTGTAAACAAATGGATAGTATAGACAGCGCTTGGTTGACTTCTTTTTCTTTTCTTCTTAGCCTTTTTTCCAGACATGTTTTGATGACCAGGTCGAGCTGCATATCGTTTCTTCAGAAAACATGTTGATTTACCTGAAAGTTTGTACAAACGTGTCATTCAATTTGTGCTGAAAATCAACATATTTTCTCTTAAATTAGAAAAAGTACAGTCTATTAGATTGTATAGCATATCAATTTATAATACATTATAATACAAGTTAAACAAAATGTTTGCCCTAATCGTCGCATACTTGTCGCGTGCTTGAAAAATGCCTGTCTATTTATGGCAGGTTGTCACCATAGACGTTTGTTCCAGTAAGGGATCGTTTGGCCACTGGGCTATGAAAATACTTTCCCTTGGGTCGTGCATGCGAGTCTATATTAATGTTTGCCTTCCGTTATTTTACAATTATTTGTGCAAACCATTTAGTGCGGAAATGATACAGCTATCTTTATCTCTTCTAAAAACAATAAAAAGGTGTTCTTTAAAAGTATCGTCATTGTGAATTATTACGTGGGCTTTAGAGGGGTCAAGAAATAGTCTGTTTTTGTTCTCACGTCTTAGAAAGTGCCCGTCTCTTTCGGATGCAGTGGTATTCCCCGAAACAGTCTCTGTAAAAGTAAATTTCTTGTAGAAATTTTACCATGTTGGTCACGTAAGAATTACTGCTAAATTGAAAATGAAATTGAAATGATAACTGATACCTTTCCAGATTGACTTTGCAGTCTAAGCACCCCTTTTTCGACTCCTTTGGTCTTCCATTGGGCGTCCTACCCATCAGGCGACATGATCTTTCTCGGCCCGGCATTGCTCCGGGTTCATGAGGCATTGTCAGAAGTAGTTATTTGCATCCCACTGTTTCGATGCCCGTTTTCTGTCAGTGAAGTCTACCATCAATTGATCTGCAACTTGTAAAGAATATATGTTCTTGACAAAGTCTGTACAAATGATGTAATAAAATAATTGTAATAAGTTTCAACTCATTACCTTTATTATTGTTTAACTCATGGGATTTTACCTTGTGATCACAAAAAATTTAACGAAGACATAAGAGAAGCAGGCTATGTTTATTAAAATAGCTCTTACTCTACTATTTACAGCTTAAATGCAGCTTTACTGCTTATATACTGTACACAAACAGTTGCATGTTAAATCATCTTATTTCACAAATACGTATTTCTCTTAGTTAGTATTAATACCTAACTGTAGATGAAATTTCTTATGGTTTGCCTTTGTGTGCAGTGCTTTGTGTAACAGAAAGCTGTTGATAAGCACAGTATCAATTGAAAACCAGGCAAAGTAGTTCCATCATGTAGTACTGGTCCGTTGCAATGAATAATTGCTTCTTCAATAGTCATGTCTATCAACACCGCCCATAATTTGTTGAATTCTGCAGTTGGCTTTGGACAAGGTTACTCTGTTTTTCTCCACTTGCCTTCTGTTCACCTTTCTTCCTGCTCAACAACAAATCTTTTTTTTATTGTGTACAGGATCATAGAACGTATTTAGATTTTAGTCCAATCTTCAAACAGTTGCCACAAGCTTACCATATTTCGGCTGTCTTGACATCGATTCTCCCCTTTTAAGGTTATGAACTTTATCATTCTGTGTCCTTGTTTTTGATTCCTTTAAGTCTGCAGGCCAAAATCTTCGACCAATATTGAATGCGCCTGACAAGTATGCATCTCTCTTATGAAGAGAAAGGGGGCAAACGGGACTGATGGATTAAAAGCTGTCTATAAAAACAATTCCGTCAATGTTTCCACTACATTTTGGGTAAGGCCTGCTTCGTTTTGCTTTACCATGAAATTAGATATATAACCAATAACTGCATCGGCCAGAACGAATATTTTGAAACCTCTTCTTGCTGATTTACTCGGGGCACCAACCATTCCACAGTGTTGCCCGTGGCATTTTATCATAACTTCATCAATGCTGAACTCGCAATGAAGATTGTAAAGGCCTTCTATGTTTTTTCTTACCCCTTCCATTAGTGGTACAAAGAATCTGTTCGTCGTATTCACCCTTATCGCTTTTCGTGCTTGACTGGTCTTTCAATGGATCATTTATGTGGAAACATCTCTGCAGATTTATTAATCGAGCCCGTGAGAATGTTGTTGATATTCGTACATTTCTTAGACTAGGGTTAGTTGAACAGTAATCCACAAGGTTTGGTTTAGGGTCAATTGCCATGACCATTCTAACTCCAATGAATACTTTTACCATTTCTTCAAAAACTGGCTTGTAATATTTATCTGTCCAGTGAGCAACTAGTTGTCTTTTCTTTGCTTCGTAAATGGGCACATAAGCATTGGTGGATTTTTTCATCAAGTCAAATACTTCTTCCGGAAATATTTCAAAAAAATGATCCAAAGGTGTACAAGACGCAGATAAACGTCGCGTTGGTCCTGAGGCAGGTCCAAGAAATTGCTTTTCTTTTATTTTCACGAGCTTTTGATTCGACTGTGTTGCCGTTAATTATCACTTTCATCGTTACTTTCGCTTTCCGTTTCCGGGAAACGAAGAATATATTTCTTCAACTAGATGCTAAATGACGCTTTCATAATCCGAACTGTCTGATAATGAGCTTTCACTGTCAGCGACTTGTAATCTTCCCAGGTTTGATTTTTGTTTTCTTTTTATTTTTGTGGGTTTTCGTCCTGATTCCAGTGCCACTCCTTGTTCTACAAGTTTAGACAATCATTTGTATCTGTCTCATTATGTTTTGAGCATTGCTTTTTTCTTGTGACGTTTTTTATTAAACGCTATTTAAACGATCTGACGCCACACCAGGTTTGGGCTGAAGATGTGTTTGATCGAGCGTTTCTTCGTAGACCGAGGTGTCATACTTCCTGCTTATGGAATTTTTGCTTGCGGTATATACATTGGTTTCATTTTCGTTTATTGAGTGGTGGAGTATCGTCAAAATCGATGTCGATATCCATAAATCTTGATTCCTACGCATGTTTACCTGCTTGTGTTTGAGCTGTACTTTCAGACTTGGCGTCGACACTCTCTTTTTGAATTGTGCCTTCAGGCTTCCTGTCGTCACTCTGTATTTGAGTTGTTCCTTCGGAGTTAGGGTCTTTCCTCATTTTCTGAACTGTGCCTTCGATCTTTCTGTCCTCACGCTGTATTTGGGTTGTACTTTCGGACTTTTTGTCGTCTCTCTTCTTCTGTGCTGTGCCTTAAAACCGTCTGTCTTCACTCTGTGCTTAAGTTGTACCCTTGTATCATTTGTCTGTACACCCGAAATTTAGTTCTGTCTAGCTGTGTCTGGTGTATTTTCGTTTACCTTCTTGTTTGCTGTGCCTTCGGACTTTCTGTCAGCCATATTTTTGCGGGTCCAACAACGGTAAGAAACGTGGAAAATCACATTTTCTCACTAATGACTATCCGTAGTATATAGATAAACTTTGTTGGTGTGGAATACTGCAATGAAATAAACCGCACCTTGTTTGAATCTACTTCGTAGATAACATTTTCTAACCTCAATTCCCTAATGCGTATTTTTTATCGTAGATTAACATTTCAAAGGAAAACTACAGCGGGGAAAACACATGTTTAGTTCAAAACACGTAGTAAAATGTATAAATTTCTAATTTTACGCCAGATCACACTACCGGTTTTTGAAATTGTAAAAACGTGGACGTTTCAGTCCTTTCTAGTAATTTTCTGTAAATATCGGCCCGGTTTTGAGGAACAAAAAAAATCATCCGTTTTACAACATTATTGGTAATCGCTGGAATAATTATCCCGGTTTCCAAGTTAGTTAAAATAGGCACGTTTTATTACGTTGTGGGCATTTACTGTAAAGTTTGAACTGGTGTCGAAAGGATATATGGTATCATGGACCTCAACCACTGGATGGGGGTTTTAGGTTACTGTGGTCAAGGTAAAACCCACAGAGGTTAAATAATTTCTCTACTTTATGTCATAGTTCTATGCTTGCAACTGATTCAGTTTCAACCAAACCAACACAAAATATTTATATATAATATATCTCCTATGTTACCCTGAGCCAGTCTGATTCCATCAAGGGTTCCAAGGGGGCCAGAATAGGCTTATTTTGCTATGTCTGCATGGTTTCACAGCTTTGTTAATCTTACAGACCACTTTCTTGAGTCTTCATTTATTGACAAAGATCGTAGATATTTAGTATGTTTGTATCATTGAAAGCTGCCCTTGGGTTGGATTTTAGGTCACTAGGGTCAAGATCCCCGAAGCTTTTTTAATCAAAATTGACACTACCGCAGGGGTCTTTTGTTTTATTTGGACTGGCATAAGTAAAAACTTCAAAAGTCATCTTGTCAGAAACCACAAGGCCTGGAATTCAGGTAATTGGTGTGTGAGCAAAAGTAGTTGCCATTAAGGCCCTATTGTCCTTATTTCGCCCTCAAAGGGGTTTGCTCCATTGTGCATTGTAAAAGATAAAACTAGATAAAAATTTAAAAATCTACTAAACCACAAGATCTTTTTTCATCATATTTCACATAAATGTTCTTTACATACTAGTAGTCCTCTATAAAATTGTTTAAATGGTTTTGCTCTGCTTCACTGAATGGCCACCATATTTTCTTCAAGGTTTGGCTTTAAATGACATCTCACAAAGTGCAAGGTCGTTTCCCACCAAACTTTACAGAAATTTTCCTTATACTGCTTTCTGCGTAAATACTCAAGTTGTTTTACTCCGTTGCACAAAGCGCTGGTCAAGCTAAAATATATAAAAATGCAAACATCTAAACGACAGGGTCTTCCTCTCCACAAAATTTCTCATTAATGTTTCTTAAAAAGCCCGCTATGAAAATAGCTCAGATGGTACCGCTCTGTTGCAGAAAATAGCTACCTAAACTAAAAATAGATTTTGTTAAATTTTGGCTTGAAAAAACATCTCCCAACAAACTGCTAAGCCATTTTTCACCGAACTTAATAGACATTGTCGGATATGTTGCCTTTTAAAATTGCTCAGATGGTTCCGCTCTGTTGCAGAAAATTGCTACCTGAGCTAAAAATAGATTTTGTTCAATTTTGGCTTGAAAAACATCTCCCAACAAACTGCTAAGCCATTTTTCACCGAACTTAGTAGACATTGTCGGATATGTTACCTTTTAAAATTGCTCAGGTGGTTCCGCTCCATTGCATTCAAGGGCTGCGAATGCCCTCTATTATGATCACTTAAAGGTTCCACTTGATTGCACAAAATGGCTACCAGAGCTAAAACTAGATTTTCTTCAACTTTTGGCTTCTAATGACATTTTACAAACTGCTTAGCCATTTTCCACAAAATATTACAGAAATGCTCCTAATACTGCCCATTTTTTAAAATTCATGAGGCATGAGGATATCGTTTCACATTATTGGGAAATCCAACGGGAACCGCCGTTTTGTTTTATTTATCAAAACGATTTTTACGTATAAACCAAGTTTCATTTCGATTTTACTGTAAAGGTCAACCTTCACCTTTAGCATGCGAGATCGAGGTCCCAGGTTCGATCCTGAGAGAGGTGGTATGCAAATATAAATAAAATGCGATTAACACATCTTATCTGTCGGGAGGGTTGACTTATACTAAATTACAAAAAAAAATATATAAAATTGACTGCTTCATAAATAGGATCACTTGTAGTATAACAGTGGAATATGTGTAATAATGCGTGAACATTACAGATAGCATATCATGTGGTATGATCATTGAAGGTTTTAAGGACACAAACTAAATAAACCTTATAATTAATGACGTTGCATGTTGGAGAAATAGGTTGGTTAACATTAGCAGTAAGAAGAAAATATCAGAAATTTATCTCAACTTTAAAAAAAAGAGATTTGGTACCCAATTATCTAAGTAGTCTGTTTCCGAGGTCAGTTTTACAACAAACATAATGCGATCTTAGAAACATTGCAGCTTATCTCTGACATCTTCTAATTGAATGAAGAACATATCCCTTTACGAAAACTACTTAGTTCCATCCTCCATATTTCATTTGAACTCTTTTTCCACCATTGCTTAGAAATCTGCTATCTTTAAGTTTATTTTGTTTCCAGTCTACCATTTATATGGAGAATGTTTATATACACGGGCGTTATCAATAAATGTAGAGATCTTAAACAAGATTTATTTCTTAATCAAATAACCGAAAATGACCTTTGCAATTACTGCTATTTATCAGAGAGTACTGAGCATTACTTTTTCCACTGTAGTCGTTACACCAACTTCACAAGTCCATCCACTAAATTGCGAACTTACTTGGTAATTCTGATTTACAAGATGAAAATTTCATTTAAGCTAAAGCTGTTAATAAATTTATTTAAAAAAACGTTTAAAACAATGATGCAATTGACGTGTTGGTGTAAACTTTCCAGACATCCTCTTCTTTCCTTTATTCTTCTGTTAGCATAAGCCTCATTTATTAAATGCGTTTCCTTTATTTTTCCCTTTATTCTTTGATACACTGTCAAGTTGAAACTCGTCTCTTTTTATGCCCCCGATGGAGCATATTGTTTTTGGTCTGTCTGTCTATTTGTTTGTCACAAAACTTTAACTTCGCCCATAACACGGAAGTCCTTCCACCTACAGCCTCCAATCTTCACGGATGCATGCACCTTGATGAGTTCTACCCGGCAGACCTAGAGGTCATGAGGTCAAAGGTCAACCCCCAGGGGCATGGCGTTCATTTGAACGTAACGCTTTTTTAATTTTATTCTGTTCTGAACATTAAGTTGAACACCGTACTAGTATATTGAATAGCGCCTTGTCGTAAGCGAAATTGAATTAACAAGAGTTAAATAGGGAATAACCAGACCTTGTGGCTCAACCCTTTTGCACTGTATATGTATATATGAGTTGAATTTGTATGTGTTTGTCAATGGCATTGCAATAAAGTAAGTATAATCTGACTGTATAAAAGCCCGTGAATTTGTCCAATTGCACGCATATTAGAAGAGATATTTGTGGCGAGCGCACGTCAGTTGTCACATAGAAAGAAGAAATCACAAATCATAAAGGTAAGTGGGAAAAAAAGAAATTCCAACAAGAATAATTGTGGGGGTGGGGCAGGCAGGTAAAAGTATGGAGGTGTCGTTAGACTGACTTAATGCTATAGTGAGGTAATGCACGGTATAGCATTAGGACAAGTTCACGTAATCATGAGACGTTACAGGTTTGAAAAATAAGAATCTCTCCGTCTAGTAACAGGACCTGGCCCTAAAATTTCTGTGAAGTCTACTAGATCGGATATGATATGTTATAGGCTTAAAAAGTAGGAATATCTCCGTCTACTAACCGGACATGGCCCTAAAATGTCCCCAAAGATTACAAGATCGGGTAAACAAAACAGCTCTGTATACCATGTGGTTACCCTCTTATGACAAGCTTCTAAAGTTATCCTAGTATGAAATAAAACTTGCATCGGGAAGCATTGAATTAAAGTCCATTGGTTTTATCATACCCCGCAACGCGCTATATTGGATTCACCTTAATGTCCCGACATCCCATTTCCTTGTCCAGACCATAACTTCTCAATACATGGAAAGACTTTTAAACACTTTGGTATATTTGTTCATCTTGATGAGAAGGTGTGTCGCGTGTAAGACTCAGATGCAAAGCTCAAAAGTCAAGGACACAGTCACTGGTTAAAAAAAATGAACACGATCCAATTAAAAAAAGGGATTTTCCAAGAAGTCCCGAAAAAAATGCACATTTTAAGCAAATTTCGTCTAGTAAACAGGCTAAATCATAGGCTTTTTTCATGGGTTCAGACAAAACAACAACTCACTTCTGTAAACCTTCATGTATTCACACAGCATATAAACAGAAAATCACAAAAATGTCATAACATAATTAAATTCTTTTAGAACATTCTGAATAATAAAACATTTTCTAAGGACATTCTTAAAACGGCCGTTTTACCCTAGATGAATACATAATCAGATATATTCTTTAGAACGTTCTAAGAACGAATAAAGTAACGGTTGAAAGGAAAAAGAAATCAGATTTCATTCTTTAGAACGTTCAAAAAACGAAAAAGTTGAAAAAATAATCAGATTTCATTCTTAAGAACGTTCTATAGAAAAATAAAAAATGAAATAGTTGAAAAGAACAAAAGTCAGATTTCATTCTTTAGAACGTTCTAAGAGCAACAAGAGCTTGTCACAGACAAAGCAACAGTCCCCTACAGGTGCAATGTCCATCTCCCTAACTCCAACCCATATCAGGAAATTGACTAAAAATTTGTCTGAGACATGCATAATCCCCATATGATCCTCTATCCATGTACAAAGTATCATAAAAGAAGAAAATGTCATAGGTCAAGGTCATTTAGAAGTAAAGGTCAAAGAAATATATGTTGTTGAGAAGGTCTTATCGAAGGGGTTGTAGTGACCAAGTTTGAAGTAATTCTGTTCAGAAATAAGGAAATTATGGCTAAACTTTTGGACAAGAAAACTTTAAAGGTTAAGTTCATTCAGAGGTCAAGGTCACAGAAATGTACTTCGTTGGAATGGTCTTGTCCAAGGTATTGTTGTGGCCAAGTTTGAAGTAATTCCATTCAATATTTAAAGTTTGAAGTAGATACTTTAAGAAATAATGAAGTTATATAAAAAACACATTTTTTCATGAAAATTCTAAGTTCAAGGGGAATAAATCTAATAATTTTGGAGCTAGAGTTGTGAACCTTGAGTTGCATTATCTTCATACCGTCACCTATCCATACTTCATGTTTACAAAAAATATTTTCACAAAAATATGTTCACATATTTTACAAAAAAAAAAACACATTTTTTTCATGAAAATTCTAAGTTCAAGGGGGGATAAATCTAAAAATTTTGGTGCTAGAGTTGTGAACCTTGAAGTGCATTATTTCCATACTATCACCTATCCATATTTTATGTTTCATAGAATTATTCTTAGAACTTTTTGAGTAATCACAAATATTGTTATATTTGCCATATTTTAAGTATATTTTTTGCTACAGCAACAATAAATTTTCAACATTTGAAGAAAAAAAGACATGCATAATCTCCAGACTGCCATGTATCCATATTATAAGTTTCATTAAAATATTTTCAGTACTTTTTGCGTTATCACGGGATCCAGTTTTTGTGACGGACGGACAGACTGACGGATTGACGGACGGACGGACGGACTGACGGACGGAGGGTAAACCTATAGTCCCCTCCGGTTAAACCGGTAGGGGACTAAAAACGAAAAAGTCAAAAAAGAACAGAAGTCAGATTTCATTCTTTAGAACATTCTAATACTGGTATGGAACCCAGGAAGCAGTCATCGAGCGTGGTGAATCTAAGTGGTAAGAACTTGTATCGCAATCGATGTAAAATAAATAAATGAGTCTAAGAACATTCTAAAGAAAAACAGTATAAAAGCTGAAAAAACAACAAAATCAGCTTTCCTTCTTTAGAACGTTCTAAAAACGTAAAACAAAAATGCTGAAAAGGAACGGAAATCAGATTTCATTCTTTAGAACGTTCTAAAAGCGTAAAACAAAAAAGTTGAAAAACATGAAAATCAGATTTCATTCTTTAGAACGTTCTATAAAGGAAAACAAAAAAGTTGAAAAAGAATAGAAATCAGATATTGTTCTTTGAACGTTATAAAAACGAAAAAGTTAACAGAGAACAAATCAGACATCATTCTCTTGAACGTTCTAAGAATGAAAAACACAAAAAGTTAAAAAGCACATGAATCAAAAATCATTCTTTAGAAGGTTCTAAGAACAAAAACGAAAAAGTCGAAAAAGAACAGAAGTCAGATTTCATTCTTAAGAACATTCTATTAGAAAGAAAAACAGCGTAAAAGCTGAAAAAGAACAAAAATTTAAAATCAGATTTCATTCTTTAGAACATTCTGAAACGTAAAACAAACAAGATGAAAATTAAAAAATCAGATTTCATTTTTAGAAAGTTCCAAAAACGTAAAACAAAAAAGTTGAAAAACAACAGAATCAGATTTCATTTTTAGAACGTTCTAATACAAACAACAATAAAGTTGAAAAAGAACATAAAACAGATTTCATTCTTTAGAACGATTTAAGAACTAAAATCGAAGAAATGGAAAAATGAAAAGAAATAAGATTTAATTCATTAGAATGTTCGAAAAACGAAAAACGAAAAAAAATAAAAAAGGAACATCAATCAGATTTCATTCCTTAGAAGGTTCTAAAAAGGAAAACAAAAAAGTTGAAAAAGAACACAAATCAGATAACGTTTTGGTTCTTTAGAATGTTCTAAGGACTAAAAATGAAAAAACTGCAGTCAAATTCATCCCTATTGTTATTCTTTATCTATGATATCTAATTGATTATTTAATACCTTTGTTCATCCTATTTTTCAGTTCTGTTACGTTTTGTTACTCAATGTCTGGTTAGCTTATGTAAAAAATACAAAAGAAAACAATTAACTTTAAATTCACTCCCGCTCTTTCGAATATTCTAGGGATATCGGAAATCTAAATGAGCTGCCTCGCTGTCCATAAAGATATTTTAAAATGTTGTGGATAGACAGGCTCATTCCTCTTCAGCATGGGCACATGGGAAATCGGGGTTATTGTTGCAACATTAAAGGTTAAGATTCATGCTGTCATTATTTCTCTATATTTCCTAAAAAATGCAATGATATATTTCTTTCTTTTTTTTTCAATTTTAATAGTCGATTGTATAAATAATTTGGAAACTGTGTTTGAGAGGGTGGATAAAAGGTCTAGAATTAAAGATAGTCGATGAGCGTTGTATCACACTCGCAAGCCCTTGATAACCAATCCAGCGAGTTACTAATCGACCCTGACACCGCTCTTGACCTAGCTCTTAAAGGTCATTGGACAATTTTTTGAACCTCTAAATATTCAAGAAAATATGCATCTAAGACAATTTTACAAAATTCCGCTCTTATTATTTTTTTTTAAAGATGTTTTTGTAGCAATTAATAATTACACCCACTGAGTCGCACGTACCTGACACGTGCAAAACAGGAAGTGACGTACATTTATCACTTGCCACTTGATACAGTTAACTGGAATGTTAGCACATTTTTAAATAATGATGAAAGGTTATAAGTTTAGACGGAAAGTAGTAAAGTACAAAATTCAACATGTTACCTAACACTATGGATATGCATTTATGTAATATTTAGATTTAAAATAGTTTGAAATCATTGTGATTGAAATTTTGAGGGCAGTGTAATTTCAAGCATGAACAAAATGTATAAAGTTCCATTAGGTTTATTGTATGAAAAGATACATCACTTAAAATATCTTTGATCATTTTAGGTCTTTTTTATGTTTACTTTTTTCCTGGGATAAATTTCTTTATATCTGTCACGCTTGTGAAAACATTACGTAATAGTTGCTTCCAATTTGCATGTGTCAGTGATTTTTAATTAGGTAGCGTCCATGCGGTTAAATACTATATAAATCTTTATTATAGTCTCATTCTTGCATTTACATAAAATACATATATCACAATTATTACAATAGATAAGAGCATGCAAGACCATTCTATACAGAATTATATGAGACATTAATTACATGTACATAACTAAAATTTCTCCATTCAATTCCTAAGTTAAAAATAAAATTAATCTAAAGAACATAAAGGCTGAGAGGCTGGCAATTATCTAGGCTTATTTATAATTAGCCTAATAACTGCAATAAAATGGAAATGCTAAATAGAAATCAGAGGAAGAAAAGAAACACAAGTGAGTATTCTTTAAGAAATGGTTTTGGAAAATCATATATTACATCAGATCAGATCTATATGCATTTTATAATTTAACTATTTATTTATTTGGTTTTATAGTCTCACCTGTGTTCTATATTCAGATTCAAAAAATTGGCAAAAATGATTATAGTAATGAAAAAATGAACTGCACTGCCAACAAATTATTGAATTATGTGATACTCTAGAGCAATTTTAGATAGCTAAAATCATACATGTACATGTAAAACATGGGAGATATCTTTTTTTTTTTTTTTTTTTCATATTAATCAAAAATGTTTTTGCACAATCTGAAAGTGAAAATATTGCTGTAAACTAATAAAAATAGACCACAGAGCCAGAGAGTGCAAGTACACGTTAACAGAAATTATATACCATTTAAGGTACTATATAGAACCCAATATAAAAGATTAGTAACAACTTGATAATTATTTACACATGTAAAATTGTCTTCTCTGAAGAATTAAGAAACAGGTTTTGGCTAAATTTCTCACCAGACTACTATCCGTAAAAAGCAAGTTCAATTTATCATTAGTACTAAAAGTCATAAAATCAGGAGCAGAAACTATAGTTTTATCAAAAAGGGTATTTCTAATATCACAGTACAAGTTACATTCAAGCAATACATGTGCCTCATTCTCAATAACACTTTTATTACTGTCACTACAAAATGGGCAATATCGACTATCTACAGGTAAAACTTCATATCTACCTGTTTCAATTCGCAGTGGGCCAGTTCCACTTCTAAATTTACATAAAGCAGATCTATGACTTTTTGGAATAATCATACTACAGTAACTTTCAACACCAAATTCATGTTTAAATGTACAGTAGGTTCTTAATTTGTTACCTCCCCTACCAAATGGACCATGAAAAGCATTTATCTGATTGAACCAATCATTTTTATATTCTAACATCATAACACTTTCAGTATGCCTTACAGCAGCATGCTTGGCTATAGGTACTGACATGTCACAATATTGTCTTAAATCATACCGACACAACTGTTTACGTACAAAATAAAACCAGTTTTTACAATGTTCAGATTTACTGTTTGCCCAGAGTGCTATTCGTTTATTGAGTCTGGAAGAATTAGTGGTTGATAACCGAGCCCAATAGTTAACTACTGATTTCCATTTACGTACACATACTGGTATCCATCCCATATCCCCAGACACTGCTAAATTGGGGGTGTACTTCCCGACTCCGAGAAAAAATCTCATAGCCCTGTTATGGACAGATGAAATACATGAAAATGATTTATGTCCCCAAATGGAAGCTCCATAGCTAATGACAGGCCAAACTACAGAGTCATAAAGTTTTGTGAATACATTATATGGAACGCCTCCGATAAGCTTAACTTTGGCAATAAGTAATCCAAATGCACGACTAGCACTCTGAGCCACCATCTTAACTGTTACATTTAAATCCACATATTCATTAAGTAATACACCAAGATATTTGTAACTGCTAACATATTCTAAAACACTTTCTCCACATTTAAATACTGTATTAGTCCTTGGTACTGACTGTGCACGGAAGTGTATGACATTACTCTTATTAACATTTATCATCATATCATTTCTGCCACACCAATCATTTAGTGCATTTAACAGAGACTGAAGATTTTGTTCGTTATCTGCTAATAAGACAATGTCATCTGCATAAAGTAAAATACATACAATATCATTATCTATCTGAACCCCAATGTTTAAAGACTTCAGATACACAGCAAGATCATTTATGAAAAGATTAAATAATATTGGTGACAATATACAGCCTTGTCTTAATCCACAATTTACATTGAACCAATCAGTTTTATGGGAATTTACTCGGACACATGATGAAACTGAGCTATAGATTGACTTAACAGCACTTAACATTCTACCAGAAATACCTACATTTTGTAACCTATACCATAATTTCAGTCTATTTATTGAGTCGTATGCTTTACGAAAATCAATGAATGCTGTGTACGTTGAAAGCTTACACTTTTTACGATTTTCAACCATATTAACTAAGGATGCTACATGATCAATGGTTCCTCTTTTCTTTCTAAATCCATTCTGTTCATCAACTAATATATCATTACTCTCAACATAAGAACTCAGCCTATCATTAAGAATTCTACAATAGACCTTATAGATAGACGAAGCGAGGGCGATACCTCGATATGAAAGTGGGTCTCTGGGATCTAATGCAGAAGACTTAGGGATAGGATTGATTATACATTTACCCCATATAGATGGTACTATGCCATTACTAAAACAAAGATTGAATAACACATGTAAAAAAATAAATTGCAGTATCATTATACAGTACTTCTGAAAGTATTTCATCTACACCATAAGCTTTACCATATTTAGAATTCCATATTTATTTTTTAACTTCTGTAACAGATATAACTCCATTGAATGGCAAATAATTACCGTTAATAGCATTTACATCGTTGTTTGATTCTGAATCTAAAACGTCATTCCCCCTTTCATTTACAAAAAGAGAGCTAAAATCTTTTCTCCATTTACTTAAAACGTCTTCAATAGACGAGGATACAGTTCCATTTTCCAAAATAACTTCTTCTGGAATAAGTTTTTTCTTAGCATTACTAACACCAATTTTACCAACAGACTTCCAAAAACTGTTCTGATCTACATCACATTGATCTAATAAAGTTACTTGTAAATTGTACCAATATGTCCTCTTAGATTTTTGAACTTCTCTGTCAAAATGTTTACGCACCTTAATATAATCAGCTTTAAAAACTTTTTTTCAAATTATTATTACCACAATTTAACCATTTTTTCTGTGCAAAACAAAGTTTTGCCCACAGGTTCGATAGTGACTCATTCCACCATTGTTTACCTTGTCTAAGTTTCCTGTAATTACTTGACAGATTATGAGTAACAATCTTATATGGAATGTTTGTAAACATATTGTTTTTACAATTTTACACCATTCACCATATACCTCATCTATATTTCCAGTATTTACTTCGTTACTTTCTAACTTACTAATAAGACTATTTATGTCACTTAAAATAGACTGATCATTTAAAAAGTCATAAGGAACCTTCTTCAAATCAAATTTGACATAACTGGTTTCATTATTTACAAACGAAGGTATCTCTAAATTAGCTGACAATGTAACAATATTCCAAGAAAGTAAGGAATGGTCAGGAACACTAACTGGTGCAATATTTGCAATATTCCCAACTGATGTAACCATATCAGCAGTCAAATGTACAGTAAAATCTGTAAAATTACATAATTTTTCACGAGGAATTATGCAATAATCCACCACAGAGGCTCCTTTAACTGATACAGAGGTAAAATTCTGATTACCATCACTGCGCCCATTTAACATGCACATATTAGTATTTTTAAGAAAAGCTCACCATAGCTATTTGTGGTAAAGTCAATGACCTTACGTTGGGTCAAATCATCAACACCAACAATAAAATCATCTAAGCTGCCACAGCGACTATTAAAATCACCACATATATAAATTGAACCATCGTTTTGATATTGATAGACACTAATTTTGATTCTATATTTATGAAGAAGTTAAAAATGATCAAAGGAACAAATATAAAATAGAAGAAGCTCCAAAATATAGCATTACCTTTTTTCGACACTTACATGACAAAGATAATTATCTGGGAGCACGTGAGGAAGTATAACACAACATCTTAAATGTTGGGATGCATTGGTATTTCAAACCGAATTATGGGGGGAAAATTGAATAATATCTATTAAATTAATCACATTCACTGCGAAGGTATAATTTTAATCAATTCTACCAGCACAAAAAAAAATCGAGTAGTAACCGCAGTTTTTAACATGCTATATTTTATATGCTTTTACTTTGTTGTTTTTTTTGTTTTTGCACTTGTGGTTTATTGTTAATCGGATACGCCTTGAGCAGTGTATTTCTGCGTAACTCCCTCGAACCAAGGGATAAATCTACGTGACAACCAGAAACAACCGATCATCAAATCACGTTTTTTTTCATTCAAAGCAACATTTTCATAATTCTGTAATTAAACCATTTGAAATTTTTAATCATGGCATTATAATTATTTGGATAAGGCAAAGTCGTTAATATATGCTTGTCTATATTGACCTTTAAGTACTATCAGTCAAAAATATACATTGCACCAGTGAATGCTTCCCTAATTTGCACAATTTTAGGATTCGACTCCGCGCTTATTAACTAACTGCAATGAAAAGACATTTATTCTATCAATAAAAGGACCGGAAGTTGTTAATTAATGTCTTAAGTCTTCTTTTGATCAAAGGGAGAGATGACTATCAGGGGAGCGTGAAATAGCTTTACTGATTGGCAATTTAAAAAGCAGCTAATTGTCCATAAATTGTAACACTGTTTGACACATTAAAGATAGTATATGACCAAAATTGATTCATCAACAAGGAAATTATATCAAATAATTACAACAAGAACTTTTTTTCCATCATAATGGCTATTATGTTTGTATGGTTCCATAAATCGCAGAGAACAAATTATCACCGTGAATATATTAAGCATGTTTTTCTAGACAGGCAATTATAAAAAAGTACACACAAACAATCCATATCAGACATGGCTATTCTATATTTTAATGACAAAAATGTAGGTCAATGTTTAAACCAAAGCTTACATTTGATTCTATATTTAATGAGGATGTGATGACGGAACCTATGGATTCGATTGCAACAAAAACTGTAGTGCTAACTGTGGTCACCGTTGTAAAAAAGTAGATGGAAAATGTTTGTCATGTAAAGTAGGATGGAAATGAGATTTCTGCAATACTGGTATTGCTTTTAAATTTGTCCAAATCTGTCCTTATTTTTTCTTAGCATAATTTGTTTCAGGCGAGCTTTTCTACGATCACTTTGCATTTTAATTTGTTTGGTCTCAAACTTTGGCTTGCGTAGAAACTTTGTTTTAAAGCATTATTTTTAATTTAAATTTAAACAAACACAGTAAAAATAGCATTACAATACTTAAAAAAGAAACAAAATCAACAGAAATAAAAACTGCATGTAAAGTGTCTTCTATAAGTTATTATAAAAATATTATGTGACTTTGATTGTGACAGTATATATTGTCAACCTTAGGAGAATACTGTCACTCGAGGCGAAGCTGAGAGTGACAGTATTTCTCCGAACATTGACACTATGAACTGTCCCACTCAAAGCCATAAGATATTTGTTTCATTAACCTGAAAAAAAAATTTTTAGCAAATAAATACTTTAAGCAAATGAAAATATTTTTAACAAATCTGAAAAATGTTTCATCACAAAACTTTGTCGTTTGATGCAAGTGGTCGTCCTATGGGAATTTAATATGGGTGATAAAATTTAGATATTATAACATTTGATATACATTTTAACGTCATCTTCAGAAAAGACAGCTAAATCTATCTGGTGGAGGAATTTCAGGGACTGTTATTGCTGCTATTTTGTTGCTTGCTTCCAGCATTCTTGTAACAACTTGTGTCTATAGAAGGAAGTGAGTTGATGACGTGTTTATCTCAATTGTGCTCATATTTGAAACTTATTAAGTTAAATGTACTTGAAACAGTTGAATTTCATAAACTTTCAATAAAATGTGACCTTTAGTATCGTTGTATGCTACCAAGATAGATACGCTGATCCAATTTTGTAAAATATATTTTATTTCAGAGATCGGAAATCGTTAATGGTCACACCTGTTTCATTTTCAAATCTTCAAACTTATGAAGGGACCTAAACGTTTATATTGACATACTGGTAATCTGAATTGTAGGCCAAGAACCCCAAAGTCATCCCACACATATGATGTTGTTGTTTTGTTAGCGCCATACCGTGACATTTTATCGAAAAATAATCCAAAAACTATAGCATTGGCAATAACTTCCTTATTAGTAAGTGGATTCACTTCATACTTAGATACAACACCCCTTTGGACAAGGCCTTCCCACTGCCCTATATTTGTTTGACCTTGACCCCTGAATGAGCTTCAGCTTGAAGATCCAAAATTTCTAAAAACTTTAACACTACCCATAACTTCCTTATTAGTAAGTGGATTTACTTCATCCTTGGACACAACCCCCTTTGGACAAGATTTCCCACTGACCTTTAATCATTTGACCTTGACCCCGGAATATCCAATTGTCCAAAAACTAATATTTGGCCATAACTTCCAAATTAGTACTTACTTGGACACAACCCCCTTTGGATAACACCTTCTCACTGACCTATATTTATTTGACCTTGACCTCTGAATGACTTGTTCTCAGCTCAAAGGTCAAAGCACCACTTTCGGGGGCAATGTCATCTTACAGTGACAGTTCTTGGGGGTTTTTTTGTTGCTGTTTTGTTGTTGTGTTTTTTTGTTTTTTGTTGTTTTTTTTTTTTTGTTTTTTTTTGTTTTTTTTTTTTTTTGATAGAAAGAGTTCAATAAAAGTAAAACTTCCTGAGTAATGACATTTCCGCTGAGAATGAATATAGCAAATCCATTGTTAAGTTAACATATTGGGTTTTAAACTAAATTTATGAATTATACTATTGAATAGCGGGAATACTGTTAATTGGTTATCTTTAAAGAGGCTGTACTCCAGATTTGACATAAAAAAAAATTTCATAAATTATATATTTAGATGCCATGAGATTATAACAGCATAATATTTTACTTCAAAACTGATTATAAAAGTCAGAATAGAATAAAAAAAAATATTTTCGCTCCAGCCTGATTTGAACTCTGGACCCATATGTTAACAAAATATTTCCAACGCTTTTACTGTCACCACCATCGCCGCATGTGATATTACAGATATTTACTTTAAATTTTATACAATATAGTTATACCGTCGCGTTACGGTATAGCACTTTGAAAGGGAAAAAAATCAATTGATAATGTAATAATTTGACTTATTTTTTGTCAGTAAGTTATTTTTTAAGCATTAGTCATAAATATTACAAGAAATTTATAATACAAGAAAACTTTCCTTTTTTTGTCATCTGGAGCACAGCCCCTTTAAATCCATTATAACATTAGAGTGTGTCTCTAATTTTATTTTTCCAATTGTTTTAAGGAAGTGTCGCAGAAACAATATATATCAGTCAGATAGGGGTGAAGAACACAACCAAATCAAAATTTCATACTGCAGATACCTGGAAGCTCTCTCTAATCAATTTGTTAAATTATAGACTCAAACTTATCTACATTCATGTAGAACGTGCAACATTTATTGAACTAAGCATGACCTTATATTAGTTGCCAGTTGTTGATAATGTTTGTATTTTCTTTCAGAAAAGCAACCTGGCTGTGAAGTGGTTGAACTATGATAGAATTATGTAGTTTAATATTCAAATATGTTTTATACATTGCAATCATTTGCAATATGGTGTAATCTTTTTTAATACTATAATAATTATGTTGTCTATATTACGTGTACTTTCTTCTATCAGGCGAAATGTCTTTTAAGTTTGAAATGCTGAAACAAAGTAAACATTTACTGAAGTATTTTAACAAAAATGATATATAAAACAGGTTAATGTTCTAAATATAAGTCTATGTAAGAAAGAAGGAGAAATCTAGTAATAAATTTAGTTTCGGCTTGGACATTGAAGAGTCTGCAATAATCATACTATATTCAATTACTGAATCGTCTGCTAAAACTTCTTGATCATTCATAAGCCATAACACACATTTATTCCATTGTTTCATTTTTCTTTATTCCCCTCTGTTTTTCTTTTTGTGAGTGGACTTAAAACATAGATTGTTTCAAAGTGCCATTTGTTTTCAAAAAAATGAAATGAAATAAAATAATACTTTTACTTTGGTAAACAAAAGCCTAGCTTGCGTTAACATTTGACAACTCCATTACAGTTGGTAAGCATAATTTCATGGCACCTGTTGTTTTAAAGAAATTACATTCAGCGATAAAATCCTATCGAAGTTTAATTGCTGCTGAGTCTGAACATTTTACTCATGATACACATGGGTATACTTATGTACCTAGTTAGTAAAAGATTGACAAATCACAGCTTATAACTTAAGATATGACGAAGAAGCATTATAATTCTTTATCTTAATAACTTAATTTTCTATATCATTAGGTGAACACGGTAATAAGACAATAGTTTTCAAAATATGTTGATGAAATCTTTTATAAATCCTGTATTGTTGAAAACAGAATTTCGGTAATAAAAAAATGAACCAATATTAAACAATCCATCTACATTCAACCTATACTTACATCGGGCACTTATTATGAGAAACCATTTAATTTCTATTCTTTCTTACAAGTACTGACAAATAGTATGACTAGATTTGTACAGATAAGATATGTTGATAGTGTCGCTTATATTACTGTCATTACGAAAATTCAAAGCAAGTGCGATAAATCTTTCTGATTTATTCATATTTTATTTTCTGCATCTGATTCTACAGAAGTCTAATAATCATCAGTAATTCAGTCTGTAAAGTCCTTGTTCCAGACAACTAATTATGAAAAACCTGCTTGTAACATAACATTAGACGCATTTACATAAAACATTCATCAAAAATTAAATTTTGTCAAATTATTGCCTTAATGATATCATGGTCATGTTTGAAAATTGGTTGAGTAAAAAAAATGGGTTCTCTGTCTAGAGGCTTTGATTTCAGCAAGGTTGTAATGACGAAATGTCAGATTACTTCCAAATACCGGAAAAGTAAAAAAGTGCAAAAGACAGACCTAAGATCGCAAACCTTGCAGCAAAGATTTCACGTCTCTATCTATTGTTTACCAATTAGCGGTGATCGTTTATTCTGACATGCGTTAGAATAACAAGTTGTCAACTTGAAATTGACATGCAGCCGAATATATCGATAATTAGATAGCGGTAAATAATAAAAACGATGGTTAGTGGATTCATAACAGGTGTTTGCCTCAAGCAACTTTAAGGATTAAATTGTAATTGGGGTGTCTTAAAAAGCATAATTAATTAGCCAACATCGGCCAATGTATTGGTTAATCTAATTGACGATTTTTGTAGAAACTGTTTTAAAGGTATGCAAAATGTAGCTTTGTTCTGACATATGGAAACGTGTTTGCACATAATATAGTATACATGTTTTTGAAAACATATGACATTTTTTTCTAATAAAATATACATGTAAAGAATGTTTTCATTAATTTTAATTCTGCATTATGTTTCCCATGTAACAAACGCTGTTACGCTAAACAATACTGACTGCATTCACTATCATAAAGAACCACTTGTGTTTGGCATCTGCACTTGTCCAGATCAGTCGTACTTCTGAATTCCGGAAACTTCCAAAATCCGAACTTTTTGGCCGGTCCCATGTGGTGTTCGGTTTTCAGAAGTTCCACTGTATATGAATAGGAAGATTAAGATTGAAAACCGGGTAAACTAAAATATGTATGGCTTTTCTGGCTTGTGAAGCTAAATACCTCCAGTATAAGCCAGACGATGAGAAAAATGTTTTTTTATTACCTGAAATAATCAGCTTGTTTTCCATTTTAATTTTAAATTTAAAACTCGGTCTCTTCGTACCGACACCTATTGTTAGTTTTTTATGTTTTCAAATATTTTCAAAACTTTTAAGTCTACATTAAAAAGATTAAGAGTCGTCAGTAAGAATGACCCTGTTGTCAGCGCGAAGTAAAGCAAATGCTTTTGAAATAATTCTATGCCTTATTTTGGATTTTTTATGCAATGTCCAGTGTTTTGCATAAACAGCTCTCGAAAGCATTTAATAAAAATAAAATTTATATGGGTCACAAGATATCTTCTTGTCGCAATCCACGCAAGCTTTTGAAAAATGCAGCCCAAAAATTTACACATATACTAAATGATGGAGTGTAGGACAATAGCCCACTAGGACAATAGCCCACTAGGACAACAGCCCACTAGGACAACAGCCCACTGGACAATAGCCCACTAGGACAATAGCCAAATTTGCATAATTGTGCATTGGTAGACACTGGGTATAAATGAGTAAAACACATTGTATAATTGAATATGAAAATTAATATTTTGACTATAAACAAAGGATTGAATTTGTTTTTAAAATATATAGATTGAATATTAAAACAATCAAACATCTATATTATTAGTTTATTACGTCTGCACCCTTTTTGATAAGCAGTGGGCTATTGTCCTCCCTGCCAAATTTAGCACTGGGCTATTATCCAGTGGATGTTGTCCAGTGGGATATTGTCCTAGTGGGCTTTTGTCCCAGTTGGCTATTGTCCGTTCCCCTAAATGATGGACCAAATCACTTCCAAAACGACGATTTATGTTTTTGCGTATATCTGATGTAAAGATCAAACAAATGGCATTTGTTTACTGTTTGTCTGTTTCTAGATATTACCAGCGTTTGGTGACTTTGAAAAGTGCCATACAAGACTAGCAATAAAATCATCAAATGCGGCTTAGTCTATAAAATTAGCAGGGTCCATTTACATGTTTAAAACACATATGAGTGATTTCTTTTTTAAATAAATCTTTGTAAACTAAAATACTATGGAGTCTTTTGAAATCTTTTCGATTGGTTCCAGGACTATTTGTGCAAGAGACACCAACGTGTTGTTCTAACAAATGCCAAATCTTCTTGGGGTACACTGTTTGCTGGTGTCCTGCAAGGTTCTATCCTTGGCTCTCTACTTTTTCTGATTTTTGTTAACGACATCATTCAAGATCTTCAATCTAATGTTAATCTTTTCGCAGATAACACGAGTCTTTATCTTGTTATTGAAAACCCACAGATTGCAGCCCAACAATTCAGTCAGATATTAAAAAAATACAGCTTGAGCAGATAGATGGCTCGACACCTTTAACCCATCAAAGTCATAATCACTGATAATCTCCAGAAAACGAAATTCTTGTAATCCACCGCTTCAAAAATATACCCGAAACAAATGTCCATAAACACCTGAGATATTTTTTTCTTATAACTGCCACTGGCACTCTCATATAGAATATACCAATGAAAAGGCATATAAACGAGTAAATATCATGCGGAAACTTAAATTTTCATACGACCGCAAATCTCTTGAAATAATTTACACATCGTTCATACGACCAGTTCTTGAATATGCAGACGTTGTTTGGGGAAACGCATCTCAATATGAACTTGATATTCTAGATAAAATACTAAGTGAATATGCTAGAATTATTGTTGACGCAACTAGACTAGTATCAATTGAAAATCTTAATACGGAAGTAAATTGGGAAACTTTAGAACATAGAAGCTACAATTATAGACTTGTATGTTATTCAACAAAATTAAACACAGTATTGCTGCTCCTAAATCCTTGCATGCGCCAATTTCTGATCAAACGAACTCATGTTATAACGATACTTGCAATTAGCAAGAACTACACTATGATTATTATGGATCTTGTCCAGGCCATTACTGCTCAATACATAGAAGGATTTTGAAATACCTAGGCATATATATTCAAGATGAGACAGTGTATCTCGATCAAGACACTGGGTCCCTAGCTCAAAGGTCAAGGTCACAGTGACTTGTCAAATGTTAAAAATGTTGATAATAGATATTGTACGGGCTTTAACTTCTTATAACGGATTTTGAAATACCGTGGCATATTTGTTCATGTAGATGAGGCAGTGTGTTGGGTTCAAGAGCCAGATCCCTTACTCAAAGGTCAAGGTCACAGTGACTGTTTAAAGGTCAAAAATGTCGATGACTGTCCATGTCCGGGCCATGATTCTCTATGCATTGAAGGATTTTAATTTTTATCCAAATGTATGTCACCTTTTTGTTATTTATTTTCTTGGAATTTTATGACTTTTACTTACAAAGCCTTCAAACCTGTGATCAAGAGGAGTGTGGTGGTATTTGTCACTTATGTGATAAGCTCTAGTTCTATGTGAGTTGGTAAAAGTTGTTATACGATAAAAAACCAAACAAGTTTGTTTTTTGGGGATTTTTTTAACTTTTTGTTGATATAATATTTACAACTATTTGTATGTCATTTATATACTGTTTATTGAAAATTACTGGCATTCACTCAGAAACTGAATTTCTTCGGATAAATTTTCCATTTCACAAAGTGTTACTTATTTTTATGCTCCTTAGAGAGAGAGCATCTTGTCAGCAACTTTTCTTATCTGATTTTGTGCAGAGTTTTTTTCAAACCCCAATAAAGGGATTTATTCAAAACTTCGTAAAGTGATAGAAGAAATTGAGAGTAAATGCACAAGAACCATAATTCATCTTTGCTTGGTTTTTTTTTCATTATATCCCCTTCGTAGATTTGTTTTTTGTCCAGGGCATATCTAAAAAAATAGTAAAGGCATATTGTTGATATTTAATGATATTTGGCAGAAAATGCAGAGTTTAAGAGTTGTAACTCTAGTTGCCTCAAGATTTTAGTTATTTCCTTTTATAAGTTTTGTAAAATGTTTTACCAGAGCATTACTCTAAAATCGTAACTGGGATTTAGTTTGATATTTAAGATATTGATAAAAGAAAGTGTACATAAAGTGCAGTGTTGAATAATTGAAACTCTGTCTTGTCCCATATTTCAGTTATCTCCCTTTATTACATTTTTTAAGTTTGTCCGATTTTGTCCCAAGTATAATTCAAAAACCAATGAAGGAATTTACTTTTCACTTCCTACACTGTTAGAGGACTTTGAGATTAATTGAAGTGCATAAAAACCATAATCTTCTTCTAGTTTTCTCGACTTAGTACATTTGCTTTACGGGGCATAAATCTAATACTATTATTTTTTTTATTTGATACTTGGCACATTTATAGAGGGGAGTGCTAGGAAGTGCAGTTTTCAAGAACTATAACCCCGACTGCCCCAAATTTCCCATTATAATTTTCGTTAATGTTAAAAAATCTTGTCGTAAGCATGTTTCTAAAATTATAAAAGGGATTGGAACCGTTGGGCTTGGATATTTTGCATGGTATGTCATCTAGAGGTCTTCTACCTAGAGATTTCAAATTATTTCCCTTGGGTGAAAGTTGACCCCATCGCAGGGGACCTTGTGTAAATAAATCTTTGAAAATCTTTTGTTAAAAACTATAGACCCTAGACGTTATATATTTGGTATATAGCATTGGATAGCTTACTTTTTACTTTTTATTATCTAGGGTCAAAATCAGCACCGCAATTATTCAAAATATAAAATTATTGAAAAATCTTCGTATCAAAAATCATAGGCCATAGAAATTAGATCTTTGATATGCAAAATTGTATACGCGACTTTTACAAAGATTGTTCAAATTATCTCTCTAGGGTTTAAATTACATTGACCTCCATCGTGGGGTGCGGGTCGCCTAATTTATATAGACTTATACAGCAAAAAAAATGCCTTAATAATTTTTCAGAAATCTTCATGTAAAAATAGTTTACTTAGTCTTTTTACCTTTAGGTGATGTTGACTTTTATCTTGAAATATTTTCTGCTTTTTGCAGCTACAGTATAGGAATTTGACATTTGCTTATATTGTTGCGTGCTTGAGAAAAGCTAGAGAAGTTAACACGACGTTTTGAGGTAAAACATATACAGACGTATAATATAAGATTCAATTTCATTCGCATTAGCCGGAATATTGATAACATCATTTTCAAGAAGATAGAATGAAAAGGCCCATCTTCAGATCAAACCGTAGGGAGATCGTGTAATTTAGTCAGACATGATAAACAATGTTTTTGATCTATCTTTCACAAGCAGAAATGAGCGGCAGCATGTCACCAGTGGACTTAAATCGTATATGCTGCAAGAAGGCAGTTTTCTTTGTTGCCTCATTACAAGCAACGTTGCAATTTAAGACTTTATCTCTAGAAGAATTACCTTACTTTTTCCATTACAAGAGGTTATTTTATGTTGAATATCAGTTAAAATATAGTATAGTAACAGTTCTGATAAAACTGATCCTGCAGCAAGACGTTTTCAAAGGATTTGCTATTTCTGAATTGTGCCTGTTCAAAGTAAGTTAATTTATTACCCTTCCAGATTTTTTTCTCCTTTTTGATTGGCTATTGATCCGTCGAAAGAAATTGATATTACCGAGCCAGACAGGTAATATACACATTAAATTCCCCCTTTGGGTACCCCACGTTGTAAACAACATGCGCTGTGACGATGCGCGTACGGTTCGATGTTGTAAAGTGTAAATTCCGATATAAAAAACACTTTTTAATTGGCAAATAAAATATATTTACCAAAATAGAGTAATGATAAATATTCTTAGTAGTATTTGAAACAAATATGACCTCGCCAAACCTTGATATTAATTCTTCAACAGACTACTCCTTTTCTCTTGTTTACATTCGTTAGGTACGAAAGCAAATACTTCATGTAGATCTTTATAGACGAACTATTGAAATAAAAATAAAAAAAGTTTAAGATATAATCTGTACTGAATGCGCGGAAATATTAACCCAAATTTATGGCTTTCATTAAAAATATAAATTTAATATTCAAACAAACATATCACTTCTGGGAAAATACCGCTTTTCGCCAGCACAAATTATGTTGTGACGTCATTTTGAGGTGAAGGGGTACCCTAAAGGGAATCGCATTTCGACGTTTCATTTGAAACAGCAATGATTAATTTTTAAATCGTCTTACTCGGCAGGGGAAGGGTAATAAAATTAACGGCTCGGGTGATATAAAATCTTGGCAGGTAATATATCCACATATATCACTAAAAAACCCAAATAACATATAATATTAAATGGAGAATTTGTTTTTTTACCTTTGCAATGCCTGCCGCATTCAACACTTTCAGTGCTTTGATTATACCCAGGATTTTAGATTGGTTTTAATTTCATAGACACTGCTTCGAAACAGTAAGTAGGTCAGTAGTACTAGGTCAATTTTCGCTAAAATCAAAGCCAAAGTTTGCATTCAAATTCCTAAGAAAAGTTTCAATACTTTAGCTGCGAAAACAAGAAAGTATGAGGTCAATGTCGGCTAAAGTCAAAGTTGAAATCTACAAGCAAAAATATAAATACAGTTCCATAATGTAATTACATAAAAAACAAGAAAGTACGTCAAGGTCGATGTTGGATAGTGTCAAAGTTTAAATCTGCATGCAAAATTATAATTATAGTTCAACCTTCCATACTCGAGCTGAAAAAACAAGACAGTAGATCAAGATAAAAGACGATTTAAATAAGGGTCAAAGGTTTATTTAAATCTATGTACATGCAGATTCCTCAGAAAACTAATAATGGAATTATTTGTTTTAGTATATAAGTCTACTAAAATCAAGTGAACCTTGGGCTGAGTAAATCTTAGCCCTAGAAGATAAATCGACCACTTAAAGTAAAGGTCAACTATACAATGCTATATACCAAAAATCTTAGATCTATGGTCTACGATTTCTGACAAGAAGATTTTCAAAAAAAATATTATGAACAAATAAAACCCCTAATGCAGAGCCAATTTTGACCAAATTGACATACTTTGAGCAAACCTTGTGGAGTTCTAGCAAACAATGCTGCATACAAAATTTCTTAGCTCTTTTTCAGACAGGAAAATTTTAGATGTTTTGATGTTTTCCCTATACGATATTGTGAAAAAATGGCCCTTGACCTATGGTAATAATTTGAATAACAGAGGTACGCTTTACAAAGCTACATACGAAATATCTTAGATCTGAGGCCTCTGTTTTTCTGACAAGATGATTTTCAATTATTTTATATTTTACACAAATAAAACACACGGGGCGGAGTCAATTTTGACCACTTGGGCAAAATTTATACCAACTTGGTACAGGACCTAAAGATGATGCTATGTGCTTAATATCTAAACCCTAGGCCCTGTTGTTTTAGACAAGAAGATTGCTCAAGTCTTCCCTATATATGCCTATTTAGAATCAAATGAACCGCGCGGCAGGGTCCTAGGGATATACTTTGAACAACCTATGTGAACCTGTATGCAAAATATCTAAGCTCTGGGCTTCAACGTTTTTCCTTTCTTTCGATGTAGCAACCAGAGTTCTTAGTGGAATTAAATTCTTTAAAAAGATGTATCCTTGCCAATTTTCATTCGCTTTGGCCTAGTGGTTTCAGAAGAAGTTGTTTAAAGCAAGTGATGACGGCCGCCGGACTAAATGCGATCATAATAGCTTACCCTGAACATCTTGCTTAGGTAATCTAAAAAGGAAGCATGTTACACAATGGTATCAATTTTCACGTCTTACCCGAATTTGCATTGAATACAAATTTTATTGCATTGTACTAAAGTAATCAAAATTTAATAAATGTTAACAGTTAAAACAAATTGCACTGTATCATACATTTTTCTAAATGCTATCCCATTCCCAAGGGAGTTTGGACTCTTTTTTCAGATCGGGCACAAGCGCTATTGCAGATGGTTTGGGCTCATCTAGGGAGTCCAAACCCTTTTGACCCCAAACCCACAGGAAACCTACATGGTGTGAATGAATGAAAATATTACATCAGCAGTAAAGTTTTAACTTTGATAACTTTTTTATAGAATAATGACCTGGAATCTTTATTCTATATGGGCCAAAATTCTTCGTGAATGATCACGTTATTCTGAGTACTGGGGTTAAAATATTATGCCCGGGGTCGAAATACTAATGCCGAGGATCACTTAGAAAAAGAAGAGACCGGGAGATCATTATATTATGGCGGTGATTTTACTTCAATACAACTGAACAGCTGATTCGTATCCCAAAAACACAGGCAAGATACTAATATTGATGCATTACTTTGCATGTTTCGTCAGCAGTATGATTACATAAGTTACATGAGCAGTTGTAGATAAATGAAGACAGGTAGATTACATGGTCAGTGTTTAACAGTTATCTCTGATATGAGACACACATTCAGACGAGATTCAGATAAATAAATGAACTTTATCATCTTTTGATTACTGTACATACTAAGCAAATTAATGGGATTACTCATCAGTAAGCATATTTTTTCAATGTATTATAGATTTAGTAATTGACTGTGTAGAAAATATATTTTTGTTTTGTAAAGAATGTCTTACTTACAATATGCTTTTTGTAAATTATGTCTTATATACTATTAGCGTTCTGTAAATAATGTTTTACAAAATATTCGACTTTTTAAAGCATGCCTTACATACCATTTCCCTTTGGTAAATTATGTCTTACAGTCTATTTGCGATTTATAAATTACGTTTTACATACTAGTCGCGTTTTATAAGTTGTGTCTTACATACAATTCGCCATTTGTAAATTATGTCTTACATACTATTCGCCTTTTGTAAATTGTGTTCGTTTTGTAAATTACGTCTTACAAAATGTTTGCCTTTTTAAATTATTACTAGTTACGATTAAAACACTTTTTTGTATCGGTAAATCCTTATGTAAGTTTTGCGTGTCCTTTGAATTTCTGTTATATTCATGTCACACACATGGCTTCCGTTTTTGTGAAATAGCACTACACAAATAGTTTTTTCTTTACATTTTTAAGTTATGCAACTATCAGCAGACCAAAATAAGACGATTCAAGTACCATCAAATGAATTTTTGCGAAGCTTATGTCGAATCCGAATGTCTGCATTAAAGCAATAAGAGAGCGAACGTGTACACATCGCAGATAATGTAATATATCTGTGTTTTTTTTTATTAATAATAAGTCTTCCTCTGAAATGATTTCAGTCTTAATGTTGACCCAGATGCGTGAAGTTAGTACTGGAAACGAATATCTAAAAAAAAAACTCAATATCAAGTTGTTCTCAGAGCTGCCTCTATTCTCGCTTTAGCTCGAAGTTCCCTATTTCTAACTTGAATATCTATCTCATTACTGGCTGGATATTCGCAATGGATCGAGGTACCTTTCTTTATTGATTACTGATATCAGCACTGGTTCAGTATTCAGAAATTCTGTATGTCTAACTCAAATATCAATATCGGGGCTGGCTTCACACTAGCTTGGCCTTTATTTAAACTGAATTTTGATCACAGTGCTTACTCGATCCCTTTTCAGATAAACACACGCACCCATGCATGCACACACACGCACACCCACGCATGCACACACGCGCGCGCACGCGCACACACACGCACACGCACGCATGAACACACACAGACAAAGATATCGCAGCTGGCTCGTTATCTTTAACACAAAACCAATCTTTGAGCTAGCTACATACTGGCCTTGACACGAAATTCATTAACTCTAATTTTAATGTCGATATCAGAACTGGCTTGATGTTCTTTCGTTAAGATCCTGAGTACTGATATAATATTTAAAAACAAATTGCGCATAAAGAATGCACACAATTTAACTAATAGCTGACATTGTATAATAAAGAATGTACATAAAAAATACACACAATTTAGCTAATAGTTGACATAATATGAAAGAATGCACATTAAAAACTAATAGCTGACTTGATATAATAAAGAATGCACACAATGTAACTGATAGCTAGCATAGTATACTAAAGAATGCACATAAAAATACACACAATGTAACTTATAGCTGACATAACATATTAAAGAATACACACAATTTAACTAATAGCTGACTCAACACACACACACAGTTTGACTAATAGCTGACATAATATTATAAGGAATACACAAAATATAATCAATACTGTTCTTAAAACAATATTGAATGCACGTCACAGAATGAAGAGTGTACATTATAAAATGAAAAATGCAAAAGTTTTAATAAACAAAATATAATAAAACATGCACATAATATTATAAAGTGTTCACAAAATGTAATAAAAATGTACATGATAAATATACGATCTACATGATATGATTAAAAAATTACATAAAGTAATAAACGTTGTAAATAATATAATTATAAACGTACATGATATAACAAAGAGTATTCATAACATAATAAGAATTGGTCATCCTATGATAAACGGTCTACATAATATAAGAAAGAGATTACATGATATAATAATGAATGCACATGAAATTACAAACGGTCTACATAATATAAGAAAGAGATTACATGATATAATAATGAATGCACATTAAATTACAAACGGTCTACATAATATAGGAAAGAGATTACATGATATAATAATGAATGCACATGAAATTACAAACGGTCTACATAATATAGGAAAGAGATTACATGATATAATAATGAATGCACATGAAATTACAAACGGTCTACATAATATAGGAAAGAGATTACATGATATAATAATGAATGCACATGAAATTACAAACGGTCTACATAATATAAAAAAGAACGCACATAGGATGATAAAAAATGGACACAACATAATAAAAGTGGAACATCATAATAAGTTAACCATATAATAAAAAGCAAAAGTTACATAACAAAGAAAAAGTGGTCGATGTAAGATAGTTAAGGCATTCCATACTTGTTGGTGGCTATTATGGGGATTTTTTTAAGGATTAAGTTCTTCTTCATGCATAACTCGTAGCAAACACAGCTTTCTTCTTCGAAGTTTGTCTACAGTTCTGTTTGTGGTTTAACTCAATGCTAAGTTTTAGAAGACAAACTGGTAATCTATTTTCAGACGCACGAAGTAAAGGAAGAAAAAATAAAAGCATGTCGCTCAAACGATTGCAACAGTTGAGAGGTAAATACGATTTTCTTGTAGAAATATGTTAAAGGAATTATATATTTAAAAGAAAAACAAACATTTTATTAACATTAATTTGTATCTTTGTATTTTACGTTGTTGTATAAAATAGAAGACGTCTCTCGAGACAAATCTTTTGTCAGCGTCACAAAACGTTATAATATAGGATAATCGAATCATGAACTTTGTTTGTTCTGCTTGTTTTTATTTTCATAGATCAGTTCTGTATTTCCAAATTGTTTATATTCTACTTACTAGGCAAGCCCTTGTTCTTTAAGTGTTCCGTTACAATCATTGTCCTGACTCTGGCGATGTTGCTGATTTTACTTTACATTTACAACATCGATGGTAAGATTTTATTTTTTAGCTTACCTGAGCTAGGCAGGCTGCGCTTTTGTTATTGTTAATTTTTCTTCATCGGTCGTCCATCGTCAATATCATAGCATGTGAACACTTTTTGATCTAGCTATTGCCCTGATGATCTCCCGGATATGTATGTAAATGGGTTGTGTTGGTTAAATAAACTTTGCCACCTGCCAAAACCAAAAGAAAACCCCGTAAAAATTCTAGAGGTCAAATGTTTGACTCTCTTTTTATGAAATTTGCTCTAGATGTTAACCTTGATTATAACTTGGACGAATTTGAAACTGTATGACATTTGGAGAAAAAAAACTAGCTTACCAGCTCAGATAACTGAAAACCTAGTGAAAACTCTTTTCTACTTTTTTGGTGTTATCTTTAATAATTTTGAAACTGAGTAACATTTGCTGATAAATAGATTTATCACTCGGAACATCTGAACACCTTTTAAAACCTTTGTACGTCACATTTTTGTCAAAAGGTTCGTGAACCTTGGTCAGAATGTTTGTCTTTATGATATCTAGGATAAGTTTAACTCTTGGTCTTGTAGGTCACCAGCCCATTGGGGGACATTAGTTGATTATCTAGCCTGAATACTCTCTGATTTTACTTTGGTCCTTCCATTTGGATTCCTCTGCTTTTATCGCTATTTTCTCTTTTGATATGGTGATAATTAAACCTAATTATTTGCAACAGTGATAGTCAGATTACACAATAAATTTATCAATGTTTTGTTAACACCATTATCATTGTTCTTTGTTAATCCCAACTTTTTATTTAATATATAAGTGACACTTTTCACAACTTAAAGTCAAGATCATCACAGTTAGAAACAAGGATAAAGTCAGAGGATTCCAACTGAAAGGACCAATGTGCTATTTGGCCTACCTTTGATGTTATCTGAGTAAGGGTGATAATTTGTTATCAGGATTGTCCCTCATTAAACGAAACCTTGTGAATATTGTAGAGGCCACATTTTGGCTCAATTTGTATGGCTCTTGCTCAGAATGTTTGTTCTGATGGTAAATTTGATTGAGCCCAGATCAGAGAAAAATCTTAAGAACAGTATAAAGGTCATATTTGTTGTGACCCAGACATCATGAAAGTTAATTCGAGTGTTTCAACTTAAAAGGAAGATCTTTTGAACATTCTAGTGAATACTTTTAAGCAGTTTTCCATAATGTATGGTCAAATTGTTTGTATTGGTGATTTCTAAAATGAGTTTTAAAAGGAGTCAACTAAGGTCACAAGCTTCGGCCATTCTTTAATCGTGTCATCATTTTCAAGGTCACATTTTGGCATCAGGGAAATTGGTCAGATTATATGCTTTGATGAACTTTATGACTTGTTTGTAACCGAGTATGTTTTGGCATCAGCTTAGGTCATCAGAAAAACTAGTAAATACTCCGGAGGTAACATCTGCATTATAAGTTAGAATGTTTGTTTTAACCACTTCCAGGATGAGTATTAATAAGGATTATGAGAAGCCAAATTCTATGTTAAAAACTAAGTAGTCATATTTTTTACTTAATCAACTTGACACTTGTTCAGAATGTTTTTCTTGATGAAATATTTGATAATTGTTGATGTGAGTTAAGTATGGTTAAAACAAGGTAACAAAATCAGATTAGTGGAAAGCCATATAAACACTACAGAGGTCAAATCAGTACTCTCTTTCCTGTAGACTTAGTTTTTAAAAATTCTAGATGATCTTAAGGGAGGGATTGAAATAGGGTAGTGTGGGCTCAAGATCAAAACAACTACCACAACAAAAGCGAATGACATTTAATTCTGTTCGGTTCCAATTTGTAGCTACCGGTAGGTTCAACGTTATTTTTTTTCCAGAAAGTGATAAAATGGTCACATTTCGATCAAATAAATGAAATTGATCTTCGCAAAGTTGTTAAGAGTTCTGAATTTATTGAAGCGTTAAAATTTCCTTAAATAAGAAACTTAGACAGGTCTAGTGTAAAATAAAAATAATCAAGAGAACAGGAAATTTTGGAGGTACATGTAACTTTATTTAGTATTGCTGAGGTTTAGTCTGACATGTTTATGCGAACAAATGAACTTCCTAGAATCTATTACGTGACAAAGTTATTACAATCATTTTAAATCTAGCTGTGTTATTTCTAATTTCAGACATTAAACATCCATTAGTTGTTTCAGCAATCGAATCAGTCGATAATGCTAAAAGTAAGTTTTCTGAAAGGAGATTCCAAAATTTTAGTCGTTATCTGAACAGTACTTAAGTTTACTACAGCAAGATTACGCTTCTCTTATTTTTTATTCTATATTTTATCTGGTTTGTTTCCTTTTTTTAATTATTTATATTTTCAACATTTTAATTGACATTTTTCTGTGTGTGATATGTAGCATTTTGTTTTGGTTCTTTTGATTGATTCTTTTACGAACGAAAATATTTCTAACTGATTATTTTCAACTTCATAACATATATTGCTTCTTAAACATATTAACCACAAGATTGTTTTTTCTCTATTTCGCCGACCGTTGCTCCCTGTTTATAAATGTAATCACTATTTTAATTACCAGATTTGTCCTTCCTGTGTAATGAAACTTTCAATCGAACATTGGAAGATAATTTCAAGGTGATACAAAATTATCCGAGGGGCATAGCAGAAAACTTTCTGGGGATAATAGGCGCTAACAAAACAAAACCTGACCACCTGAAGATGTTTCCTGTATTCGCGACAGCAGTAAACACCGACTTTTATGCTCAATCTCATGGATTGTTGCAGTCACTTCATAAGAGATTTCTGACGAATCCTAGATATAACAAAGAAGTTCTAATTATAGTATACGACCTTGGGATGACGAAGAGACAATTGAAGATGGTAATATACGTTATACTTTTAACAAAGATTCAATGTTCAACTTCGCTCTTCAATGGAAGAGCAAATTAGGTAGGCTAAATAGTATCATAGATATATGATCTCACTTCTGGGATAGTTCATTTGTAGCGATGTATTATATGGACAGAGAAAGAAACGCATTTTGGAAGTGCAAATGCTTAAAAAATCCATCGTAAACGATGCATGGCATACAAGGCTTGGACTAGGCTTGTATATTTTCAGCTTTAAAAATAATATATATCTTTGCAGATGACCAATCATTGCAGATGCCAAGTTAGGAGATTTGCATTTGACAACTTTCCATCGCACGTGAGAGAATTAAAAACATATGCGTTCAAACCCATTATTGTACAGGTATAATCTAAGGGTATGGTAAAAGTGGAAAAAAAGTGTACGTTTGGGAATATCCCGCCAAAAAAGCCGTTAAAATTTCTTTTAATACTTATCACATCTGTTCATGAGAAGTGAAATAAGTCTTTTTGGCAACATATCAAACTATGAAGGAAATAATCCTTGAGATTTTATTTAATTTAACAATGGCGAAATCTCCGATGTTTCCCCCAAAACCACTTTGTAAATAACTTTGTCTTTAGTGTATTAATGCTAGTGGTCAGTTATGATAAGTCCCCCTCTTAATTATATATGTAAGCTTAACCTCTCTACCTTTTATTAGGTACACTATATTACACATTGTAAAGATTAAAATGTTAGTTACAATCTTCTGGGTCTATAGTTATTCTTTCAATCCTCTTTAAGGTCTGATTATATCCAGACAACTACACTTAGGATATGTTTCAGCTTTCTGAAAAAGGATGATGTTTTTTAATAAATATTTTAATTACTCAGTGGCGAAACTAGACGTTTTTTCCGACGCAGTCGATTATTTTTGGTTTGAACTACCGTTGATATGGATGCGTTTCTTACAAAAATCTTTAAAATCTACCCAATCGGTTTCGAAAATCTTATTCATCTGTGCCAGCGTAACCTGACCGTCTAAGACGGCTTTACGACTAACTGTTTACGAAAAAGAGGCAATTAACCCTTCAAACTATCAACAGTTTGTTATAAATAACCTCCTATGTCTTACGGAATAATGCGGAGGTAGGCAATGTAACATACGAAATTCCGACTTTGGTCATCTACCTGGGAAATTCGGTCAGAGAAACGAGTAGAACCTGTACCAAGAAAGGGGCGAGTCTAACTGCTAAAGGGATAACATTTTCTTTCTGTGTTAAAGCAAGGATTTGGAGACCTTTTTCAATTTTAGTGCCTAGTCAGTACAAACCGGTGCAATTTATGTCTTAAAAAGTCTTCTGGACACTCGATTTATACTGTAAGGTTATAGTCATAGGGAATTGCAGCTACTCTTTGAAGAGGAGCGTAATCGATCACACCTTTTTCAATCAAGCCATTTCTTTAATTGATAAATACAAATTGTTACAATGTAACCTCCGTCGACCAGCTTTTTAGCTTCACTGAGCACTATTTGTTCAAGGTGATCCTTTGTGATCGTCCTGTGTCAGTCGTGCGTCATGAATTGTACGTCATACGCCGTCAACATCTCCTCCCAAACGACATAGTAAAAGTTGGCAAAACTTTGCTGGAATGCTCCTTGCTCAAAGTTTTACCAAAGTTGTTCAAAGAATTGTAGTCCTTGCAGAACTCTGGTTGCTGTGGCAGCAGGGATGAAAAAAAATGAAATATTGTTTAAAAACTACTTGGCACAAAGATCTGAAATTTTGTGTATAGTATTGTGTAGTAGACCTCTATCACATTTATTCAAATAATGTCCCTAGAGTCACTTTTGATCCCGCCAGAGGGGTCACATGTTTTACATAAAAAATATATAAAAAAATCTACATGTCCGAAACCACAAGGTCCTGAGTTCTGAAATTTGGCATGAAGCATTGTCCAGTGAGACCTCTACAAAGTTTATTCAAATTATGTCTCTTGGGTCTCTATTAACCGTGCAAAAGGGCTCACATGTTTTACATAGAAATGTAGAGGGAACTTTTTAACATTTTTCTTCTACCAAACGACAAAACCTAGATTTCTGAAATTTGACATGAAGCACTGTCTAGTTGATTCTTACCAAAACTACTATAAATTTGCCCCTGGGATCATTGCTTTTGCTGTGCTCCAGGGTCAGATGTTTTATATTAATTAACTCTTTAAACCTCTTCTTTTAAGAAAACGTATTGATGAAAGTTTTGTAATTTGATGAGAAGAATTATTTAGTAGACCTCTGCCAAGTTTGTTCAAATTATGAAACTTTGGCTACTATTGGCGCTGTCTTAGGGCCACACGTTTTACTTAAAATTAAGGAAAATCTTTTAGATTATTTTTTTCTGAAACCACAGGGCCCAAAGTTCTGACATTTTACACGAAGTCTTGTTTTATATAGCACTGTAAAAGGGATAATTACTAAGGATGTTCAAATGTCCTTGTGGTCAAAATTGGCCCCGCCTCAGGGATGTACTTGTACAAAATTTAAGATCTTTGAAGATCTCCAATACAGAACCAATTGTTTGCTCAACAGAGCGACCCAGTGCCATCTTGACCATCTTGTTTAAAAGATATTTATTGTTTATAACGCTATCTTATTATAAAAAAATATGTTATAATACTGCACGTTTGCATGATCGATTTTCACTGGACAATTGAGACGTTTAAAATATTAACCATATACAGTGATGTGTCGTTCATGTAACGGCGTACCTTTGGTATGATTTCTGTATTTCTGCCAGTCTGAAAATAAGTATTAGCTTACCAGTTCGTTACAAAGAATTTTGAAGGGTTATTTGCCCATGTATATAAACCATTGTTAGCTTAAATATCAATCGTCTAGTGGCTCAGGTTATATAAGCTCACTACTGTTTATACCTTAACAACTGATAATACCAAGGGTATACAGGGTTAAGGCGGGTTTTCCCAAACTTTTTTGCACTTAAGCCATACTATGTTTTGCCTAGAACCCTAGAATTAAGTTCAATTTCATTGAAATCACATTTTGAATAAATTTACCTTTGCTATTGACTCAAGATATTTCAGTGCCGGCACAAGGTAAGTTTGTATTATTGTACGTGGCATGAGCATCTTTTATGAAGAATTAAGAATTAAGTGTAGAATTAATACTCAAATAATCGTTGACCTTTTATCCAAATAACACAACGAATTATGACATACGTCCATACAGATTGACAAATACTTCAATTCATGTAATTTTATGTTTATTTTTTATTGCTTGATTTACAGGAATTACTGATGGAATATGGCTTTGTATGGTGGATGGACAGCTCTATTCGATTAACAACGAACGATATTGATTCGGCAATTACATATGCCAAGCAAAACAGTATGTTGTACACCGTGACCACATCCGATAGAGTAAAACTCAGTTTGACGAAACAGACAGACAAACGAACTTTCAAATTTTTAGGCGAAGATAGATGCAAGTTTAGGCCATTTGGAGAAACATGGGCAACAACAGTGATGTTTCATTACGACCGTTTGTCACGAGCTGTTGTCCAAGCGTGGGCAACTTGTGCTTTAAACAGAGATTGTATTGCGCCACCTGGAAGTTTGGAGAAGTTAACTTGCCATATGGAGCAGACGTTTGATGGGCGGTGCCATCGATTTGATCAATCTGTTTTGAGCATAATCACACGAAGACTGTTTCACGAACAAAATGTATACCCGCTTGATATATCTTTAAATGATATTTATGTTATTCGACGTGGTGACATAGTGTGGTATTTTGATTGGTGTTCTATAATCGCTTTACTGTGTAAGCTTTAGTTGAAAATTCTTGAAAGGTACGTTTGTCATAGGTCAGAAATCGACAGGGTTAGTAGTTAGCTTTGTGCTAATGCCGGAAGGGGTTGATATCCTTGACAATTTCGGGTTTGATGTCACGGAAATACTTAAATGCAAATTACACTGCTTTGACTACTTATCTTGATAACTTGTTAATTTTAATAGCGTTACAACAACTTAATAAGTTCAAAAATCGCATTCGGAAGTGTATACTATGACTATTACATCTTTAATATTCCTGTTTAATGCCGCTTTTATGAGGTTTTTACTTCGTTCACATTTAATTCCAACAACAACACAAACTATTTAAGTATTTTAACATAAATGAATCCGGCGATTTAGGAATAGGAGAATAAAGAAAACGCCATACTTTCAGGCATTTTGCAGTCCTGAGTATCATACATTCTTGAATTGTATTCTTCGTATTTTCTTTAAAAAATAAATCTTTGTTTTTACTTCTGAATCAAAGGATGGACAGACAAACGGACGACGGACAAAATTAATCCCATTGACGCTCATTTCCAAAAGTATCTTCTTTAATTGGAATTAGACTTATTTCATTATATGTAACATATTTCAAATGTTTTAATAATCCTTTACATCATTTTTGAATAAATGCTTCAGATTTGGTATCAACGATTTATATGTAAAAACACAACATGGAGGTTTGAATTTGCTTACATGTTAGAAAAGTCTACGAAAAATATAATTATTGCTAATTAGATGTCTCATCAATACATTTTGAAGTATGCTTTGGTGTCTTTCCCTCATCATGGTAAATTGGTACGTTGTGAATTATCACTTTTCATTCGATTAAACGTATGTTTTGTGGTCTTTTGTTAGAAGTTATAAGGTCACTTCTATGAAAAATTACAGAATGCATTGCACTTGTTTTATGGTGGGACAAAGCGAAATCTTGAAAAGTATGCATGGACGCAATAAGCTCTATTAGTTTCGAAGAAAACTGAATTTCTTCTAAAAGTCTCTGTTTAATGTAATATTTAAGCTTCATTTTGTCACTGAATAGTTATTGTCTTAAAACAGCTTGATTTACCGAAGGTTGATAAACAAAGCCTTTTATGGGATTGCTAGTGATGCCTTAAATACATAGCAAAGACGTTTGCATTTGCCAGAATTAGGGGAATGTAAAACAAAATAGTGAAAATGGATTGAGGCAAAAGAGGAAATTGTTTTTTTTTTATTATTATTTTTGTTGTTGTTGTTGTTGTTGTTTGACGTCCAGTAAATATCTTAGCTGCAGATATTCAAAATAATTGTTGGTACAATTCAAAAGCGCAATGAAATTTATTCCTCGTGCATGAAGCCAAAATCATAACATGTTCTCAGTCGATCTGCCTTTGTCAAGATATAAGGAATTATTGAAGAAGCTTTCTCGTTTATTTCTAAGAAAATATAAATGCAATCTGATTGAAATCATATCCAAAAACTCGCTAGTCTAAACGTTGTGAGATCATGTTATTCAGTTAGATTGATCTAGATGTGTACTTAAAGAATGTCAGCACTTTTATTGAAATTGTGACGGGCCTTTATTAATGTTGCTAGAACTTGTGGTCCAACCTTTTCTCACACATTCTTGTATATAGTTGTAAACTTATACAGAACTAGATGGGGCCCGCTTATTACAAAACGGGTTGTAAGGTATCAACTACTTTTGTAATAACGGGAATTGTAATAAAATGCGAAACTATGTTCTTATTGCAATAAAGAGACTCTATTTATAAATAACTGTTTTTCAGACAGAAATTAGCATATGCTGAATTGTCCTTAATCGTTTTGAAACCGTCAGGTGTTGATAAAAACTCAACTTATATTTGAACGAACATTTTATAACATTTTGAAATTTCATTACAAAACGGTTCTTAAGGTATCAACCACTTTTGTAATAACGAGAATTGTAATATAATGTCAAAATTAGTCATTTTTGCCAAAAGAGTTTATATACATAGAATAACTGTTTCTTTAGACAGAAATTAGCACGTGCTTATTGATCTGAATTGTCCTTAATTATTTAAGACCGTCAAGTGTTGATTAAAACTCAAATTATATATGAATGAACTTAAGTGTTAGATTTTATTTCATTTTGAAATGTTATTACAAAACGGGTTGTAAGGTATCAACCACTTTTGTAATAACGAGAATTGTAATAAAATGTGAAACTTAGTTATTCTTGCCAAAAAGTTTCTATCCATAGAATAACTATTTTTTAGACATAAATTAGCACGTGCTTATTGACCTGAATTGTCCTTGATCAATTTGAGACAGTCAAGTATTGATTTAAACTCAACATATATATGAATGAACTTCACTGTTAGACTTAATTACATTTTGAAGTTTTATAACATAACGGGTTGTAAGGTATCAACCACTTTTGTAATAACCAGAATTGTAATAAAATGCGAAACTATGTTTTTTATTGCCATAAGGAGTCTCTATTTATTAATAACTGTTTTTTTTTGCAGACAGATATTAGCACATGCTGAATTGTCGTTGATCATTTTGAAACCGTCAGGTGTTGATTAAAACTCAACTAATATATGAATGAACATTTTATTATATTATAAAATTTTATTACCAAACGGGTTGAAAGGTATCAACCACTTTTGTAAACTTCTGTTCTGTTCTGTTCTGTTCTGTTGATTAAAACTCAACTTATATATGAATGAACTTAAGTGTTAGATTTTATTTCATTTTGAAATGTTATTACAAAACGGGTCGTAAGGTATCAGCCACTTTTGTAATAACGAGAATTGTAATAAAATTTGAAAGTTAGTTATTTTTGACAAAAAAGTTTCTATCAATAGAAAATCTGTTTTTTTAGACAGAGATTAGCACGTGCTTTTTGTCCTGAATTGCCCTTGATCATTTTGAGACCATCAAGTGTTGATTAAAACGCAACTTATATATGAATGAACTTAACTGTGTCAATTGTTGATTAAAACACAATTTATATATGAATTAACTTAACTATTCAACTTGATAACATTTTGATTTTTTTTTGCAACTTTTGTTACGTTTATTCCTAATGTAATTCCTGATGGGAAGGTCGTCAGTCTTCGTGCGTTACTACGTCAACATTTCTTTTAAACAAAATCTCCCTGAAATCATTTTAACAAAGGTGATAAAACTTTGCATAGGTGTCCATTGCATAAGGTTGCCACGATGTTGAGGCAGTTGAGCTACTGCAAACAAAAAAAGAATAAATTATTAGAAGTCAACTTGTCGTTAAAAACAAGAGGAAAACAGCTTAGATATTTTGCATAACATGTCGGCTAGATGTCCTCTATTAAAGTGACTCAGATCATAGTACTGGGTCAAAATTGCCCACGCTCTAGAGGTCATATGTTTTACATAGAAGAAATATAGAAAAAGCTTTATAAATCTTCCCTTAATCCGAAAGGCTCTAAAGATCTTAAATATTGCATTCAGCACTGTCTTCTGGATCTCTTCCAAGTTTGTTCAAATTATGTTCCCGCTCCCGTTCTTAATATATATTTACAGACAATTATCAACAAAAAATCAATAAACAAATAACACATTTTGCAAACATATTTTGGTACAAACATTATTTGGGGAACCTATGTAACTATGTGACACGGGACAGAACTTGTTTCAATTGTTTAAACTGTATTGAAGATGAAGAACATGTTTTACTGAAATGTCCACTGTACACCTCCATAAGAGAGTAACTATACACACAGAGTAGAGGAGTTTTTAATGGGTTTGATAATTTATCTGATAAGGAAAAATTTTGTATATTATTCACTGATGTAAACATGGTTAAATATACAGCCAAAGCCTGTTTTAACATTTTAAAGCAAAGGAAAATTTTACTGTACTGTAAATAATGTAAATGTCTTTTAATAGTACAGTGTTTATTTTAACATTTGAACTGTATTATTAGTAGTTATTTTTAGTGCTACATTCTTATATGGAAAAGTAATGAGGAAACAGTTTTCATTTTTTAGTCCAGGCACACAATTATAAAGAACTTGAAATTGTGGATATATACTATCAGCATCAATTTGAAGCATTGTGGTTTGGATAATTGTTTCTAAAATAACTTCACTTAATGCTGATATTTCAGATAACAGTTAACAATGGATCAATTTATTGTCAATAACTTTTTTGTGACACACTTGTTAATAGTGTGAAATTTATTGGTTAAATAATACTAGACTAGTAACAGATGGACACACAGTTTCCTCATGATCCATATACATTTAAACTACACATAATTAACATATATTGTATAAATATAGTTAACAATATTTTAGGCCAAGTCATTATTTCAATACTTGGTCCTTTAAAATAGATGCTATGTAATGTTTTAAGTAATGTATAGATTGATTTGTCTCTTATATTTCTGTATAGAAAGGCATACGTATTTTATAATATTTTATACTACAGTTTTATATCATGTTGTACGTATGAAGAGACATAAATAAACTATTTGACTTGACTAACATTATTTGGGGAACCTATATAACTATGTGACACGGGACAAAACATAGTTATGAGTAGGTGCTTTTTCTCTCAACAAGTTATTTAATGAAGGGAAACAGTTTTCGAAAACAACAACTAACATTTACAATTTCCTTACAGGAATCGTTAAAAATGAAGTTGATATCTTACAACCAGTTTTGTAGTAAAATTTCAAAATGTTATAAAATCTAACACTTAATTTCATTCATAAGTAACTTCATTTTTAACCAATACACAATACAAAATGATCCGGGACAATTCAGGTCAATAAGCCCATGCTTATTTCTGTCGGAAAACAGTTACCTTAAGAAGGCTCTGTGTAAAACGGTAGTCCAGTTATTGAGCAAAAACGAGGTGTCAAAAACGAGGTGTGACAGACGGAAAGAAGGACAGACGGACAGGGCAAAAACAATATGTCTCACTAAATATGGTAGGATCATCTATGTATGTGGTTACTAAATGATGAGTAGATCAAAAAGGTAAGCAGTGCCTAAATAAAATATCATCCAGGTAAGCAGTTTTCACTCTTCGGGTCCCTGTGACCTTGACCTTTGACCTACTGACCCCAGAATCGATAGAGTTTTTTTATTCAATAAGGGCAATTACCCTATGAAATTTGAAGGCTCTTGGTGAAACAGAACTCCAGTTATTAAGCGGAAACTGTTTATACTCTTCGGGCCCATTTGACCTTGAACTTTGACCTACTGAACCCAAGATCAATATGTTTCTTTTACTCAATAAGGGCAATCACTCTATGAAGTTTAAAGGCTCTGGGTGAAATAGAACTCCAGTTATTGAGCGGAAATGGATTACACTCTTCGGGCCCCTATGACCTTGAACTTTGACCTACTAAACCCAAGATCAATAGGATTCTTTTTGCTCAATAAACACAATCACTCTATGAAGTTTGAAGGCTCTGCGTGAAATAGAACTCCAGTTATTTTGCGGAAACGGTTTACACTCTTTGGGCCCCGTTGACCTTGACCTTTTTATCTACTGACCCCAAATTCATTAGGATTCCTTTACTCAATAAGGGCAATCACCCTATGAAGTTTGAAGGCTCTGTGTCAAACGGTAGTCCAGTTATTGAGCGGAAACAAAGTGTGACAGACGGACAGATGGACAGAAGGACAGACGGACAGGGCAAAAACAATATGTCTCCCCCAGATGGGGGAGACATAATAATCCTGAAATATGATAAAGAAATGGCAGTTTGTTCTTTTAAATCTTCACGTTATAGTTTTGATTAATCATAATAAAGAGATATTGAATTCTTAAATATCAGATGAAATTATCCGTTACAATTATCTTTTAAAACACTTTCCATACCTTAATATACATATGGGGCTAATAACAAGAACACTGAAAACATGTTTTTAATAGCTTCTTATTAACAGTTTCTGTATAATTAACTCCCTTTAACTTATAAAAATATAACTTGGCAAAAATGTTCACCATCATGAAGTGTGGCGTGGTACATGCAAAATTCAGGTCCCTGTGGCCTAGGTCAAGGTCACACATAGAGGTCAAAGGTCAGAAAAAAGTATGAAAATGTGAGTATGGACGATTTAGTCACCATGAATTAAGGGATTCTATCACAATGTTCACCATATTAGACTGAACATTACACATATCATCCATTGTCCAGATGACACAAATTTACTAAAATTTATCTTCAAGTGCATTTAAAATGTAAGTTTCACTATCCAGCACTAGGATAGAGTCAAACTTGCTTCCCTACTAGCACCTCTTTTTATCCATTATGCCCACATTTTCACCAGAAGCTTTTGTGATGGGCATATTCTGTGACAATGGCACCCTTGTTTTGTTTGAAATCTAATGAAGAAACCACAGTAAACACTATATTAACTTCATGCATGTATCACATGCATGCTGAACAAGTAACATCTGTTACATAAAATGATGACAAATTATTACAAATCTGTTGCCACAGATATTCTAAAAGGAATTGCACAACATGTGGTCTCTGCGTTCTGTAAAATTTATTACACTGTTAGATCACATCAAACTGTGTCTTAATTTCGAAATGTAATGATTTATACACTACATTAAAAGTGTTTGCTAGTTGTATGTGATACTGATTCACTCTTTGGATTACTTGATACGTACAGCTTCATTTCGATACGTTGAGTTAATTTTTGGTAGCAAAACTCTCCACTGCGATAGACTGTGTTTAGATAACCATTTCCTGTAATTCTGTTTTTGTACAGCCGCACAAAATCCATACAGATATGTTTTTCTGAACAGACAATGTAACAGGAAGTTTATTCATTTTGAATGACTGACATAATATACATACGCATACTTTTAATTGGTATGCTTTTGTTGGGTTTTTTGTTGTTGTTGTTTTTTTTAAATCTAGTAGATGTAGGCAGTCTTACAATAATTGATATCAATGGGCGTAAAGAGGCGTTTGCATCCGCATTGTTACAGAACGATGTTTCCGGATATAGAGAACTAAGAATCCTTTACTTTTTTATTCATTTATTTCTTATAGACACTCTTTGAAGTAGTTTATTTATGTAAAATTTTGCAAACTCAAGTTACTAACATATTACTATGTACTACTTGAAATTATCGGTATGCTTACAATAGACTTAATTATTGCTCTAACACAAATGAACAAATGTTGTCATAAGAAATCTCCCTGAATATTGTATGGAAACTATACCGCCCATCGGGTGCTATAGTTCTTTTAGCTGTTACTGGGAGATAAAAAGTGCAAACTGTAATATAACGGTTATTTCTGAAATATGATTGATAGAAGGGGCATGTTTTGTCACAAAAGAAACAGCGATACTTAATAAAAGTTCACCTAGTTTCCAAAAAAAAGATATTGCTTTATTGTAAAGAGCATCATTTTGACATTATGAAGAACATCTTTTAATCAAAATCCTCTACTTGAACTATGTTTATCAACCTTTATTTTTGATATTTCGTGAGTAAATGTTAAGGATTCTGTATATTTCAATTCTTTAAACACAAGCCGTATCAACAGATGTTTGAAAATATGCAATGCAATAGCGTTCGTGAAACTATTTAGTTAATGAAGAATAAGCATGCAAAAAATTCCACTATGCCATTGAAATCAGTCATACAGTAACAATTTTACATTAGTCAGGTCCAATTAGTAGAATGCAAAAACATAGGAAACAAAATTGACGTCATTTTTAAGGTTTCCTCACTGTCGTAACGGTAGGTTTAAACAACCAAACCACATCTCAGACAAAGTATGTTATCATGTCTTTTCCCTATAAGTGGATATTTCCGCATATAATAGGTTCAAGAATCTGACACCGGTGTGCGGAAAATTCGCAAATGTTTACTGCTAGATAAAAAAAAATTGTTGCAATTTATATTTATTTTACAAAGTACAGTTTCAATGGACATAAAGGTCGTTGTCGCAAACGACGAATATTTCCATCATGCAAAGTTCAAAACTTATACATTATTTGACGACAACTGCCCTAAGAATAGCAATTTCTCGTGTTTAAAATAATACATGCAGCTAAAAACGACAGAATATAATGTCCAAGTATGTCGGGTCACTTCAGATTAATTTGTTTTATACCGATTAAGTAAAACGACTCGCTACATTGGCAACTAGGTCCTGGCTTCTCAGAAACACACCCTGATGCTTCAAATCAATCAATATTCAAACAGTGACACCGGAAGTTACATTTTTAACATATAGTTCACAACAACCGGAAGTTCCATTGTTTAACATATATTTCACAACAACTCCATTGTTTAACATATAGTTCACAACAACTCCATTGTTTAGCATATAGTTCACAACAACTCCATTGTTTAGCATATAGTTCACAACAACTCCATTGTTTAACATATATTTCACAACAACTGTAGTCTGAATACAGTCCGATTCTGAAATGGAAAGTTTTACTGTTAATTTCATAAGAAAGAAATTAAGACGTCCTACTCAAATTTGATGCACACAGAAAAATTACAACAATTTTTTTTTTAATTTCAAAAGTATATTTTTCATTAAAGATGTTCATAAAATTGATAGCACGACTTTTTGCATTTTTTTTATTTATTTTTTTTTTTATTTTTTTTTTTTTAATGGCATTTAGATCCCTTTAGGTGTTCATTTTTAATAATCGCTATCCACCAAAAAACGTACAACAACAACTTGTATGTGTACGGACTCAGTTAATCTGTTGTAGTGGATACCTTGATATCGGATGATGATTCGTGCATCAGCACTGATATAATTTTGAACAAATCGAGTGCCCTTAATTTTAGGATTTGACTTATAAAATAAATTAAAAATACATAACTCAAAATGATCTTATTAAACGATAAAAAATGAAGCAATATAAACAATAAATATCTTTCAGGGTTTCAATAAACTTTTAAACAAAAACTGAGAGCTGTTTAAGTTAAATACTTATCTCCCTATATACAGAGATAACAGACCCTCCCCACTCCACCCCACCCCCACGTTCAGAGCTTTCTAAAATCAATAAATCTAGCAGAATTTACTTTATAAATACCTCTTTTAAAATACAAAAATACAAATATTATTTTTATTTTATATAATCCTTTACTAATTAATATATTTATTAATTAATGAATTTATTTATTTACGGTTAGGTTTTTTTTTCTTAACTTAAGAAGGGCAAGTGTTTCAGTTGTGTTACAAGCCAGTTGTTGCCTTTAATTGTTATAGGTTAACATTAGTTTATATGCTTTTAGAACAGAACAGAACGGAACATAATTTTATTTACAATATGACTTGAACATAAATAGTTCCTCGTCATCACAACTATTTACAGCATGCGATAATATTTACAAATATACAATGAACAGTGAGAGTGGGTAATATTCAGTCTTAGTAAGATTAGCTATTTGAATAACAAAATTTTACTAGTGTTCAATCACAAACATAACTATTTTTAAACAATTTTTAATATTGACAAAATTATATATTTTAATTTATTTTCACAAATGTGTTAAACTTTCCGAAAACGAAATAAAGTTTAACAATGTGGAATAAGGAATGAAAAACTGAACAACAAAAACAGGCGATACAAATGATATGGATAAATTAAATAAACCGGATTGTATTTAAAACATATATTATTTTTACCAAGTATGTTGATCTTTCCGATTTTCTTTTTAGATAACAGGTACTTTGCTGCTTTCGATATACCGCATTCAATTTTGATAAATTATTACTGTAAAAAATAGATGCCAAGGGCGAAAACTTTGGTGCATTATTTAATAATAACTTCCGGGTGGCTGTAAACGTTTACTCAAATAATCAGATACGACAATGATATTGAAAAGAAAGATACAAAAAGAAATTTAAACAAAACACAAAGATTTGGAAATATTTTATCATAATCAACTGTTATTAAATCAGTTTTTTTAATTATTATTTTTTAACAGTTACCTGTATAATATAGGCGAAGCATGTCGCCCGAACCTCTACAGCAGTTAAAAGGTAAATACTAGCATTCTTACATTCTTCTTATTCGTTACACAGGATTATGACAAACAATCTATGCTGAAAAAAATATTAATTCGAAAAGTTTATATTTCATCCTGTTTTTTTTTCTTCTTCTTCTTTTTTCATTGATCATGATTATGGACATAGCAATCCGTTAGCTGGCGTACGTCAGTAAGAATTAGATCATAATTGCTTGATTTTTTTATATTTTTTGTGGTATTGTTTACTTCTGAATGACAATGTTGTTCTTTCGATGTTTAATGTGGCATTATTTTTTTTCCAGATAAGCCCTTGTTCGTCAAGGTTTTCCTAATAATCTTCGTCCTGGGACTATTACTGTTTATGCTTTACTTTTCCGCCGTCGACGGTAAGTTTCCAATTTTCTCTATTTCTTATTCAACAAAAGGAGCAGAAGCCGACGGGTTACAGCGCCGGATACCCGATCTGGAGGTCGCTGGTTCGAATGCCAATAGGGATGAGAGTATCCTGTGACATTTTGTATTCCACACTTTCTGCGCCAGCAATCTAATATGTAAAATAATAAGGTTTAAACTAAACACACAATAGATAACAAAGCAATACCAAAACATACATTTAAGACTGTTAGATTCATTCTGTAGCAACAAGATATTTCAACGATAATTTATTTTTTTTTAAGTAAACAGGAGGTATAACACAATGTGATAAAGTTCCAGAGTGTCATTTATCAAAAGAGAACAAAGGATTGACTGAAAATATTTTTTCTGGCATTTTAATCAAGTTCGGGTTATAAATCAATATATCGCTATCTTTGCATTCCACTGCCCTACACTCTGATTGGACGAACGCGACTTTTACTGTAACGTGTGACCTTGGATCATACATTCTGCAAAAAAAGCTTAAATCTAATATTTCTGCCGTGTAATTTAACAAAATCCGTCTAGTTGTTTAGGAGATAAGAAGCGGACACGGCGTTTAGGTCAGACGCAACATTTTATTTCAACTGCGACCTTCACCTTGGATAGGTTAAACAAAATCACACGTTCTGCCCATTATATGGCTATACTTAACATTTCTTTCAACTTAAAGTGCTTAGTAATTTAGTAATTCTAAAATTGTTCAAAGTGTTCGAGAGATATGGAGCGAACACGAAATTGAGGACGGAAGGACAGACGATTCTATTACAAAATCCCTCTCTTCAGGGGCGGGGGATAAAACTAAAACTCACAGCAAAAATTGCATGTAAAATACTTCATTTGTCAGCATATTTGGAAAAGCAAGTATCCATCTACTTATGATGATAAAAAATATTTTTTCTGTGCCCCCATGAACAATATCAAACTGAATATTCTTAAATATCGTATCAACCCCAATAACTGTATTTTCCCTTGATAATCAGGCGTCTGAAAGTTAGCCTGCTGACTGTGAAAATGCGATCTTTAAATACGACACTAGATTTAATTAATCCATAAATAATAAAATAGTCTAAATCAAGGAAAGGGAATTTTTCATGATATAGCCAGCTTAACATGTTTTATGTAAATGTATTAACCTTTATCCAGCTGGCGGCAACTGTATTAGTCTTTGCGACCAGTGCAGACCAAGATCAGCCTGCACATCCGTGCACTCTGATTATGGTCTGCATTTTTCACCATTAAGTCAGTCAATTTTCAATAAACCTTTATTCACAATAAATATAAATATCCAAATTGAAAGATTGACACATCGATTTTAGATATTTAGCAGGCTAAAGGTTAACGGTTTTGTCACTACTTTCAGGTATATACTAAATCTGACGTTGAAACTTTTCATTTCAGATATTAGAGAGCCTTTCATTGCTCCTGCATTCGTCCCGGCCGATAATACAAAAGGTAAGTTTTCTGAAAGAGAAAACCAACATTTATTCACTTAAGTTATATATTGCTCTTTGTGAACACCATTTTACCGACATTCTTCATCGAAATGGCAAACTGTAATTTGAAATATCCATCTATGCTAGAATCTTTTGAAGATTAAATGATTTTAGATAATTTAACTGATTATTCATGTCCTTATGTTCTGTCGGGTAGCCGGTGTTCAGTTATTGAACAACACATTGTTTCAACATATACTTTAATCTAGACTACAATATATATGAAAGTAAGTAAGACGGCAAATGATCTAATACCAGAAAGGCATGCAGTATACATTTAAACCCACGTGACCAATGAGTGAGTGTATGGATTTCTTATCTGGTGCTATGTCAATACATCTGATACAATAGTTCCATTTATTGATTCGGATTGAATGTGTTTAAAAAGATGTCTTTATCTTTTGCAATCATCAATTAATTTCAGAACTGTCCTTCCTTTGTAACGAAACTTTCAACAGAACATTGGAAGATAATTTAAAAGTGATACAAAACTACCCGAGGGGCATAGCAGACAACTTCCTGTGGAAAATAGGCGCTAATAAAACAGAACCTCTCCACATGAAAAAGTTCCCGGTTTTCGTTACGGCAATGAACAAATTGTTTTACCCCCAGTCCCAGGGTTTGTTCCAGTCACTTCATACAAGATTTCTGGCAAATCCGAAATATAGCAAAGATGTTTTAATTATAGTTTACGACCTTGGGATGACAAAGAGACAACTGAAGAAGGTAAGATAGTTTTACTAACTGCAAGAATTTCTTTCAATGTACGACTTTTCGTCAAAAATCTTCAAAATTCGTCAAAATTGTTGAGTAGATCGAACTTTAATGATTTTATTGTAATTGCAAACTTTTGAATTCATTACAGGAAAAGAGAAACGAAACACATTTTTTGGAAATGTTCCATCGAATGAGGCTTTGTAACTTATTGGTGATAAAATGTTTTGTGTAAAAATGACATTGTCTTTCCGAGAAACTGTGTAGATAAAAATAGTCATCCAAACGACTAAAGACAGAGACGAACGCCCACACATTAGCAACTGTACGCTTGTTTAAGCATTTTGACCACTTGTATATTAACATCTTCTCTTTTAGAAATGGAATGGAACATGTTTTTATTACAATAATTCATCATTAAGTGTTTACTTGAGAAAATTTTTAAATGATCTCCGTGTTCCCTAGTTGGAATCTTTTACGTAAACCTATAGAAAAGCGTAGATTAAAATTAAACTGCATTGCATTTCAATGCGTATTATGGTACTTTACAGGTGATTCAACATTGCAGATGCCAAGTTCGGAGATTTCCATTTGAAAAATTTCCACCACATGTGAGAGAACTACATACATATGCGTTCAAACCAATAATTGTACAGGTAAGTATGGTGCACAGCATAATAATCATAAGATTAATGTAGCAAACAATCTTTTATACAGTTTAAAAATTCAGCTTTTATACTAAATCGTATCAGGTACGTGTTATATCATGTCATTCTGTTATGTTTCCATTGAATTGATCCAGATATTAAGACCAAGCATATTTCACGATACGTTGTTTCAATGCACATGGTATGACAATTGTATATCGAAAGATATACAATTGCTTAAACAAACGTTGTTTGTAATGTATGCAATGTCTTTTGTTTTCGATTCATCTTGAACAGCAAACTACGAGAACTGATTGCTGTTCAAAATTAAATGTTCTGACTCCTTCAGTTAGTATTAATTGTGTTTTAATTACAGGAATTACTAATGGAATATGGCTTTGTGTGGTGGATGGACAGCTCTGTACGGTTTACGACCAACGATATTGATTCGGCGATTACGTACGCCAAACAAAACAGTATGCTGTACACCGTGACCACATCCGATAGAGTAAAACTCAGTTTGACGAAACAGACAGACAAACGAACTTTCCAATTTTTAGGCGAAGATCAATGCAAGTTTAGGCCATATGGAGAAACTTGGGCAACAACAGTGATGTTTCATTACGACCGTTTGTCACGAGCTGTTGTCCAAGCGTGGGCGGCTTGTGCTTTAAATAGAGATTGTATTGCGCCAGCTGGGAGTTTGAAAAAGATATTTTGCCATATGGAGCAAACGTTTGATGGGCGGTGTCATCGATTTGATCAAGCTGTCCTGAGCATAATCACACGAAGATTGTTTCACGAACAAAATGTATACCCGCTTGATATATCTTTAAATGATATTTATGTTGTACAACGTGGTGATATAGTGTCGTATTTTGACTCGTGTTATCCAATTGTTAGGTTGTGCTTGTTATAGAACACAACTCATTCTATATGTTCTTTAAGCTATTGAAAAGTGTTTTTATTTAACAATGATAAATTCTAGTCATATTTTTTAAAATAAGATTTAAATACAAATTCACATTTTATTGTAAATTTAGGATGACAACTTACTTAACAACTTCACCAAGGAGACTTTTGGCATATGTAATTCGCTGTTATTATATTTCAAACCAAAGCTACTTTGGTCCCCTTTCACTGGGTCTGACTAAAACGCATTAAATAAATAGGAATGCTTGTCTCTCTCAGAAATAAAATAATGTAAAAAGACGAAAACTCAGACCATACAAAAACGTGGTCTTTCTAGTGTAAATGTTTTTTGAATACAAGAATTCAAGCAATCACTCATTGTGATGATAACTATGATGATAATATGATGATGAAGATGACAGAAAATGCGAATCAAAACACGGATTAATTTGTTTCAAGTTGTCAGAAAGCATTATTGTTTGATTTAAGCAAGTGACTTAGTCTCTAAGGCGAGCTGCTTTGGTGTACGGATCTTTTACAGTGATAAAAAGAAAGAGAAATACGTGAATGCAAGATATTCTACTTGACACAAAACAAACTTATTTTGGTTTTACTAGTTGTACATCAGTGTTTATACTAGTAATTGGCTGAAATGGACGGCCAATCAATGTTTATCTCCCTCTCCCTCTAAAGAAGATGCATAAAATAAAATGGAAACATCTTTGGTCAAGAGATTATTAATGCTAATATGATTTAAATGAATGTCGCTTATTTAAGAAAACTACAGAGCTCCTACTGCTAAGTATTAATGCCAGTTGGGATTAACAGTTTAAATCATCTATTCCCTTTTGGTCAACGTAACACGTATAAAATCTTGACAGCCGCGAGAGGTTTTCTGATTTATTTTCGCTGTTTTACCAAGTTCTGGAACAGACAGGTATTAGTTATATTATTTTGTGAATATTATTTCCTGGATCATCTCCTACATCTTCGGCTTAAGGTTTTTGGAATGCTCTGTCAGGTATCAGCATACATGTAGTAGTAATTTCACTGTCACCGAAACATTACTTTTCGCATCAAATGCAATTCTGTCAAATCATCTTCCAGAATCCCTGAAAAAAAGAGATTTTCCAACCCGTGTACTTCATGCGACAAGAAAGCTTTTGTCGAAGATTCAACTGCTCTTTTAGTTTATGCTTTTGAAAAGTCGAAAATTATTTAATTTAATTTTCAATGACCACTGATTTATGTCAGTCTAATATCGAATACTAGTAATCAGATGCATTTGAATTATTGCGTTGAGACCGACACGATTAAAATACACATTAAAACATGTATTTAGAAAGAAATGGCGAACAAACATTACTTGTAGGAAGACTGTCGTTGACCAAGTTGATATGTTGTATTTAAAAAATTGTAAGGACTTCCAGTCCCTCGGGGTCTTTCAGTTCATCATCTGCCGAAACATCTCTTTCGGTGGCGTCGGGTGTAATTCGGTATTTCTCCGAGTTCTTATTTCCTGCCTTGCCTGTCATCATTTCCATTGTCTTCAAAATATTACCGCTCAAATCTGCTTCAGGCATGAAAGGAATTCCTGCTATTATCTGATAGTTAGCGTCAGTAACAACAGCGCTAGAAGACCGATATATGCGTGTGACAAATATGTCGTCTGCTTTGTAATCTTTGTTTTCAAGCACACGGACATTTCCTCTGCAACAGATGAAATCCAAAAGTCTGGATATGATTGACCTCCTTTCAGTACGATTGGTGCTCATTTTGCCTTGGTTTTAATTTCTGCTGTCAAGTCTTCAGTGTTGTAGATACAAACTGACGTTAGAAACGACGTTATCATGACGACAAAATATTGAGTTGTCAATGACGTTATGATGTCATCAATTTATGTTGAAAATGAAGTCAAACTACATTTAATTTAAATAAAGTACTTCAGAGCCTTCATATGAATTTAATTCTGAAAATGACCTATATATGTAAACAAACTATATTTCGGCTTTAGGCAAAGCTACAAGACTAGGAGTTGTCCGGACAACACTTCTCGGTCTACAAGGTGGACTGCAATAGATTTCACACATGTTCAGTGCCAGGTTCTATCATTTGCAATTTTTATTTCACTGATTTTCATTCCCAGTCGTCAATATTTCAGCCTTTTCAACCAAGGCAGCTGCCTCTGTGTTTTTATGCTTTTATGTGTTTTTAGGGGGTGGGGGCATATATACAATTTTCGATAGCTTTAAAGTAACTCCCAGTAACACAGAGCTAACCATTCCAGAATGCAGATGATCGTTCATAGCACAAAAATCAGGGTGCCAAAGGACCCCCTAGACGCGTTCAGCCTCCGTGTTTTTTTCAGGTATGGCTACGGCACTGCTTTGTGCATTCAAAGTCAACGTTATTTCTCCTCTATGGTCTGACAGATTCAGTCGAACTTTAAAGAAATCACCAGTGCTAAGACTCAACATCTTCAACATTTAAGGTTAAATTAAGTTGCGAAAGATGTGTTTTCCCCTGGAACAATACATAGAGGTCTCTTTGTGTGATTATTCTTAGAAACAACGGTGTAAATTACACACTACACAGTCATGTATATTAAATGCTTAGGCAGTTTCATTAATTAGCTAATCGTTTTTAACGGATGTGAGTCCTTGCAACACTGAAATTTAATCTTCTGAAGTTCTCACACTGGTGTTAGTTGGCCATCTTTACACTGGCATGGTGATTCTGATTTGAAAGATCTTTGTCGTCATAAAATTTACGTCACTAATGACCGAGGAGTACATTTAAAAATATGATTAAGGTTGAAATATTGATTCGTTGGAAAACGAAATGGCGGAATTTGTTTTGAAATAGAGAGTCTACAATTCATACATACAAGTTATAACACTAAACGGGTCCTTTTCCCTAATTTGAAAATTACCTCATGAATGAGGTCATTTGACCTTGACATTTTTGAAAGCAGGTACACATGGCTGCGGATGACAACAAACAGGGCTTCCCTGACTGAGACGAGACAGAATCTGGAAAATAATGCAATAACATTCCACATGCTTATTTTGTCGAACTGTTGTTCCCCAAGTGAGAAATGGTGTACTCAAATTTCTGAAGAGGATGTGGTGGAACGAAGTCTCCGATTGCATTGAAGCATGCCATTACTGTTATTTATTGCTTATTGCTACTTGTTACCTGATAAACATGACGCACACCTCTTTCTACGAGAACCTTACCAGTGCTTACACAAAGAGGAAAGCGTTAAAGACGCGCCTAGGTTCTTTGATCATTTTCTCCAAGTCCTTGATTTCATTTTTTAAGTAGGCGAGTAAGGTTGAAAACCAGACATTTACCATGTCTATTGATAATTGCGCGTTGATACCCTAAAGCCACTGCATGCTGTTCCTTTATATCAGGGTGCCGTTTGCAAAACCCATAATACCAATCTACCTGACAAATTGTCTTTGAAAGGCGTTACGCGACGGTCGGACTCCATCACTCTTTTCACTTCTTGCAACAATTCATGCAGCTTCAATGGATACCTTATATTAGCCATTAGTTTACAATATTCATCCAATACAGTTTCCTCAGCGGTGGTCAAGACGGTGGACCGGTCCGGTTTCACATCTACTGGAGCCTTACCAGATATTTTGTCTATGAGAGTGGGCCTTGGAACTTCAAATGTTGCTTCGGCCTTCTTTTTTGAAATAGTACAATTTTCTACAATCTGTACGACGGCATTTAGTTTTGATGGAGAGTAGGTTCTGTACTTTGCTCCAATTTGCCTTGACACTTTTGACCTGAAAGGAATGCGCTGTCTTTAAGACATTAAGAAACAGTCTAGACGAAATCTAGATAAAGGTAATCAGAATAAATGAAAATTGTGAAGGATCATAAACTAAATCATCGTCGTGTAAAAAATATATGTATAACCTATTAATTCTGATTGATGTGTCGAAATTGCACGACACTTTAAAGGTTTGTATGGCAAATTCGACACCTCTAGTCATGGTCACGCGGACATTTTGTTTGTGACGAAATATCAATATAAACGATATTTCTGCGAATACTTGAATAAAGACATGTCGAATAAAATTTGAAGAAAAACTGTACATACCTTAATGCTGTTACCCTTCTTACAGCTAAATGTAAACAGGTAATCCGTTTAAAATATTTTTTACAGATGTACTTACCCGAGAGGCATATCAAAAAAGAGGAGCGCCTGGATGACCAGGATTACATTAGGATGTCATAAACAAATATGACATCACGGATATTGTATGCAAGGTAAAATGGACTAAATTGTGTGCAGTTCCAGATGGATCTTTATTCTACCTGTCAAATTTACACCACTGTCGAATATACCCGAAGTTGCGCTAATATTCTTTTCTGGACAGTGGTCACGACTTTCTTCAGTGAAAATTTCAGAGCGAAACTTGAGGAATAAGTATGTATGTGGCAAAAACAGTACTGAAGTCTCCCGTTTCACGCATTTTATACAGTTATCTGCTTGTGCATGCAGTCATTTCGTTCTTCTTCCATAAAATTCAGGCATAAATTCCAAGCCAATGTTTCTACAGGCAACAGGAAGTATCGAGTGCGCATGCCCAAAAGAAATGTTGTAAACGTGCTAAATTTAGTCTCTTAATAGAGTAACAATTTCTTGAAACAGAAATAGGTCTAACCACTCCTTACAATTTCTGTGTAGTCCCTTTCAGGTGTCATGCAGCTTTAACGCTTCAATACGAGGGAAACCTGTAGATCACAAAATGGTTTAGAAGTGAAAGTTTGAGTCAACTCTTTCCTTTTCTTTATTTTTAGAAACCTAGAAAATTAAAGAAACTAAAGAACTACAGACAAGAGCACGAAGAGGCAATGCAGCTAGCTTTTAGTGCATTGCGGGAGAAAAATAGTAAGCTATATAGAGTGCCAGCTTAAACGCTGAGAAACAGTGTTAGGCAAAGTGACACAGTGCAAATATGGGGAATGAAACTTTGATGAGGAAGCGTTACTAGTGTCTCATATGGAGGGATAAGCGAAACTAAGTTATGGTTTAAACAGAATCCAGCTTACCGTTTGTGACGTTGCGCACAGTGTTCGACTAGTGGCGTTTTTCGCGCGTTTTTTACCTTTCGCCGCGGAATAATTTAATGTACGCTGTTCTTTTTTCAATATGTTATATATGAAATGAAAGAGAATTTTTTGCCGATTACGGCAGTATTTCTTGATATAAAAAAATATCTCCAAGTGCTATTCGAAAACATGTATTTAGTGCGCTAACGTTGGTTTTAGCGTGTCCCAGCGTAACACGCGACTTACAGTTTTATTCCAGAAACTGCTGCAGTTTTCTTTAATTTAGCAAAACCTGCCAAATTTTAGCATTTGACGTTCACGTTACACCCGTTCATGGCGTCATCAACGGAATGTGAAACAAAATGGTGGAATTCGCGATTCAGACTTTTTGGTAAGTCGGAATAATTTTTCCCATTTTCGTGCAATTTAACAGAGCTCACATTTTCAACGATATTTACATTTACAAGGGAAATGGGAAAGTTTTGATTTACATATGAAAAAATTGTAATTTGCCTCGGCTACATTTCCATATAAAAATAAATTAAATGGTCGCATTATTGAAATTACAGTTTTAGAATATCTGTGTCTAACAAAATTGTGAAAATCCGTAAAATTTGCGCTATTTCTAAAATTGACGTTTGTTCCATTGGAAGTTTTGAAAAAGGGCGTTTATTTGCATGAGAAACAAACCAGTATTGAGCTTGTAATTTTTTCGCTTTATCTTTACATATATAGTTTTTGATATACAGAGTTATAATTAAAACGGTACGAATACAAATTCATGTCTAGCAATAATGTGAATTGAACCATTTTGTGCGACGTCGGAAAACGTCAAAAGATCCGAGTGTTGTAAATATTATTTATTTGAATTTCATTTTTGCAATATAATCTAAAAAGAAATTGTTTTAATTAAGTGCATATAATTTAAGTGAAATGATTGTTTGTTACATTTTGTCCTATTTCATTTCGGATGTTGTTGTTTTTTTTATTTTCAGTTCCGTCAATCGTCATTATTTCCATGCATGGGCTACGCTAATCTCGATGTCTCAGGCGTAAATAGAAATCGAAATATTGGCTCTAACGTTTCAACATAGACAAAGGTAATCGAAAAATTATAATTTTCCATCAGTTATTTGATTGAATTATATCTTTGATTTTATAACGAGTGAGTAAAGTATCGGTAGCAGAACGACGAGTTGCCGTATGTATACGACTTTACATGCTACTGCTGCTGCTTAATAATGATACATGTACATTGATAATTATAATGATCACAACAACAACAAGAATAACAACAACAACAACATAATAATAATAAAAATAAATAAATAAATAATAAGCGGAAACAAACAACTGTTTAAGAGCAAGACATATTGTGGATTTTTCTGAAGAGTTCTGATGATTTCGCATAACATTACAAAATATTAACTTTTGTTTTCTATAGGCAATGACACCCTCCGAAAGGACGCGGTTATACAATCTTAAAAAGGAAGGGAAGAGAAAACAACAGAAAAAACTTATTTTGAAAAAAAAACAAAGAACACTTTAAACAAATACGTAAGCGTCAGTATGAACTGTCTAGCAATGCTCACTCAGTTTACATTAGAAATAAAAGAAATGCGGAAAAAACAATGAAAGAAGTTTCGAAAATAATTGAACGGATCAGGAAACAAAATTACCACAAGAAAATCGAAGAAAAGTGTTTGTCTAGTCATAATGTCAACGATAGTTTACCATTTTCTAACAGAATGAGTAAATGCCGGGCAAAAAAACGGGTAGAAAAGGTACTACCTCAAACACCACAAAAAAGAAGTGCCTTGTTACGTTCGCTTCTTGCAACTAACCCGACCTCAACTGACAAGGTGAAATGCCTAAATGAGCAAGTTATGCAAAATGTTAATAAATTTGTTAATAGCGCTAAAAAGAAAAGATCTGACGGAGCACGTCATGCGGTCGCTTTAATTACTGCTTCAGTGAGTGGAGAGAATATTTCCCAAACAAATGATAATCTAAATCTGTCAAAGAAGTTAGGAGGATTGACTCCACGCAGAATATCTGGCGGACAACGAGTAAGACAGTCTGTTCTAGAAACTGATTGCTTCCATTTAACAAAACGAAAAGTTCGAAAGGATGCACTTAGCAAAGCTTACCTAACGAAAATATATGACTTTTGGGTTTCACCTGGAATATCACGGCCAACTGGCAATAAGGCGGACATTAAACGTTTTCGGACGGGTCCAAAGCAATACGTGAGCCAAGCAATTCATATCCTTGTAAAAAAAACACAAAGCGAGGTGTACCAAGATTTTAAAAAATCACACCCAGAGGTCAAAGTTGGACTTAGAAAATTTGAATCTTTAAAACCATACTTTGTACAACCTGTGCGACAAAGAGATAGAGAAACTTGCTGTTGTAGACAACACACAGAAATAAAAATGGTCTTCAAAAAATGTATGGAATTCCGGAGGCAATTACTGAAAACACTGGCGACACATTGCGAGGAGAAAAATGAGGAATGTGAACATTTAACAGTATTTGAGACACTTAATGACATGGTAAATGCAACACTATGTGATACAAGCCCAGGCGAAAGTCATAAATTGGCTTGTGTCAACAGACAATGTACTCTTTGTGGTGTTCATAAACTTAAATTTCACAATAATGAAATGGATGAAAATGAAAACACTGACAAAATTCAGTGGAAAAATATAGCTATGTGGCACTCAAAGGAAAAGGAGAGGAAATCATAGGAAAGCTTCAAGTTGTTTAGTGCCAAACATCACCAGGGCAACTGTTTAAACACATGATTGAATTGCTGGAACAGTTTCCGGCCCATCAGTTCAGAGCAGTGTGGCAGAACGACGCATATAAAGATAATCAATTTAGATATTCGCTCCAACCTGCCTGCAAATCATCCTGTGTGCGTGCATGACTTCTCGGAGAATTATCGGTGCATGGAAAAAAAAGAAATACAATCTTCATACTTTAAACGAAATGAAGTCAGCATCCACGTATCTATTATCCACAGACATAAGACTACGGATGATAACGCACCAGACGAAATTGTATCTGAACAATTTTTTACGTTAAATCTAATGATCTAAAACATGATAGATACTTTACAGCGTATGTGCAGGAGTCCATTTCAGCCTACTTAAAAAGTTTAGATTTGGATATTAAAGTTATGCATGAGTTTTGTGATGGCTGCAGCAGTCAGTACAAAAGCAGAAATTGCATGGGGGATGTATGTCATGCATGCACGGGTCTTGGGTATGAGGCGCTTATTAGAAACTACCATGAAACAGCCCATGCAAAGGGTCCATGAGACGCTGCAGGTGGTATTCTTAAACGACAGGCAGATACCGCAGTATTAAGAGGGAAGACATCAATTCAGAATGCAGAAGATTTCTACAACTTCGCGGTTGAGAACTTAGGAACCCCGAAGTCTGGCATTTACAGCAAACGCACGTTCCGATACGTAGACGAAATCCCTAGAAACTATTTCAAAGAAAGAGGTTTCAAACCAGTCAAAGGCAATCGTAAAGTCCACCAGATTGTAGCTACCAAATCAAATTGTTACAAATGTGTACAGTGTGTTGAACACATTGCACTGCCATTCAGTCAAATGAAACTATGATATAGACATCAGGGTTTAAACAGCATACAAGTTGTTATTTCCAGAAAGCATAGTATCATTGTCAGCAAGCGAGGTGAAGGTGCCAACATGCATTATGACTATACCGGTAAGCACAATAGCAGTGTCAGTGAGTAAACTGTAACAGTAAGCAGGCATTGTGTAATTTTTACCGAAATAACATTCCATAGTATTGGGTCACTTGTTGACAAAGATGATTGTAAATTAAGAAATATAAAGCTTTAAGTAAGATTCAAAATAATTACCCTAAGATCTACGAGCAGACAGAACAACATTGTCAGAATCTTCAATAATGACTTTGTTATTGAATTGTCACCTAAAAAACTAGATCTAGCATAAACGACGATTTTTACTGCAGACGGCCTGTACATGGAGAGACATACAATCCCATTGAGATAAAATGCACATTAACATCCATACGGACAGAAAAGGTGCAAAGTTGATATAAGAGTTTATTGGTGTTGTTTTTAAAATGATTAGAACTTCCAGTCATTCGGGATCATCAAGTTCATAATCTTTCGAAACTCCTTCATGAGTGGCGTCTGATGTTACTCGGTACTTCTCCGAATTCTTATTTCCTGCCTAGGTCGTCATCCTTTCCTTTGTCTTCAAAATGTGACCACTCAAAGCTGCTTCAGGCTTGAACGGAATTTCTGCAATTATTATCTGACAGTCTGTTTCAATAGAAACAGCGCTAGAAGACTGATATACGCGCGTGACAAACGTTTCGTCTGATTTGTATTCTTTGTTGCTAAGCACACGAATATTTCCTCTGCAACAGACGAGTCCAAAAGTCTGAACAAGACTGACCTCCTTTCAGTACGATTTGTGCTCATTTTGCCTTATTTTAAAGTTCTTTTGACAGGAGCTGACGTCATCATGACGACATAATATTATGCTGTCAATGACATTATGACATCATCAAATTATGTTTAAAATAAGTAGTCATATAAAATTAACTTACAATCAAGTACTTCAGAGCCTCTTCTGTGTATGAATTATTCTCAAGATGGCCTATCTATATATTATGTACATACACTGCTCTTAGGCTTTCGGCACAGCCTCAAGACTGTAGGAACAGAACATTTTCTATATACTCATCATCAACTTAAGAACAATCTGACAGTTTGTTTATTAAAACTGAATTGTCTTCTTAATTTAATCGCCTAGGAAGTGCTCAAGTACGCTAGCTACACTTTCTAGCTGTTTCGTTTTGTTCTGGCCAATAAAAAGGGAGTTAGATGTGGTCATCCCGGTCAAATTAATAGGCCTAATAAAGAGCCATACCTTCATATTTAGGGCATTCTTCTGCTTCAGAATAATTATATTAAAGAGAATAATGTTGAACACTTTATACCTGACATCATTATACCTGACGTCAACGTGTGAAAAACAGCTAAACGTAATCATAATGGTAATGCATTATCATTCATCTTTTATATATGGGCAGGTTGTTGTAAATTTTTGGGTGCATAGTTATTTATAACAACTGAACACCTCCTTAGCATCTAAATTCACTACGGAAATATTTTTGAACATATAGATCTATTTTTTCCAATAAAAATCAAATTGATTTTTCATTTTAAAAATAAAGAGATGTATATTGTTAATTTAAGGGTTTGTTCTTTGAGGTATTTACCGTAGGTCTACTCATATTTTTAACAGTTGTCTTAAGATGTTGTAAATGTGTACAAACATGTATTAAATTAAAGTCACATCAGTGTATCAATTTAAAAGGTCCCATGCTTGAATCGATTAAGTCTCGGAAGCGGATCAGTAGTGGTCTACTGGTAACACACATGACTTGTAATCCACGGGTCGCTCCTCCACTTACACTACTGTCTTTCGGATGAAAGACCCCTGTAACGGTACTATACTCTGAGCAAATAAAAAGGGGTGTCTCTGGAACGGAATGTTTTCTTCATATCTCACTTTTCCCTACTAGCTAAGGAGACCGCTGCAGATGATAAATAAAACATGGGCGAATTTATATCCTTCGCCGAATAATGCAAATGTAGTCACATTAACACAAGAGCACTGCGGAGGGGCAACAACGCTCATCTGTCTTATTTATCGGAAGAGTTGCATGTACCTACCCCTCCAAAAAAGCAAAATAAGGAAATAAAAAAAAATGCAAGTACTTATTCATCACAGAAAAAGAAAGAAAGAAAAAAGAAACAAAACGAGAAAAGAAAAAAATAGTAACTACCCATCCAAAAAAACTAAAGGAATGAAACGGGGCTGCAAGTACCCTCTCATCACTGAAAAAAAATGAGAAAAAAAATGAAGGGTTGCAAAGTACCTACCCATCCCATGTAAGTAAATAGTTAAGTTCTAGGTTTTGCCCTTTCCCATTAAAAGCTTGTTCTTGTATAAGTCGATGCAAAACCAAGTGAATTCTGGTTTGGCGCTAATTTTTACCCCTGGGACATAATATGAACACTCGTGTTAGAAATCTACTAGAGGAAGATGCCTCACATCAAATTACAAAGTTCTGTGTCAAGCAGTTTTAACAACAAGATTTTCCTATATATCTAACTATATATACTACTCAACTTTTGCTAAGCACGAAAGCACGAAAAGTTTCACACTAAATTATGAAAAGTAAAAAAAAAAAAATATATTCATTTTATTTCGCGTTGTTTGACTCAGCAATGTTTTGAGACGTCCCCCAATCTAAATGCAAGCTTTTATTATCGGGTAGGTCTCGCCACGTGGTCACGGAAAGCATGCACACCTCGGTTTTTTTATTTATTATTTTTTTTTTTTTTTTTTAGTGGGAGCAGAGACACATTATTGTCCTTATGCACCGACATTACAAATTTATGGTCATTTTAAGGTCAGACTTTTTTTACATTGGTTATCGAGGCAGAAAATAGGTTTTCGTACTTTTCCCCATAGTCTTCATTTATTGACGATATCGTAGGTAGTTTGTATGTAGGTAACTTGCAAGGACACCTGCCCTTTGGTTGGGTCTGAAGTCACTGAAGTCAATGTCAAGGTCACTGAGGCTAAAAATACATTTTTCTACTTTTGGTCATATAGCTGTTATATAAGATAAAAAAATGATTTTTCCTCTTTTCATGTTACTGTTAGAGCGTTCATTTATTGACAAATATCATAGATATTTGGTTTTTAGGATCCCTACATCGGGCATCTTACCTTTATGGGGTTTTGAGGGCAATGGTTCAAGGTCACTGATGCTAATAATAGATATTTCTACTTCCTGTGATAGACTCTTTATTTATTAAATGGTATTTTAGTGTTACAGCGTTCATTTATTGACAAATATCAAAGATATTTGGTTTGTAGGATCCCTACATTGAACATCTAACCTTTGTTGGGTTTTGAGGTCACTGGTTCAAGGTCACTGATGCAAATAATAGATTTTTCTACTTCTTGTCATAGACCCTTTATCTACTAAATGATTTTTTAGATGTTTGTTTTAAAGGAACCTTCCATGAACCCCTACCATTCATTTGGGTCAAGGTCAGTGTCACAGATGTTAAAATTATATTTTTTTACCTTATGTCGTAGTGTTAATTTTCCATTAGATTCAATTTTAACAAACACTTTACAAAGCATTAATGAACAATATATCTCCTGTCTTTTCCTGAATCTACCTGATCATATCAAGGGTTCCAGAGGTATGGCAGCCAAAAAAAGGACTTTTTGTCCTGTCTGCATAATAGTAATTTCACAGTATTGATAATCTTACAAACCACTGGCCTGATTTCAAAAATAAATTTACACAACTTTGATTATGAAACTTGAGCAATGGGACTCAGGTGAGCGATTTTATGGTCATCATGTCCCTCTTGTTGAGTTACATTCTGAACAAAATTAAATAATAAACAAGAAATGTAAAACATACATGCCCCCCACTCCCCCCAAAAAACAAGCGCTTTATCGCTGGAGGCAGCCATAGAAGTATAGGACCTGGTTTCTGTCAGTACATTAAGTGGAGGATGCCAGGGGCTGCTGATATCAAAAGCTATTGGCCATGACAAGTAGATGAATGAGAGGAACTCTAGATTATGACAATGACACTTTGGTTATAACATGTATAAACATGAAAGAGTACAGGAACTGCATGGGCAGGTAGGTAGGCAGGAAGGTTGGAGGTGGCTGGGTAGGAAGTTTTGAGGCAACAAGGTCCAAGGGTTTCCTAGTTATCAATTAGAATCTGTTTTCCTCTTTAATGGCCACCATGACCTCGACCTTTAACCTAGTGACCTCAAAGACAATAGGGGACATCTCCTGAACAGACCAACCTGCATACCAAGTCTGATGAGCTAATGGCCCTAGGAGTCTCTAGTTATCGATTGGAAAGCATGTTTCTGGTCACTCTGACCTTGAACTTTGACAAAAAAGCAATACGAGTCATCTGCTGGTCATTATCAACATGCATTGCAATTTTAAAGACCCTAGGCCCAAGCATTCTTTAGTTATTCATCAGAAACAATTTTCCAGTTAATGATCAATATGACCATTTTGCTTTTTAAGGTCACTTTGACCTTGGCCTTTGACATGAAAAACTATGGGGATCATCTACTGGTCATGACCAACCTACATACCAAGTTGTAGAACCTGGGCCCAAGGATATTTATCAGAAAAAAGTTTTGATTTTCAGGGTCACTGTGAAATTAGTCTTTGACCTAATGACCTGAAAAACTACAGGGGTCATCTACTGGTCATGATCAACCTACATAACAAATTTGAGGAAGGTTGGTCAAAGGGTTCTCTAGAAACTGATCAGAAACAAAGTGTCTACCGACCGACTTACCAACATCCGACATTTGCAAAATAATATACCACCTTATATTTGATGGTAGGCATAAAAATAACAAAGGGCAATATCTCAAACTCAAAAGTTATCAGTTGAAGAGTTACAGTTCCTATGCACTGCATGACTCCTTAATAACATCTTTGCACCTTTGAGGTTAAACATTGATATCTCAAATACTTTTAGAGTTATGGTCCAAACAAAAATTAAAAAAAGGAAAAATAGCAAAAGGGAATAACTAAAAAATTATTAAGTGAAGAGTTACAGTCTGTATGCACTGCACTTCAACTCGATGAGATGTAACCACAAATGAAGTTTAAGTTTAAAACTTAAAATAAATAAAAAAGCAGAGGAATAACTAAAAAATTATGAAGTGATACATTTCAGTTCCTATGCACTGCAATTCTATTTAATGAGATATAACCACATATAAAGTTTCAGTTTATAACTTAAATAGTTTGTTATGTTCCAATCAAAGTGTATCAAAAGTGTATAAAACTCCAATCAGTGACAGACGGAAGAATGAACGTCTAGACAGACAATGCCAAATCTATATCCCTTCGTCTTTGGCAGAGGATAATAAAATGATTACACAGATTCATACACTCTAATGTGTCAGTTTATAACAGACATAATAATGATTGTCCTGCTTGAGCTTGCTTATCAAATATTTTGTCTGCATTTCTTTAAGGTATGACAGGATTCTTGCTACAGCAAAACTGCACAACTTAAACGAACACAGTAGTACCACTCAATAAAGATAAAACATAAACAGGACGTCAGTGGTAAGTGCAAAATAAATTATATCTCTCATCAGAGTTTAAGATGAAGACCACTAGTCAATTTCAGTAAAAGAATGGCTAAAATATTTTTCTTCTTGACACAAACACTTAATAAGGTTTTCCAAATCGTTCATGGTGGCAATAGGTTTAATGCCGAGTCAATAAACATTCCCACCAAGTTTCATCAAACTCTTTTTAAGTCGTTCAGAAGCTGTCATTCAAGAAATAAGTGAACTGTATATGGAAAACTTATTGAATCACTAATAATAATCATTAAAACTAATATGCCCTGATCGGCATGTAACACTGCTAGCTTCACCTCAGGGCTTTACATCATTCTCATCTTAAAATAAGTGGTAGCTTAGTTAATATCAGCAAGTCTGCTGCATTTCACTTTCACATGGACATTAGTTACAATTGCTAGCCTTGCACATGAGGTGGTCAGGTGAGCTAAGAAATGAAAATAAATCTGTTAACTGTGTTAAGACTTTTTATTTGTTTAAAAAATTATAACTCAGCATATATTTCTCATATAGTATGTAGACCACTCTTCTGCTGATACTCATCATAGAATTTGATAAGAGATTCATTTATACGAGGTGTCACAAGTTTGAGAGCCTCAAGAAAATGATATTTATTCACAACTTCACTGGTTATATCTTCCTGTAGAGCAAAGAGGGCAGCTTCATGGCAAACAGAAGATATCTGAAAGAATGAAAAAATTAAAGTCATTAGTTAAGTTCAATATACCAAATTCCTGTTGCACAGGACCTTTTACGTTTAACCTTCAGTTTTCAGCAACCAACAGGCAAATGTTGTATTTTGTAAAGTGTTAGAGATGATTCATTTTTATATCTCTTATCATCTCCACTCATTCTATAGTTATACATGTTCACAAAGATAAGATTTACATGTACTAAAATTATGGATTTACATGTGTAACAACTATACTTCTAATAAATATTCCCATTAGTCATACAGCTAAATACAAACCCAAATCTACAAATCGACTTGAAATACCAAATGTTTCTATTGATGAATCAACTTAACTGCCAATTAGCTATGGTCACATGGATAGCCCCAAGAATCTAGACAGATCTAAATTCATTTTAAAAAACAATGTAGGTCCAGTATCTGTTATAAATTCATTTACTCATTGCAAGAATAGTTGTAACAAATGTAAATCCTATAGTTTTATCATTGCCAGTGAAACTGGATCTCTGACATTTCTTAAACCTAAAGCTTCCTTTTTTTTTAAATTGCTGAAAATGGAGAAATAAATGAAACATTAACATCTGGTTATAGAGGGTAAACTATGACAAAACTTCCGAAGCTAATACAAGATGACTGATGCTCAGGTATTCAAGAGTTTAACAACACAGTTAAACAAACCTCTGCTCCTGAATAACCAGGTGTATTTTCTGCCAGCCATGTTGCTGTACATTCGGAATCAACCGGCATCTTACATAAATTAATTCTGAATATCTCCACTCTGGTGTGTATATCAGGCAATGGTACATACAGAACCCTATCAAAACGTCCTGGCCTCAGCAAAGCCTGTTTTTAAAGTGGAAAAATAAACCAAAATAACAGCTGAATTTCATCGAAAATCTCCCCTTTGAAATTCTATCATCTACATGTGCACAGTATTAAATAATTATAAACATATATAATTTATACATTTCAGAATATAATATTATATTTCATTGAATTTGAAAAGGTACACTCATGCAGCTTTACCAACATTACATTACAAGATGCCAATAGCATGACTGTATACTGCAATTGATCATACAAAAGTAAGTTACCTTGTCAATCATGTCAGGTCTATTTGTGGCAGCTACAATGGTAACATCTTTAAGTGTCTCCACACCATCTATCTCAGTAAGCAGCTGAGCTAGAACACGGTCTGCCACATTGCTACTCCCGGATGAACTATGCAACAATAAAATAACTTCATTAATACTTCATACTCATTGTATTTGTTTAGATCAACTGCTTTCAGTTGTTTGTCTGTTTTGTCTTTTACAAGAAAATTACTTGACAAGAGTAAGGGACAGAGAGCAAGATAATGAGTTGCATGTACATGAATCTTAATTGTGCTTGCCAATATAGTTTATGAACTTACATTATGGAATTCTGAAGCAAATGCTTTAAAGACATGCATAAAAACTGAAAGAAGAAGACTGCAATGAAAATGCTAACACTCACCTGCCCCTTTCTATAGCCAGAGCATCAATTTCATCAAAGAAGATGATGGCAGGTGAGGCCGCTCTTGCCTTCCTGAACACTTCTCTTACAGCTCTCTCTGACTCCCCCACCCACTTACTGAACAACTCAGGACCCTGTGGAAAACAAACAAAAGATTATGCACATTCTGCACTTCAAAGCTAAATAAGACTTTTTGGAATTTTATCCAGTTCTTGGGATTACAAGTCTAGTATTCATGTGCCATTTAGACATCTTGATAAAAGCATTCATACTGCTAATTTGTTAAAGCTGACTTTTCTCCTACCCAAGTAAGCAATAAAGGTACAACGTTCTTCCTCAATGTTACAGGCATATCTTGGTACAGTGTTTCCTTTGTTGTGTCACAGAACTTATCTTCATATAAATTTTAGCTCAAGATTTCTTCATCAGACAAACTATTGACTAGCCTCCTCTCAAGTTATAGCAAACAATCATGCAAAGCTATGAACAGTCTGTATAGATTGAGGAAGTACACTTACCTTGACGGCAAGAAAATTGAGGCCACTCTCTGTGGCCAAAGCTTTAGCTATCATGGTTTTGGAACAGCCTGGTGGTCCATACATGAGGATTCCTCGGGGTGGGGATATACCCATCCTTGTAAAAGCTTCAGGGTGTTTTAATGGCCACTCTACAGCTTGCTTTAGTTTCAGTTTGATCTGTTCTTGTCCTCCTATATCACTCCATAACACCTGAATGACAGGAAGACATGATACACTGAGATCTGTGAGAACAATTCATGGTAAATACTAATAACTTAAGCTGTTGAACACATTGGCAGACAAAACACCTCCAACAAACATATTTGGGACTATATGGCTGGTTGCCTGACTAAGATCAAACATTACTCACAAAATGTAAGTAAGTTTAATTGCACAGACCAATTGTCACCTTAGATATACTGCTAAGGCAAAATCTATACACGTCAGGGTTCTAAACACAAAATACTGTCAAATACATTGAACTCTACACTGGGGCATATCTGTTCATCTTACAATTTTAAGTCAAGAATGAAAACACAGTTTACCTTAGGGATCTCTAGCTGAACTTCCCTCATAGCACTAGGTTGAACCATCTCCATGGCATGTTTGAAATCCTCCAAAGTTAAGCTGGGTGGGTGCAAGCCTTGACCATGCTGCTTCATACAGTGAAGGCTGGCTGAATGGAAAAAAATCATATCCAAGTTTTATCAGAGACTGTATAACTGTTAACTAAATATTACAACCCAGAGTTGCCAAATATTTCTTGCAATTTCCTGTCCATTTAAGTTTAAGAGCAGCTAGAACAAAAGGTAGAGTATTTTCTTATTTTCCATCACAAGAAAATGTCAATGTAATGAACTGACTAATATCAGATATACCAAATATATGTTTTAAGAAATTAACTTTTATAAATGTTGCCACAAGCAAAGTATTAGAACAGTGATACTTAAGTTACTGGGGAAATATACCTTCTTTACAAAGTGCAGCTAAATCAGCCCCAACGTAACCATGGGCAGAGTCCGCCACCTGCTGCATTTCTTCTACAGATAGTTTGTGAGTCAGTTTGGATAACATACACTGTAAAATCTGAAAAAAATATTTATTTTATGCCTACCAATGAAATATAGGGAAATATCAGTGAGATAAAAGTGATAATACACTGTTTTGAATCAGTTAATTACCATTTTGATAATACATGTTTGTGCCCGAACTACTGAATACTGAGTATTAATCCGCTTTTATAATTAAAGTATGTATGGCAAAATTCAATAAATATTGATAAACTGTGTAGACAAAAATAAATATTATTTGATGAAAGTGTATTCAGTTTATTTCAGCAGAAGTAAAGTTATCATATGTATTGGAGATTGTCTGCACTTTTTTTTGTGCGGAGTAACCAAAGTATGCATTAACTGATTTGGGGCTCACCATGGGGAATTTATTGAAGGCCCTGATTAAAAATGTCATAAAAAAACCCATTTTTGACGTGTTGGCATAAAATAAAAAGAAAATTTGTTTGTTTTTTAGTGGAAGATGGGAATTTATTTCATCTCGTGAACACCATATGTTGATATTTTCACTCGTGGCTGTGCCACTCGTGAAAATATCACATATGGTGTTCACTCGATGAAATAAATTCTCATCTTCCACAAAAACAAACAAATATCCTCTATATATCTGAACAAAAGATTTCTTCATGACAGACGTGCTGGGTTGAGTTTTTCTAAATATAAGAATGTACAACCAGAGAAAAAACACAAGTTCTTTTTTTTATTGTCCTGTGCCCAAAACATTAAAATTTACGATGTTCTCAAACTTCTGCATTATATGACTTCATTATTTATCATTGCTTGTTTTTATTATACCAGAATTCTTAGTTTGACTGGAACAAGACCTGTTTCAAACATGTTAAACATAATTATGTACTGTTATTTTAAAACATTTAACATTTGTGGAAAAAGTATATACATGTATGCTAAATTCAAAGAGAATAGTGAACATGAAGTTTAATTTGTTTAATTTGTCTATAAAGTAAAAGATAACTTTGTCCACTCAAAGAACAATGATGGAGAAGTAGAAGTCAAAGGGATAGAGAAATGACCTCCCAATCCAGAGATTGTTGGTTTTAATCAAACCATGTGTGAGATTCCCCAGTGACTTTCAGCATTCCACACTTGTTATGAGTCCAAGTTCGAATCCAGGAAGCAGTCATCAACTGGGATTTACATAAGTTGTAAAAGCTTGTTCCTAAAAGCAATGTAAACTAGACAGGTTTAAACTTTAGAATAATGTCATTAAAGAACTGTTAATCATACTGTATGGGAAGCCAAGTCACAATGCTACAGCACTGATAACACCTCAGCTGGAAATGTTCACATACCTCTCTCCTATCTAGTGCAGAGGGAACACTTAGCTCAATTTCCCTATCAAATCTTCCAGGACGTCTCAAAGCTGGGTCAATCTGATCTGGCTTGCTAGTTGTCCCTAGTACCATCACAAACTTATCACACAAAGCCTGAAGATGTATGGATAAACATAGCTAAAGATTGTTTAGCAAACATAAAAGTTGGCTCAAATAGCTGTCAACTTAAACTGGTTAAATTCCAAATAGCTGTCAACTAAAACTGGTTAAATACCAAATAGCTGTCAACTAAATTTATCAGAGTCCTGTTCATTATTTCTTCAAATATGCAAATACCCGGTTACAGTCTAAAATACCTCTTTCTTAATGAGCTCTTTTAAAACTACTGACATGCACTTGCATGCCAATGCATAAAAAAGAAAATTTTTCTAAATAAATAAATACTAATTTTCATTTTTTAGCAAAATAGAAGCACAGAATTATTTTTCTGAAAAGCATTATGACTTCGTCAATTTTAAAGATGAATATTTCTAATCTTATATCTGCATGTCAGTAGCTTCAAAAAATGTAAGAGGTAAAAGTTTTCTTCTGAAATAACTCTCAATACTATGTAACAATTGTTAATGAAGTAAATATTTTGTTCCTGGTAGGTGATTACCTACAAAATACTATTTTTACATTGGATGGACCCCAACATTTCAATTTATATATGCCTACATTATTAATTCCATCCATCTGGGTGAGCAAGCAGGCCACAACCCTTTTCTCGACCTCACTATGACTACTGTCTCTACGGGGACACAAAGTCTCCACATCGTCTATTACAATAATACTCGGTGCACTGAAATATAAAAAATTTACTTTAAACACAATGTGAGCCACGAGGAGGTATAATGAATATGAACTTAAGAGTTAGAAATTGTTTATCCACTTCAGTTTTGTCATTTTACTATCTGACAATATGGCTTAATTTTCTTCAAGTAAGTAGTTCTTTCTCAAGTCAAAAATTTAGACCTCAATACTATTAGTACTATACCTTTGAGCTTACAAAAGATAACAGAAAACTTAACTAATTACAACCATAAACTATGGCTTCACTTTTAAGATAAAAATAATATAAATTAAATGAGCAGAACCCAATATATAAGTATGGTAAAATTTCAATAAAAATTGTTTGAAAAATAAAAGAATATTGCCTGTTTTCTTTTTAATAAGATTTACCTTTAAAAATCTGTAGAAATCTGAATAAGATCTAATGCTGAAATGTCACCTGATTAAGAAAATCATTACCAACTTACTGTTGTCTGGCACCTTCAAATATACTTCTCAGTTTTGTTTCTGTCTCCCCATAAAATCTGAAAAAAAATACATGCATTAACCCTTGCTATATATAATAAAAATCCAGTCCAGCATGGATAAAGCTGTGAAGCAATATAAGGACCTTTTCAAGACAAAATACGACAATTAGTTATTTCAACAATAAAAATTGCTTAGGTTCAGCGATTCAATTATGTAGGTTTTTGATTTTATTTTCAGACAGGAACAAAGTCTAAAATGTCAAAATTAAAAGAAAATAAACTTTAAAGATTTAAATGGTAGTGGCTGCCATTTGCTATGTGCAAGTGTATTAAGCCGTAAATGTCTGAATGGGGGACTACAAAGTTCGCTGACTTGGAAAGGTGGCATCATTCAAATTAATCACTCTTTCAGCAAGTCACCAAATAGCCAGAAGATATCTTACTTGCTCTATCACTCCATCAACAAGTCACTAATAAATAGACAAAATATATCTCACTTGCTCAAACACTCTTTCAACAAGTCACCAAATAGACAGAACATATCTCACTTGCTCCATCACTCAAACAGCAAGTTATCAAATGGACAGAACATATCTCACTTGCTCCATCACTCAAACAACAAGGCAGTCTGAAGGACAGCTAAATCCCCTTCCGCAGTGGACATAAATGTGTACTTCTTTACTTCTTGACCTTTAACCAACCATGACCTTGATGTTGTGCCATGCATATTATAAGCACATAGTCTCATGATAGTAATTATTAATAACCAGGGCATATTTTACTTGCTTAATCACTTTTTCAACAAATCATAGAATAGACAGAACATATCTTACTTGCTCATTCACCAAATAAACTAGAAATGGGTTTTTGATTAAACAGAAACATATGTCTCCCCCCAGCCAGTTGCTGCAGGTAGTATTGAGTCAGACGATTGTAAATTTGACATTTAACCTCCAAGTGTGACCTTGACCTTGAGACACCGCACCCGCAAAGTGGGTTCTGCACGTCCCCTTGATGAGGTGAACATCTGACCCAAGTTTCATAAAAATCCTTCAAGGGCTATTGAAGATACAGAGCGGACACGATTTTGTGGCATTTGACATTTAACCTCCAAGTGTGACCTTGACCTTGAGACACCACACCAGCAAAGTGGGTTCTGCATGTCGCCTTGATGAGGTGAACATCTGACCCAAGTTTCATAAAAATCCTTCAAGGGCTTTTGAAGATACAGAGCGGACACAATTTTGTGGCATTTGACATTTAACCTCCAAGTGTGACCTTGACCTTGAGACACCACACCCACAAAGTGTGTTCTGCACCTCGCCTTGATGAGGTGAACATCTGACCCAAGTTTCATAAAAATCCTTCAAGGGCTTTGGAAGATACAGAGCGGACACGATTTTGTGGCATTTGACATTTAACCTCCAAGTGTGACCTTGCCCTTGAGACACCACACCCGCAAAGTGGGTTCTGCACGTCGCCTTGATGAGGTGAACATCTGACCCAAGTTTCATAAAAATCCTTCAAGGGCTTTGGAAGATACAGAGCGGACACGATTTTGTGACGCACAGACAGACAGACAGACGGACAGACGGACGGACGGACGGACAACCGGGGAAAAAACAATATGTCTCCCCCATTTTTGGGGGGAGACATAACAAGTCAACAAATAGACAAAGCATATCTTACTTGCTCCATCACGGAATCAACAAGTCACGAAATAGACAGAACATACATGTATCTCACTTGCTCTATCACTCAATCAACAGGTCACCAAACAGCCAGGGTGTATCTTACTTGCTCCATCACTTATCAACAAGTCACCAAATAGACAGGGCATATCTTACTTGCTCCATCAGTCAATCAACAAGTCACCAAATAGACAGGGAATATCTTACTTGCTCAATCACTCTTTCAACAAGTCACCTAATAGCCAGGGCATTTCTTACTTACTCAATCACTCAATCAACACGTCACCAAATAGACACAATTGATCTTAATTCTCCATCCCTCTTTCAACAAGTCACCAAATAGACACAATTGATCTTAACTCTCCATCCCTCTTTCAACAAGTCACCAAATAGATACAATTGATCTTAATTCTCCATTCCTCTTTCAACAAGTCACCAAATAGACACAATTGATCTTAATTGCTCCATCTCTCTTTCAACAAGTCACCAAACAGAGTGCACCATATTTTAATTGCTCATCACTAAATCAACAAGTCACCAAATAGCTAGGACATATCTTACTTGCTCCAACACTCAATCAACATGTCACCAAATAGCCAGGACATATCTTACTTGCTCCAACACTCAATCAACATGTCACCAAATAGCCAGGACATATCTTACTTGCTCCAACACTCAATCAACATGTCACCAAATAGCCAGGACATATCTTACTTGCTCCATCACTCAATCAACATGTCATGAAATAGCCAGGACATATCTTACTTGCTCCAACACTCAATCAACAAGTCACCAAATAGCCAGGACATATCTTACTTGCTCCAACACTCAATCAACAAGTCACGAAATAGCCAGGACATATCTTACCTGCTCCATCACTCAATCAACAAGTCACCAAATAGCCAGGACATATCTTACTTGCTCCATCACTCAATCAACATGTCATGAAATAGCCAGGACATATCTTACTTGCTCCATCACTCAATCAACATGTCACCAAATAGCCAGGACATATCTTACTTGCTCCATCACTCAATCAACATGTCACCAAATAGCCAGGACATATCTTACTTGCTCCATCACTCAATCAACAAGTCACTAAATAGCCAGGACATATCTTACTTGCTCCATATTTCTGGTCCAGACACATTTACAACATTGATGTTCATTTCTGACACCACTGCTTTCACAAGCATTGACTTTCCACATCCACTGGGTCCAAACAATAAAACACCACTAGGTGGGGGTAGACCTGTATAAAGTAACAGCGGCTTTTACTGAAGTCATACATGTAAATTTCATCTTAATAGTACTGACACTGAAAACAGTCATCAATAACTGCCTTTATCTAAGAAATAATAAATATGTTCCTATACTTTATGAGTGAATAAAATATAGGCAGGAGTTCGGGTGCGTAGGAATTAAATCACAAGTGCGTAGCACGAGTGATTTAATTCCGCTGCATCCGAGCGACTGCCTATATTTTATTCACTCATAAAAAATAGGAACAAATTTATTATTTCGATTCTAACCACGAAAATATCTAGAACTATTTTTGCAAGCATTTATGTAAAGTGTGCAATTCGTCAGTAGGCGGGGTAAGATGTTACAATTTACACCCTAGTGTAGAGAGGAGTACATACCGGAATTTATCGATACTTATTTATTCATAAAATCTGCAATTAATTTAAAGAAAAGACAAACGTAGATAATCTTTTTAAAACAACACAAAAAAATTCCATGAATAACAATAACAGTAAACTTTATTGTCAGTTTCTGCGGTGTTAGTGGGTTTTGCAGACGAACCGGAAGTTTGTCTACTACTACAATATTTACTACGATTGTTTCGTTTTGTGTATGTCACGTGATATGATTTCATTCATTAACCGGAAATTGAAACTATTTCCATAGCGTCTGCATCGCAACATTTTCCCATGGTGAAAAAATAAGTTTGTACTTATTAAGTACGAGTGCCTAATATTTGTTTACCTGAAAAGGGATTTATTTTTTGTACTGTCACATTTTAGAAATGAAATTATACTAAGTTTACGGCAAAAAGAGAAAATACGATCAAACTATGTGTAGTGTGGAATAGGTGGGCGCACAATGTAACAGCCATATTTTATCATAGAATAAAAAACAACTGGTTTTCCTATATGTTTATGTAGTAAATATTTCAGATCGTGTTAGAATATTCATTAAACTGTATTGTCCTGTAATTTACAGTTTAATTTTCAAAGATTAAAGTTTCACACAACCTGACCATAGGTTTTTTATTTTTCTGCAAAATATACCTCATTTCTGATAGATACATGACCAAAGAAACATTTTCATTTCCAAAATTTAGTACCAACATCATAAACTCAAACTCAACTCCAGTTTACAAGATTTCTCCCTGCTAAATAACAATCTTTATTTGTTATACCACGAAATAACTTTAGAATACGTCTAACCATGGTATACCGGTAAATACTATCATTTCATAATCCTTGCTCATTTTTCACATAGTGAGCTTTAATTTAACAGAGCTCAAAATAAAAAAACATACCGGTATACATTACACTCTACTTACCATAAGCTTTAAAGAGCTCTGGCTGCTCTATGGGAGTATGAATCATTTCTTTTAACATTGCTATCTGTTTTGACATGCCACCTATATCTGAATACCTAACTGGCCCTTTCCTCACTATATCCTGCCTGTCATCACTTTTATCACTTATATCTTCTATAACAATTTTTGTTCTTGCTATCATTTTATAAAAATTTTGCGATATATTCCTATCATTAAGCTTTTCAACCTTTGGCGTACAGAAATTATCGCTTTCATTAAAAGATCTTTCACTCAGTGGAGTTTTTGGAGTAGAAGTCCTATCACCTGCGCTATTTTTATCTCTAACTGGTGTTTTCAATTTGTCAAATGAAAGATTCATCTCCAAACATGGTTTCACACTTCTTTCACTGTCTGCAGACTGATGTAAGGATGATTTATCTGAGCTGCCCATTGAATAACTAGCATTTGCACTGAAAGCTTCACAGCTGGAACCATCAAGAGATATTTCAGGTTCATGGACATGTGAATCACTGATGCTCAAGTTTGCCACATTGTCTGTTAAACTTTCATCATTCTCATCTAACTGTCTTGACAACTGGAAAGTCTGAGTCGGCAATGATTGGCCAAACACTTTTGTCACCAAGAACTCAAACTTCTGACCAAAGTACTGAATATTTGCTTTGCAGCCATCACAGATATACCTGTTCTCTGTAAATATCAAACAATTAACTGATATCTTGTTTATAAGGTTGTCATTTTGATATCATTAGCCGATGCTGACAAAGACTGCCCTGACAGGACTGCATAGATACAGTACACATGTACTTACTTAATAATATCGGTAAGTTAATAGTATCTTTTGTCTGAACTACAGAAGGAACTCTTTAGATTAAAATCAAAGTCAATTCCATTTCAATAAATCAGGGTTACTGATGTATGTAAGTTAACTTACCTAATGATCTAGTTATAAAATTTAAAAACCTGTCATCTTTGAACAAAGGGCTGGACTCACTGAAATATATATGAATACTTCATCAAAACCTTCAGTTATCTCCCCTATATTAGGTCCTTAACCTATCTACTTCATGTAAACTAGTTTAATACACGTCAAATGTTTGAATGCCTCCAAATGGAGTTGGGGTTACGATAATTAGTAATGTTGTAACAAATGTATGGTGGTTAATCAAATCTAATCTTTTTGCACTCTAATTTTTTTATATGGCTCAGATTTGTTAATGTTTAATACTAAAAACAATGATTCTATGTGAAGTCTATTGTTTGCTCTGTATGGAAACTGGCTGTTGTCACATAATGCTTTTTTTTTTATTAAGGGAGTGGAATTAAACCGAAATCATTGACCTAATCAAAAGATAATAATCTTTTTATTTTCTACCTCTATAATTCTAAAATACAAATTTGCTTATTTTTTTACAGTTCACATACGGAAAAAATTGTTTTGGAAAAAAAAATTAATTCGAACCCATGCTTGAAACCACATATTTGACTGTAGTGTCCTTACTAAAAATAACATCATAGTCATTTGTTTAAAATCGGCTATTTCAGTAAAATTTAGACTGGTTCGCAATCTTAAATCAAAAGACTGCTTGTCACAAAGAACACACTGTGAAATCAGTTTACAGTCTAAAAGGAATTACGTCACCCCATGGAAATTTTAATTAAGGCATTCCAATATACAAGCTGCCTGCAGGGCGACGTGTAACTAGATACTGACTTGGAAGTAAGTGTACCTTTGACTTTTTCAAAGAACATGTCAATTAAAATAGTTACTACATTACGTGTTTAAACTGTTCGTTTAATCACTTCTCTGTTCCTTTAAACTTCCTTATATTGTGAATCCCTAACTTGCAAACAATTAAAGAATTTTTTTTCTATTTAATCTCTGCTTTAACTGAAGTTTTAAAAGCAAATCCCAAAAACAAGATTACACATAACTGCCTACCAACAAGATAGAGTTATTTCACTTGCATACTGCTGAGAATCTTGAAAGACATCCACTGTGATTAGATCTCCATGTTTAACATTTTCCTGTGAAATCATTGTATCTGACAGTCCAACAGAAGTCAGGCCAACACTTCCACATGGCCAGGAAGTTTTAACACTGGTCTTGTTTACAATACATTTTCCACCAATGTAAAATCCACACAGCTGCATCAAAGATGGGTTCATCAGTACAAGGTCCTTCTTCAAGACAGCTGGCAAAGAGATCTTTTCTCCTGAAATACAGTAAACATAGATGAAAACATATTTTCAACCAACTATAGTGATAATTTTTCAGTCATCAAGATATGTGCAGCAAAACAACATAATTTCTGAAGAGGTGAGAAAAATAAGCAGTATCTAATACAAACTAGAGCTATCACTAAATGTGATTAATACCCCCGCAAGACTGCTTCTGAACTGAGGAAGTTATTAGTAACAGAATACTTTGAAAAAGAATTGAAATAGAGTCATGGTTGTGGGCAATTAAAGATAGTTGACTTGTGGTTCTTGTACATTGCATTTCCTGTCATTGTGCTTGACCATTGTATGAAGTTGCATTGAATTCCAACCATCAGTTTTCAAGTTACTGTCTGAACAAGGAAATCCAACAAAGGGAAATAACTCTGCAAATACAGAAGATGGAGTTAAGACACTTGAACACTGAACTTTCTCTCATTGTGCTTGACCATTGTATGAAGTTTCACTGAATTCCAACCTGTAGTTTTTAAGTTATGCTCCGGACAAGAAAAACCAATAAAGGGCAATAACTCTGCAAATAGTGAAGATGGAGTTCTGATTCTTGGACACTGCACTTCCTCTCATTGTGCTTGACCATTGTATGAAGTTGCATTGAATTCCAACCGTTAGTTTTCAAGTTATGCTCCGGACAAGGAACAACCCGCCCGACCAACCAACCACCAGTTGATTCCTATATACCCCCAAACTTCGTTTCGGGGATATAATAATGCAGAAGTAATTAGGTGTGAATGAAGTATTTCTCACCGGGGCCTTAACTGAGACACTGTTCACACTTTCCAGCTACTGAATATTCAGGGTGACGAAATGACTTTTCATTTACTATACATAATCAGATTGATGATATGGCTGGTCGACGAAACGACCATCCAATTCATCTATCTATCTATCTGCTATTAATGTTGAACCCCTAGTGCAGACCTAGACATATTGGGCGTCTGCTGGGAGACTGTTGGTAAAGAATAAGAAAAAAGAATTGATAGAGTTCAAAAGAGATGTAAAAAAAGAGAGATAGGAGGGTTATGTTAAAAAATCAAAGTGTACTATATGTTAGATTATTGGGATTATTTAAATGCCTTTTAAGAATGCAGACATGTTTTCAGCACACACAGAAATGGAGGAAGTCTGCCTGCTACAGATGCAAACATCAACTTATTACTGCCAAAAGTCAATACTGACTATACTAGGCAGGCATTTCAAATCCAGATATACAGAAATCAATTCTTTTATTTGTGAAGTGAACATATCTCCATATACAAACCTATTCCTTCAGGGTAAGGGGAGACAACTGCGTAAACAATATTGTGCAAAATATAGCCATGTGATATAGGTTTATCTATACCACACTCATGTTTGTGCTTTGTCATGTCTCTGTTACAAATAATTTTGTCACACTGCAAGCATTGGTTCCAGTCTGCGACAGCCAGTTTGTTTTTGGAAGGCATTATCTTGTATTTATTTATTTCACGTGTGTATTTTGACGTTTCAGGCCGTCCGCCACATGTTTACATCTCGTGTTTTTAAGCTCTCGCGAGATCAAAAATTGTGTTGGGTAAAACGGCCCATTTTCTAAAACGGATAGCAAACCTGATAATTATGACATGTAGGGTTGTGTACTGACAACAATAAAATCGAACTTGTTACCAGCACAAGTGTATCAACTTCTTAATTGTTTTAAACATATTTCTAATAATTTTAACTTATTTATTTCACATCGATTGGAATTATTAGTTAAAAAAATTTTGATTTTGATTTTATTCCTCAAAATTATAAGTTAGGGGAATCAAACTCGTCTTTGAGATTTTGTTATGTATATATAACCCTACTAATAAGAGCTCCCAAAAATTGTTAGGACAATTGCTATTCAGTTCTAGAGGATCGGTAACAGATATGTTGTACAGTACATAGTTTTTAACAAAAATAGTCCCAGTATTACAATTCAGATTATTTCTTAGAACAGTCTTGGGTTGGAGACGTTTGTCATGGGAAAAAACAGACTGTACATAATCCATCCTCTAGCGGGGACGTAGTCATTTGCGCTTCATAAAACAAATTAAGAATGTTCACAAAATTAAGAATAAAAGTTTAACAATGTCTGAGAGTAAAAAAGTATTGGATTAAAAAAGATAAAAGCAAGGGTTTTAGTGGGGCTAAGGTCATGAATGATTAATGCTGCATACCGCTGCACTGAACTGTTTAAGATTTGGAAGAGCAGAGATAAGATTGGTTGAGATCATTACAGTGGAAGACAGCTCTTGGGAATTAGGTATATTTATAGTAATCGGTGTTTGCTGTTATGAATGTGTTGGACTTGGGTGGCTAAAACGTGAATTTCGGGAGAGGAGTATTAAGAGACCTTCAATAGGAATAGCAACCAGTTCATTGGAATTTTTTTTTTTTTTACATTTAATAAATAGGTCAATCAAACAAGCAAAACATTTCCACGTATCCTCTGCAGAAACAGTAAGCCATGTCTTACCAGACTCTTGTATGTCTTCAATTAGAAAATGACTCCGAGGTCTGGCCACGCCATACCCAAGTACTGATTGAGCAATTTAAGGTTGTACAAAGAAGGGAATTCCACTGGATCAAATCTGACTAAATTCGTGTATCAAGTGTTACAGAAAAGCTCTAAAAATTCATGTATCGACCAGCCTGTCGGAAAAAATTCCTTTCCATATTTAGTTCTTACCCTTTTTTAAAGATTTTACCTTCATTACCTCTTGTGACTGTACCCAGGTTCTTTCAAATAGCACTTGAAAGACCCTAGCTGCTGTACCTGAATGTACTGTAAATAGTTTACTTCATTCTACAGTATCAATGATTCAATTAATATTATTAAGAATTTTATGTAAACTCTCAATCATTTGAATTCCAGTGTAGATATACCCAGTTGACGTTAAAGCTCCTCATATGACAAACCTTGTAGATGTAGTTGTAGATGTGGTGCCAGACTTGTTGCTCTTCTCTGCGCATTTTAAATTGTTTTCCATCCTTTTTAGTCATAAAAAAGTTCTATATCTATTTATGTTTTTATAACTTGCCCTGCAGCCTTTTGTTAATATTTCACAAATAAATCAATGAACAACATATCATCTATATTTCAGTAACCTAGACCAATTCATTAAAATGAATGGAATTATTTGTGATTGTCTTTTTTGTCAGTCACTGCATGTCTTTGTGTATCTTTGTCAGCCTTGATAAGGCCGTTTTGCCGATGGACAGTTAAATCCGTGTTTTCCTCTCGAATCCACGTGACATCACTAACGAGATTTGGCAGCGTAGTTGAAATGAAAAAATATCTGGAATGAAAATTAATACTTAGACATGTAAGTAATAACATTTCAGGGGTATTTTTTACAAAATTAATGAAGAGGAAATGTTGTTTTTTATTAGTTAACCAATTGCATACGGAATTATTGTATTTCGTTGTTTCTGAAATAATAGTATTGACAGGGAAATACTTACTCCACCCACACATTCTCATGGCATGAGCTGGTGGAAATTTTAGTAGGTCTATTTTTAGATAGCTTTGAAGAATTGAATTTTGTGCATCGAAATTTCTTCAAATAAATTCTTTAAAAATCCCAAAAATAATCAATTTTGCTGATTAACCTCATAACTTTCAATGATAAAAGCCAGGATAGCATAGCTTGTACATGTATGCTGCTTTAGGTCTTCAGTGCACAGACACTTGGGAAATTGTACTTGTTTCACACAGGCAAAGCCATAAGGCACTCATATACCAAGTTTGGTGCTATCTTAAGGTCTTCAGCGTACCTGTGTTTATACTGTGACAGAATGTGAGTGCTGAAGATAAGGGTATAAGGAAAGTCACCCAATAATCGTGCCAGGAATCAGACACGCACTCATTCATCAAGCATGCAATGGAGTAAAGTGAAGCATATCCCGATAAAATTAATAACTGTTTGCTATTTCAAATACTGTTTGTAATTCTTGAAGGTTTAAGTAAAACTAAAACATTGACTATCCACTTCAATTAATCCCGTCAGAATTGTGATAATGATCACATTCAGTAAGTGTGAATTACTCTATTTTATCATGTTGACTAAACCTCTTTTCAGTTACTATATGAAATAAGTTAGATGAACAGGTAGTGTGACGAAACCTCTGTTAAACAAGCCAAACAACTGCTCTATGTTTGATTCATATGTCATTATTCAAAATAAGTATTTGTAGTTGTTACAGTACACGCAGCGCGGACTTTGACGTTGTTAACATTGTCGCGGAGGCCGGTATCGTCTCCGGGTGGCCAGTTGAGGTGGACTGAACACCCGAAATTTCGGGTGTCCGCTAAAATGACCACTGCGACAACTGCCGAGAGGTATGATCACCGCGTGTCGCGGTGACAGAACGCCTCGCTTCCCCGCGATGTTCTGACTTGGAGATTACTGCATTTAAACATACTCAGCTTACAGTACATGTACGTGGTTTTCTTTTTACTCATTCTTATTTTACTTACATGTATTTTGTGGTTTACTTCAGTTGGTCAAATTTCAAGTACATATGCGGTGTAGGTTTATTGTGTACTTTCGTTTTTGGAATTTTTGAAAAACGCTTCTTACTATATAGCAAAATCGATCAATAATTTTTGCCAAGCGCCTAGACAATACAGATGTCGAAAGAAGTTAAACACGCATTGACCTAAAAACACAGACAATTCATTTTCTGAAAATATGATCAGCTGTTTCCTGAAGCAACTGCTTTGAATGGTCATTCTTTGCGTTAACAAAAAGGAGCGTTCGTACATTAATGCATCATAATTAGAGTGGATTTGTTCGAATTTTGACATTTTAAATAAGATCTATTAACTTAGTGGATTTGTTCGAATTTTGACATTTTAAATAAGATCTATTAACTTTTCGCAGTTTGATGATCGTTAGTAATTTATTTGTGTGTAATTTATTTGCGAGTGGATTAACGCAAGCGCGGCACCGATTGAAGACTTGAAAATATATTAATTGCAGCAATTAAAGTTAACAAGATGGCATGTAGGTGTGTAAATCTCTTCATAATCGGCTGTGTTACCCTCAGTCATACAACCAAACATAAAACATCAACAAATAAAAGTTTAACCGGATGGGGTATTAAAAAGAGAAAGAAACAACTTCAGCTGGTAATAATTACATGTTTTTTGTAACTCATCTGAAAAAATAGGGGAAAGTAAAATTGTGTTGCGACTTCGTTTTTTCGGACACAGCAAACCCCCGCGACCCGGCGTTGCGACATGGCGCGGTACTGATAACTGTGGACAGCCACGTTGACCACCGTGTTTTATACGAATGAACACTCGACGCGTTGGTCATTTTGATCTTCAACACGGACAGTAAAATCGCGGGGACGGGTGTTCGTTGTCAAAGTCCGCGTTGTGTGTTCTGTAGATGTTATATTAAATATTTTGTAACATTTCCAAGACAATTAACTTGGGTCTGAAGACGGAAAATGAACTCTTTGGCCTTTTTGGAAATACTGGTCTATTCTTTGGATATCAAATAAATCTGAGCAAGCCATTTACTTGCTTTGCTGACACATGAGAAAGAGACAAGTGTCACACGACAAACCTCTACCAGTCAAGTAATAACAGCTTGCACTGCACTGGCAGCCAGTGGACTAATGGTGCAGCAAAACAAGTTCACTGAAACATTACAAAACATTTTTCACCCATTATTGGATGCCTGTTGTAAACTTATACTAGTGGTCAAATTGCAGAGTTTGTCACCTGTATTCTTGGACCATGTTTTTATAAATTGACAAAAATATCTAAAGGCATTTTTGATATAAGTTTCAGGGAAATACTTAAAAAACTTTGCATTCTTTGGATTAAGTTACTAGATTTTTTAAACTTGAATCTTGACAGCTTCATTTGATAAAGTATTGAAAACAAGTATACTTTCAGTAACATAGGTATAGAAAGTCTAAAATCATCAGTACATTTTTTTTTGCATTTAATCAAACCAATATTACCTTTTGGTTTATTTCAGTGTGATAAAACTTCAGCATGCTGATTGAAAGTGTTGAACAGTTTAAAGAATGGCTGACGTCATCATTGTCACCTATGTAAGTGATTTTGATCTTTTTGCCCTTCAGAAAAGAGACTTCTGTTACCTAGTTGTTGGACTGCACTTCAATTTGCTTTTGGTGTAAAATTGGGGAATTACTATAGAATTTTCCTAAGCATTGTCAGTGGTATTTGTGGGTGTAAGTTTTGTAAGAGGTATAAGGTAAATGAGGTATTATACTGTCTGTCAGCTAAGTTTGAAGAAAGTGTTTGGGAGTGAGATTTACCAAGACTTTAGAAATAAGATGATGACATTTGGTTTTGCCTTGTATGTTTTGGCAGCCTGATCGTGGTCTGCTTACTAATGTAAGTTAATACCTTACCTGTAAAAGGTAAATATTTCTGTCCAGACAAATGTTTTTTTTTATCTTTATAAGCAAAAAAAGGTTAAGGTTTACATACTGAAAATGGAAAGTGATTTTATTTATTCAGTTGTGAGGCAGACCCTGGTGCTCTAGCCAAGTATGTTGTGGCACTGGTAAAAAAAGATAAACCCATCCAAGACCTAAAAAACAGCTGTGTTGATCAGCTAGAGGTTTTCTTACAGACAAGTGAGTATTTCCATGAACATTTCAGATTAGTTCGACAAGAAGGCAATTTAGTATCTTTTGAGTTGGAGCTCAGTCTAATTGTTCAACGGGTTTGGATAAAAAATTCAGGAATGAAACACCTCCTTGAAGGGACTAACTCACTCATGGGTCGACAATGCATAAAAAAGAAAATTTTTATATATATATGTAAAAATTCTGGTTGCAGTTGCGAGAACCTATCTATACTAAGTTACTGTCTCAGTTTTTGATACAGAAACACATCATATAAATATAAAGTCTTTCACATTTTTATTGGCAAAAAATTTACCCTGTTAGTCAAGGGGTAAGTACTTTATTTATATAGTTATTTTTGACATTTGCAAAGATTTTTCTGTTGTGGCTTAGTGGTCAAGGCTGCTGCTCCTAATTTTACTGACCTGAGGGGCATGGGTTCAAATCCTGTTAAAAATAAATACTTTTTCTTCAGTTTTCATAACATATAGAAGCATAAAATTATGTTTTTTCATAGTATATTAACTTCTTTTTAATTTTAAAGAAAAACATTTCAGTCTAAATTTTGTGAGTATTAAGTTGCTTTGAAGAAGGTTTTGCAAATCTTTAAAAAACCTGTTGTATGTTTTATTTTTTTGTAATACACATTTATATGTATGTTTTTGACAAATTTAAAAACACATACGGTATGCATGCATTTATAATACAAAACATTTCACTGATGGAATGGAATGTAGAATGTTAGATTTTAATTCATTAATTGCCGTCTGTAAATCAGAAAATGTTCAAAAGATGCTTACGTTTAATTTGACAGAAACCAAGGAGTTTGTTGAGACATTATTTGAAGTCTTAGAGAACAAGTCATACATAGTGAAAACAGAGGAACCCGCCCCTGCTCCACTCCCAGACAGTGCCCCTTCCGTCACTCCTGTCGAGAATGATGCTACACCTACTTCTAGTGACCAGCAATTGGTCACTTCAACGTCAAAAATTGATATCAAAAAGGAGGAGGTGAGTCAACTGCTGTAAATGTAAGAAGAGCTAAAGCTCTGTGAGTCCATCAGATAGAATAGACACTTTCTGAGGTTGAATATTGTTTAAGTTAGAAAAATATTCTTGTATAAACTTATGACACTATAGTGCATTCACTGTACTAAGGAAGAATGGCCTAATTTAATGTGCTGAAGATTTGCTCTGAAAAGAATGCAGTCACTGTCAGGGTTTAAGGATTGACTGGCAGTATGTCCACAAAAACTACAGTATCAGAAAAAAGTCTGTTTTTATTTTCATGAAGGGTTTTATCATGGTATAGTGCATGTTGCTGTCTTACAGTATGTCTGTCAATCTGAACTTACAGATACATCTCTGTGAACAATAGGAAAATGTAAATCTTTGATTCTATTCATTCAGTAAGCCCTTAGTTGGCAATATATGCTCTTATGTGGCTTAAATATCGATGTGGAAAACAATAGGGGAGTTACATTGTAACTCGGACTTCCATTAACAAAGTCCTCCATATGTTAGCAATTCTTTGTGTAGATAACTCCTACAGTTTTAACTTGTTTGAATTGAAACTTGCTACACATTATCTACATGAAGGATAGGTATGCCTGACATATTTTTTGCAAGGGTAGACTCATGCTTAAGTTATCTACCTTTATACATGTACCAGTATATGAAATGTTGATATAGTACTAGAGGGAATATTATGCAGTAAACAACTGCAGTTTTCATCCATTTGAATTAGGGATGTCAATGAGTATCCGAGTACTTGGATATCCAGATACTATGTTGGTATACAGATACAAATTTGCTATCCAGATAATCGTATACAAATTTAAAAAAAAACAACAGTGAAATTTAACTTTGATAAAAAATTCAAACACTGGCAAAATTGATTTGGCAATTTCATAACGCTAAACATAATCACGTCTATTGACCGCCCGCGGCATATCCCTTCATTGGTTTATTGATAAAGCGTCTATCTGTCGCACACCCTTTAATATGTTTATTTGTGTGGCAAACTGCTGGGACCTAACGCGACATCCCATTGTGTAGCAATTACTTTAATCCATGGTGTTTATATAACCGTAAATTAACCTATACTAGAGTATCTTGCCCCTTTGTTAATCAATTAGCAGTGTCAAACATGCCAATTATGGGTTTCACGGTAACGTCTGCAAATGATTCTATCATAGTTTTAACGCAAGACTAATAAAAGAATGTCCATTCAAAATGTGATTACTCAAATGATGTATCCAATCAACGAATTGCTAAAACAAGCATTATGATGTTAATGTGTTAAACAATCATTCGTTTCTAGAGCATTCGCATTAAAACTTTGAACCATTTGAAAATATTAAATCTGTTTAAAACTTCTTACACATTTGTAATCATTGTTTTCTGTTATTTTGTTGGCACTCACGTAGTCACGTAAGCTGCATAAATACATATACTGGTATACAAAAGACGATAATGTGACATAGACTTGAGGATACAAATAAAACAGTGTTTGTTCTATTGTGATTTTTAAATGATAATTTTAAGACAGACCAAAACAAAACAAAAAAACGGATGCATCTCGTTTTCATTAGACACTTAGACTTAACGCAGGTCTGTATTGGCGGGAAAATATACTTCAAGGGCCATGAGGAAAATGAAAACAGTAAACAACATGTCTTTGTTTTATAAACTTTATTTACACGTAATGACAGTTATTATCTTTGTAAAACTATCTTAACACCTGTAATAGCCAATAGGATTACCGGAACAATATGTAAAACAGACATCAAATGTAATGTTTGGCCTAGGAATTTGAACATTGAGATCGTATAGTCGTCAATTTTATACAAGTATCCAGATAGTATCCAAATAGTCTATACGGATATCTGGATACCGATTTAGGTATTCGTTGACATTCCTTATTTGACTTAAAACTTTTTACAAATTATCTGCATGAAGAGAAGGAGGGTAGGAGGTTTTTAGTGAGGGTCATCCCATGTGCTCTGGAGCTATTGGTATGCTGCAACCTCATGCAGTTTTCAACCAATTTACATGAAATGTAGTACACATAAGCCTTAGGACAAATAGGTTTGTGTGACACATTAATAGGGAGGGTCAGCCAATATATATTAAAGTTAACTGTCCTTGGATATGGAGTTCTCAGATGTCGCAAGTTGTAGACACTTCAACCAATTTTAACTAATCTAGGTTCACTTTATTTACATGAACACAAGATTACCTTGCCTTGTGGCTCTCTTGTTCATGATCAGACAAATAATTGATAAGAAAGCTGTATTTAATGCTTACTAATGTTAATAGCAGAACAAGAACTTTTTACTTCTTATAATTACTTCAATAGAAAACAATAGTTGCTGACTATACAGGTAATGTATTACAGGAATTACAGAAAGCCTTTCCTATCATAGACAAAAGACCGAAGTCAAGGTCAAGAAGTCTCTCTCCAAGGACTAGAATTAGGGAGTAAGTATACTAGAACTGCAAAACTATATGACCTTTATATAAAGAATTTTAACCTTAAGATTTTTAATGCTATAGAGGGTTAGCCTTATACAAAAATTATCACTAAAACTTACTTTTAATGGTTATTCCTGAGGATTTAAAATGTTTTTTTTTGATAACCAGTAGACTTAAAATTTTCTCTGATACTTTGCCCTGTTTTATCTTGACAATGTTTACTAAATGTACATCTGCAGGGATGACAGAAGGAGGAGGCTTGATGACAGACGAAACTATGATAGAGGATATCCACGTAGACGTTCAACAAGTCCAAGGTTAAGAAGATACAGGTCAAGGTCTCCATATAGAAGAAGATCCCCATTCAGACCAGTTAGAAGAAGCCCAGGCCCAAGAGGTGTTGGAAGGGGCCGTTCAAGATCAAGGTCATGGACAAGGAGTAGATCAAGGTCTCCAAGAAGATGGTCAAGAAGCAGGTCAAGAGATAGGATAAGGTCTCCAGGAGGTCGCTTACGATCAAGGTCACCTGGAGGACGCATTCGATCAAGGTCACCTGGAGGACGCATTCGATCAAGGTCACCTGGTGGACGCATTAGATCACGGTCACCAGGTGGACGCATTAGATCAAGGTCACCAGGTGGACGTATAAGATCAAGATCACCAGGTGGTCGTATACGATCAAGGTCTCCAAGTGGACGCATAAGATCAAGGTCACCTGGTGGTCGTTCACCAAGAAGAGAAGTCAGGGCAAGGTCACCAAGAGGAAGATCTCCGTATAGACGCTCAGTTTCACCACGATTCAGGTCAAGATCACCAAGGAAAAGATCAAGATCACCAGGGTTTGGAGGTTCAAGGAGTCCAAGGTCAAGGTCATCCATCTCACCTAATAGGTCTAGATCAAGATCACCAGTAAGAAAAGGTAATTATCTTTTTTATCTTATTTGTACTTTTACCAGGATTTTCAGATCTTTTTCATAAAGAAATTCATAAAGAAAACTTTCTTAATTCAGAAAGGCGCAAAATATTATCATTTTAAATCAAAGTTTGATTTATCCATTTGTTTATGAGGTTGAAAATCTGATCCTATAAAATGAAATACTCTAAAGTCTTAATACTTTTTTCATACAAGTGCGACGTAATAGTGATGACAGTCGTGGACCAACACCTACACAGGAAAATGGTCTTGCAGACAGTACAAACCCAACACCAACAGATTCTCATAGTTCTATATCTGTGGTAACACACAGTAGGTATGGTGAAGGACAGTCTGCCTCCAGAATGAGATGTCGAGATTATGATGGTAAGTTGCCAACAAGTTTTTTACAGATTTGAAAATACATTGAAGTAAAATCAGTATAGCAACACATGTTTTAAAGAAAATGCTTACTGGGTTCACTCACTGAAAGATTCTTAAAACAGTAAGCATCGAATGCTGGACCAAACAAAAGATTGCCAGGCATGCAACATCACAACAGGAAAACTAAATTAGTTTTAAAGGTGCTCATTCTACTTGTGCAGAATTCAGTTTACGATTTAATGATATTTTAGTGAGGTGTGACAATACCCACTTCCATAACTTCAGACAGAAAATCATTTGTTTACTGTTTAATGTATTTGTTGAAAAAAGCTTGAAGAGTACATGTATATATCATGTGGGATATGTCCTTTTCAGAGAAGGGGTTTTGTGTACGTGGAGACTTGTGTGTATATGATCATGGCAATGATCCAGTTGTGGTAGAAAATGTTGCACAGTATCCACCTGGTAAGGACATTTTAGTTAAATGTATGACTAAAGTTACATTGATAATAGCCTTTCATTTAGACTATGGTTGAATTCTTGCATCAAAAGCATAATATGATTGGCTATTGATAACACAGTTTTAGCACTTATTTTGACTTGCTTCCTGAAATGGATCAGATCACAGTGTAGTTGAAAGGAATAATTATAATTTAATGACATTTTTTATCAGGTAACTTCAGTCCTTAAAAATGTTCATCAAGATGCAAGTTAAACATAAAAAGATGCCTTTAGTGGTAAAATTCAGTTTTTGGTCCTTTCGTCTTAATTTGAAGGGAAAAAATTATTTCTCCAAGCCTTTTCCTAAAAACTTCCTGTATGAATTTTTCAGTTTCTATGCAAATATTTTTAGGTCCACCACCAGGTATGTCAGGACCGCCACCCCCACCTGGTCACCCTATGCATATGGCAATACCACCACCAGGGTTCTTTTCAAATAGAATGCCTGCACCACCAATACATGTTAGACCAGGTGAAAAATTTCTCTTTGTTTCTTGTGTTGTTCAAACTATTCATTGTATTTTCAAGAAAACCTTTGTTCGATCTTGCATTCATTTGTAATGTAACCATGGGTTTTATATTATTGTGATAACTTAGATAGTTTCTTTAAAGGCCTCTTTTCTTAAATGTTAACACCAATTTTACTTCAGTCATAGTTTATGCTTGATATACTCAGAAAGAAAAACTTGTCATCATTCAGTATTTGTTTTACAGATTTCCCTCAGGAACCATATAACCCAGAGGCTCCAGGGCTCACCAGACCAGGTCCACCCCCATACTGGCCACGAGGACCAGACAATATGCCCCCTTTTATGAAAGGCCCACCCCCTTCTGTTTCCACAGCTGGTCATGTTCCAGTTAAGTCCAGACTTGGTAACAGAGATCTTGTCAACCTGACTGTCAAGAGAGAAGTTAAAGGTAAACAAAGCAATGTTGCTTATTTTTTACTCAGTTGTATATATTTTTACAGTTATTGGAAATCTATGTTTCATTGTGAGGTAGTAGTTTTTTTTTAAATAAAACTTAATTTTCTTACCTATCACCAATAACGAATAAAACATCAGTAGATTCATTTTCAGCCTTTTATGTGATAAATGCATTTTTTCATTATATCTTGTGCAAGAGTATTGAGTTCCTGAGTATTGAGTCTCATTCAAATGATTTCTTACTGTTCTAAGATCAATTAGTCATTTGTCTAATTTTGTACCTTTTTGTACTTTTTAATTTGTCAGTTATTCCATTTAGAAATTACTCATATTTTTGCGCTATGTTTGTCTTACTGTTGTGGTACACAACTGGCTGAGAATTCACTTCATTAATGACAAATGAAGAGCATTTTGATAATGAAAGTGATAATCTTCTTTTGAATTCTACTGTAAGCATAACATCTGATTTCTATAGATGAACCTGAGGATGAAGACGCCCCCTCTTCTTCCACTAGGACTGTGATAGCCCCGAAAGATGAGCCCCCTCTGACAGTGACGGTCACTCAGCCCCCACCCCCTGGAGTACCTACATCAGAACCCCCACAGTCCTCAGCACCTGGTCCACAACAAGGCTTTTACTCTCACCAGCAGAGATTTCATCCTTACCAGAGATTCCCAGGGCCTAGGAAACCATTTGATTATAATCGTATTGGAGGTTTGTACATAGATTTAATTTGCTTTTTTCTCAAAAGGAATGAAGTATTGTGTCTTCACTATTGGCATTTACATAGAAAAAAGAAATAGGTCTGTGTTTCAGCACTATGAGATACAGTACTAAGCTCATACAGTCTTCAAGTCAACCAGCCGAAGGGAATGACAGCGTTTTCTAACTGGTAAACCTTACAACATCTCATTTGAGAAATGACACATGTGTCATGTCTCAAGTTCAGGTCAGCAGCATTACTGGTTTATGTAGCAAGTTGTTTCTTCCAAGCATTATTCTGTATATCTCTCGAAACATTTAAAAACATTTACTGCATGATTATCTCATGTGATTTTAGTAGGCCTAGTGTGAAGTAAAATTGCATATATGGGAAAAATGGCTGTTTATACAAATGTATATGATACAGTAGTGTAAAATAGTGATATCAGTTTTGGACAAATCTTACAGTCATAGCACAGCTGTGTACACTTGCTTGGTGTATCTGAAAAAGACACTGGAGAAAAATAAAAGAAACTATTATGAATCAAGTTTTTATTTCAGGTTATAGACGTCCAGATCAAACGAATTGTACATTGGAAGTGAGAAAGATACCAAAAGAGTTTAACAATATAGCAAAGCTTAATGAACATTTTGGAAAATTTGGTACTTTGACAAATATACAGGTAAGATTGCTTTACTTTTTCTTTTTGAATGGTAATCACTTGTTTCATACTTTCTTGCAATTACACTGCATTGGTACATGCTTCTATGACATGTTATGTAGCCCAGTCTATTTTATGAATATATGAAGTTACATTGCCATTAATGAAAACAGCTTGGTGTGACAAAAGAATTAATCAAGTACATTTTGAATGACATTGTATTTTTTTGTAGATATTTGGAAAAGAAACAAAAACAAAAACATATGACTTGTATAGAGTAAAGGAAGACTTCTAAACAATAAATCCATCTGTCATCTTGTTTGACTAGAGTTACAGGAATAAGTGCCTCAGACATAATTTTTGGAGATCTCTATTTAGAGACACTTAACATGCAGAATTGATTGTCCTAAAATGACTTAAGGTGAATGGATTTCATTACTTCAAGGGTTGTATTAGTAAGATACTTTGGTTCATTTATTTGCTTAAAGCAGTCACATTTGTTAAAATACACAATGTAAAATTCAGGTTAGCTTTGAAGGAGATCCCGAGGGTGCTTTGGTGACTTTCTCCAGTAACCAGGAAGCCCTAAGCTGTTACAAGTGCAGTGAACCAGTGTTCAATAACCGATTTATCAAAGTGTTCTGGCATCAAAAAAATAAAGAGAATAATAACCAGGTAATTGTGAATGATTTTCTGTGGTAGTAAAAGTGGGGGATTAGAGTTGATGTAGTTTTATTGTGCAAATGAATTAGTGATAGAAAGTGAGGTATATTACTTGGTGACATAATTGTATGTAGACTTCGGTTTGCTTATTTGAAATTCCTCGCTATATCCTGGTTTGAGCATACAATCTTAATTTCCTATAACACTCCCCAGTGGCATTAGAACTTAAGTGTTTACACTGGACAGATTTTTAATCTTTGGAGAAAAAAAGTAGTCTGACTAAAAAAACATATGCTATTTAATATGACATAATATCATATCATAATAGAGCCATAACTATCCAAAGTAAACATTCTTGAAGCACTGTACACACGTAGACACTTAAATTTTAAAATGAACTTGTCTTGCAGGATGCCTCTTCAGTGTCGACAACCACTCAGGGTGTTCCACAAGAAGAAAGCAGTTTATCAGTCAAGTCACGTTTAGGTCCCATACCCCCTGCTAGCAAGATGCAACTGAATAATCTCATTAAGAAATCCACAGAAGTTGCAGGGACCACTGATACTTCACCAACTAATACACAACCTGATCAGGTATTCTTACTTGTAAAATGCTGAATCTGCAGTTTTATAGTTCTTATTTTAAAATTATCATGAAATTGATATATAAACATCTAATTATGCATATTGAATAAATTCAAAATTTTAAACATGAATGTTTTTTTCAGAAAACAGTTAGGATTATTTCTAGTGTCTGTGTACAAAAGTTTTTATGCACGTAACATATTTGCCTTAGTTCCGAGTACTCCTGAAAATAATTAATTCTAGTACACAAGAAAAGAAAAAACAGGACACAGAAGAAACTGGTCACACTAGTTCACAAATAACAGAGTTGTTTTTACCCACTGTTTTCATTTCAGAGTGTTACATACACGTCATCAGTGGGCAACATAAGTAAAACAGTTTATAACCCTGCAGTAGCCGCAGCAATGGCCAAAGCCAAGGCCCAGGCAGCACAAACCTCTCTATCAAGTCCTACAGCAGTCAAAGCGGCAGATTTTGTGTCCAAAATGGAGAAAGTCAAACAAATGGAGGCAATGAAGAAGGTTTGTGGTTTCTAATGTAATCATTCATGATTATAATGTGTTTAATTTTGTGATCATACTCAACATGGCAAACGTTTATGTACCAATGAGTATATTAATAGTATGTGTTTTCTTCCAAAAACATTGCTAGATTTTCTAGCTAGAAATGTCCATATAATTTCCTTGTTTTTAGATGAATTGTATTGAATGAGTCAGTCGGTAATGTATTTAAATCCTTTGCTTTTGTAGACTAATGCATATATTGTGTTTTAAATAAAGCTTTAGAAATTGTTTTTAAACAGTATGAAATTGTAAGGGTTTGGTTAACAAGTTGTTTCTACAAAATATGTGCTCCCATAGAGAAGATTTGACAGTATTTTTAAACTGGCTTTCAGGAAGCAGCTGCAAAGAAATTAGAGATACAGAAACACAAGCAAGAGTTGTTAGAGAAACAAATAGAACAACAAAAGGTTGGTAACTCTGTTTATTTTGCTTCAATATTTACTTGTTCTTTTTACTGACAACAAACCATAGATTGACAGGTTTAAATGAAGTTTTCTCAGTTTGGCACAACTTAAGGAAAGAAATTGTTAAGGTGATTCTCTAGTTTAACGAGATACCAGCTTTGATGGTCTTAACTTTATTTAAAACCACCTTTAATTGGATAGTAAAGTAAGATAACATATATCTAAATAACTGTTCCAGAAATTGATAGCCACGTTGGAGAAGAATAAAGATATGAAAGAGGCCAATAAGAAGACAGTAATGGAGGTAAGTTATATTCTGTTATGTATTTTTGAGTGTAGCAAACTGTAGGAGAGGGGAATGCTCAGATTTGTGTCTCATGTAACCTTTGTTATACTTGTTTCTGATTGATACCAAAGTATGTTCAAGAGAAGAACATTACAAGTTTTTTCCCTGAGTTTTTTAATGAGTAAACAATCACTTCTTAGTACTTTTTTAGGCAAAAAAAAAATTCTTCAGTTTTGTTGACCAATGTATGTTTCATATTAGGGAAGAAAAGGCTGCCTTTTTGAGGGCAACTTTTGGGGATGGCATATAGATTTGCCCTTGTCCCTTTGTCTGGCTGCTGTCATGCTGTCCATACATAGACCGGTTTTGTCGCATATAACTGCAAACATATAACTTCTAGAGCCATGAAACTTTCCAAGAATAGTTGGCAGCATGTGTACTTCTGTATCTGGGTATTTTGATGCAATACAGTAAAATACTGAAAGGAATTTTACAAATCAGATTCATCAGCATAGAATACAAATATGAGGTTTACAATACAAATTGATGGTATGGAATAAAAATGAAAATTATTAAATACAGCTGTAGTACTTACATATTGTGTCATGTGAAATATTGTTATAATTTGCAGACCCTGAAGACACTAAGCAACAGTATAGATAAGTTAAAAACAGAGCTAAGTGGTCAAAATATCATAAAGTCAGATGCAGCGGCAGCACTTGGTGTCAAATCCCCAGAGCAGGCCAAGAAAGAGATTCTAGATGTAGAACTGGAGTTGATGACAAAAACAAATGCTGAAGAGACTTTGGAGCTGAAGAAAAAACTGAATGAACTCACTAAAGTTGTAAGTTGTCTGTGAGAAATGATGAAGTTTTTCATGTACATGTAAGTTTAGTGTTAGTTTTAGCTTCCTGTACTAGAAACTGAAGCAGCTGACAGTGCTGATTCACTTATAGAAGAAGCTAAGACTGTATTAGCCAAAGGTTTAAACAAGAAAGAACAGTATAGATACTTGATTGTTACACGTTGAATTATATACATTTATTGATTTTAAATATCAAAGTATTTTTCTCTCAGACTTAAATAGAATTGAAGCCAAAAGTCTGTATTCTTAAATCTTTCTTATTCAAATACCTTATAATTAGTCAGACATTTGTAAATTTTTCGAAAACTGCCATTTTCAGTTATATTTATTGTATGTTTCTAGAGATTTATATTGTTGGTCTATGCCAAATTTTCATCAATGTTTGTTTTGTAGGCCAACTCCATGGGTTTGCTTGGGCGAGGTAGAGGAAGAGGGTCAGTAGCAAGAGGCCGGGCAGCCACAACATGGGTAGCCAGTGGTATAACCCCTCCAGCAGGGCCTCCTGTGTTTGGCAGAGGAAGGGGCAGGGGTGCACTGTTGGGGAAAGCAGCTGTTGCCACTCGTACATTGGATAGACGACCCAAAGTTGTAGAAGTTACAGGTTTTGATGCAGAGGAGAAAGAAGAAATTACTAGTCATTTAAATGTAAGTCACTATCCTTCTAAATGTCATTTCACTCTCCCCCATTGTAAACTTAAATAACAGATGCAGAATGGGCATACAAATGGTTTAAAGTGTGAAGGCCATCATTCAGTTGAAGGAGACACATTCTCAGTTAAAAGGGGCATGATCTAAAACTTTATTGACTGCATAGCTAACAGGGCAGACCATAATCAGACTGCACAAATGTACAAGCTAAGCTTTGGTCTTTCCTTGTCAGAAAGGAAATGCAGTTGCCACAAGAATGGTGAAAGGACATTATACATATATACTGATTCCTAGTCATAGTGAGGGAGCACCTTGAGCCTAAGATACAGATACATGAAAAATATCAACATGATAATAGAAGTGTTCGCAGACTTTAATTCTTTAAATTAAGGCAACAGTATAGTCCTTTAGAGAGTTGTATGTTGCTTACAGGTAAATATTTCAACCTCATTTCTTACAGGGTCTGAAAGAAGTGGAAAAGTTGGAGTTCAACATGGACATTCCAAGTGCCATAGTCGCCTTCAAAACTCGTAGAGATGCAGAAATGGTATGAAATATTGTGACAAAATGTTATGTTCATTTGATAACCTGCTTCAATCAAGTAATCCAGGAAAAAACATTGGAATACGCTTATTTTTACTGTGATAATGTTTTAAACCGATGCATTGTTTTTTTTGCAAAAAGACAAATAGAGAAAGTGTATTAAAACCATACCTATTTTTAAATGAAAAAGGTATTATATTATGATTTTGCTTATGTTTTTTTGTTTGTTTTTTTGGGGGTTTTTTGGTCACTGATTAATGTAGAAGAAGAAAAAAGACAATACTTTGTAAATTCCAGGGTATTTTACATGGTAGTAAGTTCAAGACGAAGACATTGAAAATGAATTGGCATATACCTAAACCAGATTTTTCACGAAGTTTAAGCCATAATTCAGCTAGTACAGAGGACCATGAGGTAGGTTCATAGTGTAATTCAGCCTTAGAAAATGATTCTTTCGCTTGAAATAACATTCCAAACATTCAATTTTATCCTTAGTAAGGATTGGAGACAACTGCTAACATTTTATACTTTTAATTGGAGCTACAAGGCTTTGACTTACATAGGCAGTGACGACAATTTCTTAGTGACACCTTAAAGAAGCCTTAAGTAATATATGACCTTTTAAGGAATTATTCAGCAGTTATGACATAAGATTTGGAATGCTGAAAACATTTACTGAAAAAAAGGTGAAATTATACAGTATATGGGAGATAAAAACAAATCAGCCATAAGAAAAAAAGGCTTTGAATTCCCTAAGTGATTAAGAGAATTTGGACAAACAAGACAAAAAAATCGCTAAGATTTCATTTTTAAACCAGAGCCTTAACACTTGACCCTGTCTAACATGTTATACTGTATCTGTTTCACACTGTAGGAGATAGATGAGGAGGCTCTGCTAGCTGGTGTTGAAGATGAGGAAGAAGAGACAGAAGAGGAGAGATCATGGCGACCTTGAACATCTGCATGTGACCTTCATCTGTGTCCTTGACTTTTAAAGATAGCAACACCTCTGTTGTATTTATTTAGCATTTAAACTTCATTTTCATCCTGAGTTGCCTTGAATGTGAGCTTGGGGTTTTTGCACATCGCATTGACAAGGAAATTTTTATGTGTTGTGAACTTTGTTTTGAATATAGGGCAGGATCATTTCTGATTTTGTAGAAGGGTACTTGTTCTAAACAGGTGAAAGGGCTTTAGATTGTGGATTTTTTTTTTTTTTTTTTTTTTTTTTTTTTTTTTTTTAAGATTTATAAACAGATTTGAGGGATTTTGATTTATAAATATTTTTAAAAGTTGTGTACAAAGACAGTTGTTGGTATGTTAACTAGTTCAGATTGATGCATGTATGAAAATGTTTGAAGATACTGTAAATGTCTTTGATGAAATAGTTCAGTGTTGAATATGTTAAAGTCAATACCAGTCAGTCTTATTTGTTGATATGACAAATTTATTGAGAATAAATTGTTTAGGCAAAATTGTTGTTAGTCATATGACAACATTTGTGTTTTTAATTTTCAGTCATACACCTTTTTTTAAACACTTCATTAACTTGAATACATCTGTTGATGTAGCAAGGTTACATTTTAAAACTTAATTTGTCTGACAGACATTTTGTAAGAATTAATGAAATGAGCTCTTCTAGCATTATGCATAGAATTGTTTGACATATTGCTCTATGTAATACTTGAAACAAATGTGTTTAAGCTTTTTTGTCACCACAACAAAATACTGAGTATTGTGTATTGAAACATTGTATATTGATTCAGAATGTTGTGTATTTTATACAATAGTATACTAAAATTAAGTGTAGATTTAACTGTAAAGTGCTATGGTACATGTATTTCACAGTTTCTAATCGAGCTGCTTAAAAAAATAGAACCTTGTTTTTGTCAAACAATTTATTTAAGTTAAATGAACCCTTTCAAAGGAATACATACTTGTACTTTATGTTTGTTACTCATTGACTATGTGATAGATCACTTTATACCAGTGTAAAAATACTAGTAGACACATAATTACTTGGTGTATATCAGAACTTGTAAGCATTCTCTGTCACAAAATCTTTATACTGTATTCTGTTCAAAAAAATGATTGACACACAAAAGACTTGAAACATACATTCTCTGTAGAAACACAATTAAATCAATCTTGGTACAACGAAATTCTGGCTGACTGGGAAAATAGATTTTTAATTCTTTCATTTTTTTGCTAGAATGACAAGTGAAATTACAAAAGCAATTCTATTCAAAAAAAAAATACAATAATAATAATAATTAGATGCATGTACCTCACAGATTCTAAGATATGCATTTCAGTTGTATGCATAAAACTTTCGACTGTTACTTAGATTTTTTTGTGACAGAAAATGTACATGTGTATGTGCATTTTACTTTTTTTTTTACTTGAGTTTGAAAATCGATGAAAAAAATATGAGAAACAGAAAAAAGAAAAGAGAAACAAGTTGAAAGAAAAAAAAAGATTGTTGCTGAGAAAAAAGTGTTGAATCATTGTAAATGTATATATTGAAAATTGAAAAGATGTGGCAATGAAGCCACCAAGAATAAATTAAAAAAAAAAAA